>JAPQWS010000016.1:12400000-13000000 GCA_028651295.1 Catharanthus roseus
AGAACTCTGGAAGGATATAAAAAAAATTTAGAGCGATAAGGACTAAGAAATGGAAACCATTCTTAAATCTGTTGCATCTGAAGATGTCCACCCCCATTTCAAATGCAAAATAACCTGAACTGAGGGATAAGGGACCGTATACCATAGATTAGAGAAAAAGTTATGCTACCAAGTTACCAAGTCATCCTGCATCAGACAACATGCCACTGGAAAATTGAATTTTAGTAAGGGCAATTATTTCCACTCATGTATAATAAATTGCACAGAGAATGATCCCACTCAGAGAATTACAACATGGCCAAGGATGTAATTTTCAAATTGAAGGGCTAAGTTATCATTACTCCCCTTGTTTCATAATATAAACATTTCAGAGGTTTACGCACATACTACCAAGTCTAAAAACAAGAAAATTTATGGGAAAAAAAGAACTTTCATACCATTAATAAACAAGGAATATATATGTATATATATATATATATATAGAGAGAGAGAGAGAGAGAGAGAGATGAAAAGAAACTGCAATTAACGATCCTTTAAAGGTGTAAAAGGGCATTTTGTAAAACAAGAAATATCCTCCAAATAGAGAGAGAGAGAGAGAGAGAGAGAGAGAGAGAGATCTTTTAAAGGTGTAAAAGTCCTTATTTTGGAAAACAAGAAATATCCTCCAAATTGCTTATATTATGAAATGGATGGAGTATTATTTTTTTACTTTATTGGCTGCATGGACTAAGTTTACAAGCAAGAAGAAAGAACAGATTTCTATTTCCGCTTTTACTTCCTCTATATTCAGTTCAATACTAAGGAATTCCCTGTCAGCCTACATATATTTACAAACATTTCCATCCATCCCAGCAGGACGTTCATCACAAGAATAATTGCTCAGTTAATACCATTTTTATTCATCAACTCAAGCTTTCCCCATTGAACCTAAAAGGAAATAAGGAAGAAAAGGAAACCAAGAACGTAGAAGACTCAGAAAGTGAGAAATATCTTCAAAAGGAACCAGTGCTTACCAAACATATAGACGCAACTTGTAAGGGAGGAAAGAATCCAAGAATACCAGCTCTTGTGTTGTTCATACATTAAAGAGTATATGGCAAAGCAACCAACAAGAAGGAAGAGAACATAGGACAAATACTTCATTGCAAGATCATCATATTCCTTTGTCTTGTTTTTAGCATATGACTCCCGGTCTCTGAACCTCAACATAGGAATCTTACCAGATCTATCAACCTGGACACAGCACAAGGAGAATCAGAGTAGCACGCTACTCAAACGGAATTAAATAACCCAGAATTTGTACGTTGTCTATTAAAATGTGTACAAGGAAACTGCAATAGTAACAGAAGGCTTGCAAGCAAAATGACAACTAAATCATATGTCATTCCTTTACTTCATTTGTGGCATCATAATTAGTTTAGCATTAATCCAGAACATCAATATCTTAGATTTCATGTACAAGAAAAGGCAAAGAAAGAAAGATATCACAAATAAATCAAATGAGATACCTCAATGTGCATTGCCTTCCCTATTTTCCAGAACTCAATGCAGCAACCAATACCAGAACTGGCAAGTATCATCCAAGAAGTGTCATTATCAAGCAAGTACAGGAAGACAATCAGTTGACAAACGAAGTTCACAACAACAGATCGTGCTGATAAACCCTCCATGGATTTATTCTTATTCCAAAACTGAATGTCTGCAAAAAAAAATTAAGAGATTTCTGCTAAGCATAAATTTTGTTCCAGCTTTTAAATTCAGAAACATGCCTAAAGCATTGTCCTTACCGTTCTTGAATGCCAAGAAGTCAAAGACAGAATGTAACAATGAGACAACCATGGTAACCGCCAGAAGATAAGGATTCCCTTCCAGAAACACTCTCTGGAAACACAATTAAATAAATGAGTATACCCAAGTAGAATTAAAGAACTTGTAATATGGTTTTAATATCCCCTTTTCAATTTTCAAGCCTATAAATATTCATCTAGCATATTTGTTTAAATTCCCGTAAATGAAATCCTTACTTTAATCAGTAGTATCAGATAATTTTCATCTGACTTGAGAAGTCATGTGCCGTGAGAGGAGAAATTTGAGCCAAAACTCAGGATCACACACCACTAACCTGCTTACTGGCATTTTCCCGCTGAAGTAAAAGAAAAAGTACACCACTGATGGAGTAAAGATAAACCATACCTTAAGTTCATCAGCCTCACCTTCAAGCATGCTTCCATAATTACGATGAATCTGAAATGATTGATCAATCTGCAAGAATAGCTGCCATTTGGTCATGCTTATTGGACCCACCTCCAGATGTAATGGCAACTCGGTTACAGTCTCATTGATCTGTATTAGTTTGTCTCTAAGTAGCCAAAATTCATTGAAGAAAACCGTAGGATAGTAGTTTCCTGTACTCGATTCAATATTCAAGTCTGAAAATTCAAGTTAAGGATAATATGTACAAAGTGAAGACTAAGTTGCAAGTGAATCAACAATAATATCAAATAAGCTTGAGAACTAGGAAAGAGAGAAACTTCAAGAGAAAATAGTGGCATATTAATACTCCTTCAGTATCCACAAAGATTAGGAACATTTGCTGCTGCGTGGACAAGCCATTACTTGATAAGGATCTTTCTGCCCAATGGAGAATGTCAAGAAAATGCTAGAAGGTTAGATAGAAGGAAGCTGAATTCAGAAAAGAGGATTTTCTTGGATTGCCACTGATTAAGTGGAGAAGTGTAGTGAGGAAGGAACGAACAAAAGAGCCCTCACATAAAATATATATTCATCATTTTCTTCTCTTTGGTGCTCCTGTTTTTCACTCGAAGAGAATCCTCTTCTTTTTTAGTGAGGGCACCGGGGGTGGGGGGTGTTTGTTTATATCCTAATATATATTGCTAACAAATTTAAAATAGAACCTCACAATTCTTTTTAAGTGACAGAAAAAATTGGAAACAGGTTTAACATTGGAAGAAAACATTAATAAACTAGTATCATTTAGTTTTAGTTTCAGGAAAAGAAACCAGAATTTTTAGCATTTAGAATTTGCGTCACCAATGCATATACCAGTGTTTACAATAGCCATCAACATCTTTTGATATTTAAAATAGCATAGCTGTGAAGAACTTCAATACACACTTATAGCTCAAGGCATATTTTTAAGTCAAGTCTTAATCAGTTAATTTGATTATGGCAAAAAGTAAACAACTAGGTGAAAACTAGGGTTACAAGAAGAGAAAATATACAATACTTCACGAAAGAATCATAGACTTGGTTTACATGACTGAATGCTAGCAAAAGACAGATGAATGTAACTAATACTTCATAGCATAGGGCAAGACTTGAGTGAAGTCAAGTACAGAATTACGTAAATACTTGCACCACCAAGATAAGAACACTAGTGTACAAATATGCAAAAGAGCTCATAACATTTTGTTCTGCATACTCTGGTGATTGCAATATTTCCAGCAGCATTTCTATGGATGCTTCTAATGAGAATTTCATGATATCCATCTAATTTGGTCTATCATATCAGAAACTAATGCACCATGCCTAACTTAAAACCCCTAAGATTGTGATAAGTCGAGCAGGCAACTTTTTCCAACATTCTTCATTTTATATAGAATAATGTTCTTTAACTTAAGAATTTTAAGACTCCAGAAGTTGCATGTGAATAAGTATCACGGAAAACTATCAGGCTAAAAGAGTTTGCTGCTATCTCATTAAGAGCTATCAAGTAGTCATAGAAGATAGCAACAAATTGTTCAAGATGATCACTAGCAAAAATGTTGACCCTCGAACCCATCTATTAAGATTATGAATGTAGAGCATATTTTAACCAATGCTATTCACTGTTTTTCTTGTTCTTCATGATTGAAGATTTTTTTCTCAGGGACATATACTCCAGCTTATATTTTCCAACTTCAGGAATGTATAACCATTATATATGTTTCTGAATTTTTAAACTCTTTTGCCTTCAAGTACTATGATGAAAGCTAAAGAAGTGACTGCAAATTACTAGGGTTCTTACCATAACTAGATCTAAGTTGCATAATCCTTAACCATGCCCCATGAATTCCATGCGTTTCTGTGTATTTAATAAGTATACAAAAAATTCGTGAATAACTTCCAAATCAAACTTTGCAGTTTGAAATGTTTTTCCTTCAAGATAAAAACACTTGGTTAATCAATTAAGAAAGTAATTATAAAAAGAAATTGCCAACAATCAAAACTTGGAAGTATTGGCATTACCAAAACCCTTTTAGTTAGTCAAGTCTACAGCCCACATGAGATGCAAGATTGATGATCATATGACTCTCCTATGTTCCATGATGCAAATTACCCTCTATCCAAAAATTAAAAGTCCAAATTCCTATTATGGATGTCTAGAAGTAATGTCCTATTTCCGCAAATACACATATTTTCAATTTAAACTCCCACATCTAAACTTGTTAATCAAAGGATGATGAGATCCACCAGTGCATACACTAACCTCTTTATTAATAAGATTAGATGGTAACTTTGACAACGGTCAAATGCTCTCCTGAATCTTTGTGCCAAATAAAAATTTCACATTCAATTATTTGAAGAGGATAAAACAAATTAAAGTATAGGAACATAATTCTCTTTAAGCCATATCAGATTTGCTTACTAGTATGCTGTAATTTTGCTCCTCCTTTGTTTTCTATATGATAACTCATTAATGCAGAGCTGATTTCCCTGACTTAATGGTGAAAAGGATCACAATCTATTTATCAAAATATTTTGCATTTCATACATATAAACCCTTGCCGTTTTCCTCTATGTACAAAAACAGCTTTATATATCATTCATCTAGTGGTCTTGCTCTCATTCTATGACCTAGAAACGAAAAGAACAAGATCATTATATGAAAAAAGGAAATTCTCCATAATTTTCTTCCTCAGATGCATTTTCAGAAAACATTGATTAAAGCCAAATCAGTTATCTTCACTCATCAAATGATTTTTTTTCCAACTTTATCTGCTATTGTTTCAATCAGTGTGTTCAAAGCAGAAAATTCAAATATCTTGGTTCTCCTAGAGCACAGACTAAGAAGCAAATACAAAGAAAATAGAAATGGAAGGTTACACAGTAAGAACAGAAACAACCACAAAATGATAGAACACAACCAAAAAAAACCAAGCTTATATAGAGCGTCGACAAGAGTTTAAGGATACAGGGAGCAATATTAGGAGGAACTGCATTCTGCTGATACCTGCATTACACAGCAACATAATTACGATACTCACAACTAAAGCAGTTTATGGATGAAAGATCGACATCCTTCACTGGTTAAGTTTAACATCAAAAAAATAAATTGTACAATCAAGTCACACAGATGTCTCAAGAATACTAGGACCATCAGAGGTTAGTATCAATTACAATGGTATAATATCTGTGTATGTGTGTGTTTGTGTGTGCGAGAGTATTGCAGAAAACATATTTATAAAAATCCTATGTGGACATTAGACCCTTTTTTTTGGTTTGGCGCTAAATTCAGACATTAGAACCTATACTTACAAGAAAGGCACTCTACAATACCCTACAAATTAATGTATCCATGCTTTTAAGTATGATAGTGACAAGGTAGAGTCCCTATCAGCTGAAACACAGTGACCTTAAAAGCACAAAAGGAACAGAAAATAAAGGAAAATCCACAAGGATGTAAAATCATCAAAAAAATATTCAGAAGGCCAGTAAAAGAATCTGAATCACAATCATAAATTCACAAAATTAAGATTGCAATTATTGCCAAAACTTGTGGGCAAGCATACCTTGTGAAATCGTCAACCAAATTGATTGTGACATTTGGTTTCCAATATGAAACCCATTCTACTGGTCCGTCATCTTTAATATAATCTCCGTCATCTTCAACAGCCTGAACCAATTAAATGCTGATTATACTACGCACCTTTTCTAGAGAAAATGGATAAGAAAGAAAGCACTTGAGTTTAGTTTACAGGAAAAAGTTTGTTATGTAACAAATGTTCAGTAAGAAGTCCATGTAACAGATATCATTCCATCTCAAGTAGTTCACCCAGAGATTCTATTGGATTGATGCAGGTTACAAGCAGCTAATGAAACAAGGATCTCCTAATCGCCTTCATGACTGATTAAAATCATCGAGAGATGGCTTAACGATATCATTAGACTTTAAAACACAGATCTTTTATCACAGTCAAACTTGACTAACTTCAAAAGTTAGTACTCTTAGTCAAAGCCAAACAACTTAGGCCAAAGAAATTATAGTTGCCATGTCATCTTATGAAGCACAAAACTTACCTGTGATTCTACCTCTGCGAGGTTTGAGTTTTTAGTGCTTCCCAATAAACTCTTTCTCTTGTCTCGCTTTGACTTCGGCAAATAAATCACAATGGCTAAATAGGTGCAAAGATGAAATCAGATATCAATTCATCCAATTGGAGTTCCATATAGTGATATTTAAGATGACATAGAACAGTCAGAATAATTTACGATGTGTCCGCTCAAAGGCAGAGAGTGGCTGGAACTCAGGATCGTTAGGATCTGGGGGGAAGCCAGAGCGTGCAAAGAAAACATGAGCAAATAGGCTCCCATTCTGCTTTAAGCCCTGCGAGAAAGAAGAATAATTAACACCACATGAGAAGTAACGGGTGCAACAAATACCAAAATCACTCTAAATATCTCAACTACCGAACAACCTTACAGAGACTGCCCCAACATATCTGTTAACAGGTGCATCTAAAAAAACATACCTCTGATGGCTGATATTTCAAAGAAAGACGCCTGGTACTTTCTGGTCCCCAAACTGCATACGGTATGTTCGTCTCATGCCAAACAATTGCACCTTCATTACTAAAGTCATTAAAGTACTCTTTCTCAGAAAGATAAACCCACATGTCCTGAAAGATCAAAGTAAAAACAACTTCAAAAGGCAGAAAGGTGTAGAAAGAGAAAATCATATTTGCACAACAATCCAACAGCATATCCAACAGAAGATTGTCCTTCAGTTCACCTGAATATTTCCATGTATCTCAAATCTACTTTCTTATCTTAATTATACATTTCCAAAGGAAAAAGATGTCATCACATAGTGATGCCATTTAGAGCAAGTGAGAAAAGACATGCAAAACAAAAAGAATGGTTATTTGATAGAGATCAGAAATAAATCTAGAAGTGCTTTCCGCAATGCATCTTTAGTGAGAGAGAAAAAGAGCCATAGAGCACAGTTATTGAACTTTCGTAAAGCTTAAAAAGATTCTTTAAAAGATCAGCTTGAGTTGTTATAATATAAAAGAAAGATTTATAAGCAGCTTATGAAGCTTCGAGTGGTTAGATTAGGCTTAATGAATCCGTTTCCTATCAATAGAAAAACAGAGAGAGAGAGAGAGAGAGAGAGAGAGAGAGAGAGAGAGAGAGAGGGAGGGAGAGAGAGAGAGAGAGAGAGAGAGAGAGATCCATGCTATGTTCCATAAGCATGTAACAGGTAGAAATTTTGAAGTCATTTAGTTACTTCAGCAGAACATTACACATTTCCACCATCATTTGACTTGATTTTCTTAGGTTGTGCTTGGTGCCATGGAACTGGAATTTGAGCCTCCAATTCTTATTCTTTTGTTTGGTTCTAAATTAGTAGTTGTTTTGGATTCATTTCCAGTTCCCATTCTCTCAATCACACAACTTCAATTCCATATTAGAAGTTGAGAATTACAGCGCAACTTGGATTGGTTTTTCAGGAAAAGTGTCTTTTTCTCGGGTTTCGTGAAAGAGAAAGTATTTGTGAGAGAGACGAGGAACCAAAATAAAAAAGAGTTTTTTTTTTTTTTTTTAAAGCCAATTGAGGTAGAGCCAATTCCATAAGATTCACTTATAAATAATAATATAAACATTTATTTATTTTATGCAATTGTATACAGTTAAGCTGTGGGTATATGCACACTGCCTCTCTATCATGAAAGCATGTTCACTCTCTATCTCTCTCTCTCCCTTTCTTTCTCTCTCTCTCTCTCTCTCTCTCACACACACACACACACACACACTCTCTTTCTCTACCACAATCACACACATACGCACATACACTCTCTCACACACTTACACACTCTTACTTTCCCACAAACTCAAATACCTTTTCTCTATCAAATTCACAACATGCACAAACTAATGCTCTCTCACAAACTCTTTCTCTCTCACACAAACACACACACTCCAATACCCTCCCTCCCCCCATCCCTCTCTCAAAAAAAAAAGACATTACCTCACATGCACACATAATTTCTCTTGCAAATATACAGAAACACATATATTCTCTCTCTCACACACATGCACACTAGAAATGCTAATTTTTCACACACTAACAACTTCATTCTTTCTTTCTCTCAGCACACTGGCACACTATAAGTACCAATTTCACGCACATACACACACATTCTCTCTCTCTCTCTCTCTCTCTCTCTCTCTCTCTCTCTCTCACACACACACACACACACACACACACACACACACCCATACTGCAAATAACAATTTTACAACTCACACATGCACACGTTCTCTTTGTCTCTCAAGGGCGCATACTTATGCTATAAATGCTAATTTGATACATACACAAACTACATATAGACAGTAATTTTATATACAGAAACATACACTAAACAAAAGGAAAACATAATTCACACACTCACTAAAAATACTAATTTAACAAACAAGTTTGAAAAGGCCTATGATCATGTATCAGAATTTTCTCTTCTCAATTAGTAACATATTTTCAACCCGGTTTATTTTATTAACTAGACTACAAGAACTACATGATCAGCAGTTCCACGGAAGATGGATACCACATCCTTCCCTGTCCAGATCAAATTGTGTGCCAAGGCAACCCACTTTCACCTTATCTCTTTATCCTTCTAATGAATGACTTATTAACGAAAATAAAAAGGAGTCCAGCTACTGAAACTCAATCCTCTTATGCAAAGAAGTCATACAGATATTAAAATTTTATGTTTTGCATCCTCATGTCAGGAGATTCAAGTGTTTGAGTGTACGAGTTCAATAATATGCTCAGAATAACAGAACTGCCATTCCAGCCAAAAATAGAATGGGATGTTAGACAATTTTTCCAGTTAACACAAAAGCAAATCTACACAAATGTGTATGGATTAACCACACGAGAATACACCATATCATGAGAATTTTATCCCATATACCACCCAAATAAATAAGTAAAGTAATTTGATGCGCTATTATGCTATCCACAAAATATTACCAATTATTTCCAGTTTCTACTTCAATCTGAAATTCCTTAAAAGAAACAAATTTCAGCAGCAGAATATCTTTGCAGCTTCAATTCATTCTCTCTCAAGTATTTGATTACTTATGAAACATCCTCGAGCAAAATACAGCCAGAAGATAATATATATATATATATATATACACCATAAAAAAACAAAAGAAAAATATATTACATAGACGAAAAGGATTCAGGAAGAAGGACTGACCAAAAGTTCGCCTTTGTGGAAGAGATTTGAGATCTGAGTAGAAGGCTGATTGGGAGCCACAGGACGCTTCGGGCCAAAAAACTTAGAAACGAAGTACCAGAAAACCGCAATTCGAATAATTCCCGTTAGCATCTGCCCCATTCCCTGCTGCTGCCTCTGTCCTCCTACTCCTCCTTCTCCGCCACCGCCAGCACCACCGCCAGCGCCACCGTTCGCCGGCGTCGCCATTCTTCAGCTCAGTCACTCACTAATTGAACTAGAAGTAGCAGAAAATAATCACCGACTACACCCCAACCCGAAGGCCGCCGCAGTGAGAAGGAGGTATTCTTTCTCTTCGACAGGGCAGTGGGAGATTTGGTTGTATAATGAAATCGTGAAAACGAAAGAAGCAAGAGAAGAGATATTTTTTGTTTCTTAGAAAAGTGAGGTTTAGGTGGGGTAGAGCTGATGCTCTTTCTATTGGTTAGCGAGGCGGAGCCACGCCAGATAAGCAAATGGGACACTTACAATCCATTCTTTTCTTTTCTGATTAATAAATGGGTTAATTTCAAAATGGTACCCTTTAGTTTGAGCTTTTGTCAAACAAGTACCACATCTTTTACAATTGTCAATTAGTGACTAAATTACACTAAAAACTAAATCAATTGACTTAATAGGTTGAAATGTCTAATTTACCCTTTCAACTAAAAGAGAAACTCAACTTTTTCCTTCAAATATATATTTTTAATAAATCATTCGTTCCCAAAATATAAATAACTCTATTAAAAAAAAGAAAAAGAAAACTCATATTGTTTTTTTTCTTCATAGTTGTCTTTCTCCGCTCCCCCTCAAACACTAAAAACCAACCACCGCTAAGCACACACAACCTCGATCCATGATCATCTCTATTCTTTAGGAAATGTATATAAAAAGAAAAAACACCAAACCATGTTCAATTGAAGAAAGAAAGAACAGTAAGGCGAGAGTGGTAATCAATCTCGTTGGGTCGTCGTCACTCCTAATTTCGTCCAAATAAATTTGCACATTCGAAACCTATGACCAATTCTTCACTTGCAACAGTGAACAGAGAAGAGAGATAGAGGGGTGTAATGCAAGAAAAGCAGATGAGAGAAAGAAGAAGGGAAAAAAGTGAAAAAAAAAATAAAAACTCTTTTACCCTTCCAACTTGTGAAATCAACTGATTTTAAGTTAAAATTATCACTCAATTGTCAATTGAATAAGAAGTGGTATTTAATTGACAATCTCTTAAACTAACTGGTACTAAATTGGAAGTAACTAATAAATTAGAGATTTTTTATGTTGGCCATGCCGATCGTAGCTACGAGTACTACTAGTGTTTTCTTCTCTTTCTTTTCTTTTTGGTTAAAAAATGAGCATTTGGTCGCAAAAGTTACAGGTAATTTCAAGAACAGTCCGATTCGCCAAAAAAATCAAGAAAAAATCCACTACTTTTAGTCAATTGAGTATATAAACTTTTAATTTTAATAATTTAAATATATAAATTGGGTTCGAATTAATGAAAATAACGGTTGAACCCTAATTTGGTGTTTGATTATCAAAATTAAAAGTTTATTTTGTTAGTAGAACCCTAAATTAGCTATTTCATTGTTAAAATAAAAAGTTCAAATACTTGATTGATAATTGATTGAAAGTATAAAGGTGTTTTCAGAATTAACCCAAAGATTAGAAATAAATCCCAAAATACCTTTAAAATTGAAGTTACTTGTCAATTGAGGACATAAATCTTTTTGTTAAAATAAGAAGACCCCAAAAGTAATGTTGAAAAACTAAGATTGAAAATTGAAGTGATCAAAATACTATTACTTATTAATTAGTTCTACTGGTTGGACCGATTGAGCCTTTATAATTTAAGCGTGAAATTTTGAGCTTAATATAAAAGTCTTTTGGGCCTGGTATTTACTTCATTTTCCAAAAACCAATTTGGGCTGTCTACTATTTTCTTTGGGCCAGGTACTAAAATCCTAAATCTAAATATTAACTCTTTATTTTCTCTAGCCACCTTGACCTTTTAGGTTTCAACTCCCAGCAACCTCCTCCCATATGACATCAGCAGCAGTCTTCGTTTTTTTCTGATTTTCTCCAATTTTTTTTTTTTTTTTTTTGGGTGATTATCTCTTGCACTTGTTTGGAAGAAAATGAAAATCTATTAATTCTCATATCTCCATCTCTCTTCTCTTCTACAATTATACCATTCTCAAAATCAAATTTTCTTTCACTTGTTTGGCTCGTGAAAATCAAGAAGACAAGGATTTTTTTGTTTAACTTGTGGTGATCTATTCTATCCTTTTTCTTTTTCATTTTTTTGGTTAATTCAAATAAATATCTATTCTAATTTTTATTTTAAAAAAGAAATATAAATCAATTATTTAAATTATTGAGTAAAAAGAGAATTTAAAAAAAAAAAGAAAAAGAAAAAGAAAATCGGGTAATCGGGTGAATTCATTTCATGTCGAACCGCTCGATTTTTATTAGGTTTGGTTGGTTATAACCAATTCATGACTTCCTTGGTTTTTAAAATTAACTAGATAGGTCGGTCCGATCTAATTTTTACAATATTATCCAGCTAATTTATCAACTCAAGTTATGAACTTATTGGTTCAGGATATGATTTTTCCTTTTTTTGGGAAAAAAATTCTATCAATAAGATTTGAAAAAAATGGTAAACCTTTTTTTTTTTTTTTTTTTTGTAATTCATCTCCAATTCAATTGGATAATTCGATCCGCTCCTTTTCCACATTTTTTTCATTATTTTTCTCTTCTGATTTTTCCACACCTTCCACCGGTTACTCCATTTCTAACATCATCTCGAATGTTTTCTTCGTTATTACATAAACAATTATTCAATCTTATATACAATTGTTTAACAATGATGAAAAATCACAAATTAAATAATTTTGTAGGCAAAAATTAAATCCTCAATTAACAACTTTTTATTTTGAGGTTTTTTTGTCCATATATATATATATATATCCTTAGTTGACAACCTATCACAAGTTTAGGGGGTTTGTTTTGTCTAAAAAAAGGTTTATGCTCTCAGCTGTCAAACACCCCTAACTTCAAGGGTTTTTTTGGACTTCACTCTAAAAGTTATAGGTGTTATATACATTATAATCTAGAATTTATTTTTAGCATATTATTATGGTTCTGAAACAATTTATGGTAAGTCAACAAGTTTCAATCGTTGTCATCTACCTAACCTCTATTAAAGAACATGTTATTTATGGTCTTATTTTTTCTTGAAAGTTATGTGCGTGACATCTTATGGTCCTAAAACTTTTTTCCTACCATATTATGGTTCTTAAACAATTTAAGAGACGACAATAAGATCTAGTAATTGTATTCAACTGGTGGAATACATCACATCAACCTGGCTAAATCTTCTTTCCTAAACTTCAATCCTCTCTGCCACTGGTCGGCCACTGCTGCCTACGATCCAGTGTACAGGACTCGGTAGTGCGCTCGTGATACAGTACTCGCGCAACAGCTTTCTTCGCTGTGTGAACAAGGTCTTAGTATGACTCCAGCCTCTGGCCTTGTTCCTTCAGCACACTTTGTCGCTCCGCTGAGCTTGTTAGTTCCCCACAAGCTTCGCTGACCTATCGCGTGCTAAAAAGAAGCCTCCTCGGTGAAAGAGGGCAAAGGTGTGTGGGACTCTTACCCGGGAAACCTTTCCCCGATCAAGGCGCAATAAGTTTACTAAGACAATCGAAGTGATCGGGCTATGAAGTTCGGGAAATTTTTTTTTTTTTTCAAAATCTAGGGTTGGGCCAGTAGGCCTTTCTCCAAGTTTTAAAATTTCTTGTAGGTATAATTTTTATGGATTCTGTCATTTCACAATCCCCGAACTTCTACTAATAATACGTAAGATGCCACTCTGTCCATAACTTATTCTAAAGGGTAAAAAAAAAATAGGTAATTAAAGTGGTTTCTTAAAGCCAACCAACATAGCAAGCACGTGAGTAAATATTGGAAGAAACCTCGATCTCCAAACAATCATCCACTTCTAGGAGGTCCTCCATTGATGTGAGGATTTTGATTGAAGCTCATCTCCCCACCAAGGATCTTCTCATGAATCTTGTTACCAATTTTTCAATACACTACTCAATTCTTGGGAAACTAAGGCCTAAGAACCTAGCAATGAGAGGATGAATTCTTCTTCAATTGGTTGAGAAAACCCTAAAAGATCAAAGCCCCTAGAACCTAAACAATACAATCAAAGGACCAACCTTTTCAACCCCATGATAACAAGCTAACTAGAACCTAATAGATATTGGAATTATGATCGAGTTTGAATCCCTATATCGTCCCAATTCAAGTTCATCAATCAAATTCAACTAAGAAAAATCAAACCCTAGAAGAAATGAAGAAATAGGTTGAAAAATCCAAGAACCCTAATGGGAATTCTCCCAATTTAATATATGATTAAAAGTTGAGGCTAGAATAGAATAATGGAGTATTTATAGATATCCCCTTGACTTCATAGAAATTCTAGCATCTTATTAGGTTTAGGAAGTTAAAATATCATAAATACCCTTAGTTACATGCCAAGTGAGGGTAAAAGTTGAAATACCCAAGAAAAACATTAAAAAAAAAAAAAAACCTGGAAAATTGGACTACCCTAACTAGGCAAGCTAGGGCTTGTCGGGTCCAACAAGCTTCTAGCCTTCACATTTCTTAATAAGCTCTTGGTATCTTTACGAAAGTTGTAGATCTTTCTCTTGGAGTTCTACAATAACTTGAATCATCACAATTGAACTCCTAGAACTCTAGTTATGATCATTTTCCCAAAATGTATCATTGATGAAATCAAGGATGGAAAATCTGATATAACACTCATCCTAGGATGTCCAAATAAACTCATTTGAAAATGATTTATACATTTTGGAAACTTCAAGAAGTCTTCTACAAATTTCATAAAAGGAAACTTCTTAATTTGAATGCTTTAGAGGTATCAAAATTTAGCTTTCCCAAAACTATCCAGAAATTCTTTTCTCTCTAATTCTATCTTTATGATTGTGACCTCCAAATTGTAGTTTTGTTCCTCCATTTGGTCCAAAGAAGCTAGGACAACTTAGAAAGCTTTCAAATTGCCTTTTAAACCTTCAAGTTTGTTCCAAAAAACACTTTGAAGGTACTTTCCATGAAGCATTGAGCTCTTACCTATTCTTTTAGCTCCAACTCTTGTAGTCAAGAATCTCAAGAGATAGAAAAGAACCAACACCATACTTTCATCAAGCTTGGCTGGCAACCTTTTGTATATAACATGAAACAACATATTTATGCATTCTTTGAAAGGTCTATAAAGCTCAAAGCAAGAATAAGTAAAGAAATTCAAGATATGTTCATTCAAAGACAAGGTAAGAACACACCACAAATACCTTTCGTGACTTCTTCCTAAAAAGATATCACAAGTTAGAATACGGAAATCATGTAATTCAACCATATCAACAATATTCACCCTGAAAAGTTCTTTAAATGGATGATGATAATTGGAACTCAAGTTTTAGATAGATTTCAAAATCAAGTACAAGAAGTTATAAAGAGACTCAAGATTCCAAAAAAGAAGATTACCCTCAAGAAATGCAAAGAAGCGATTTAAAGCACAACTTCTAAAGAACAGTAGTCTTTTTAATACGTAAAAGTGTTAAACTAATACTGTTAAAAATAGTTTGTTACAGTAAATAAAAAAAAACAGTGAAACAACACGAAAACAGGAAAAACAGTAAGGGAAAGGATTTAAACCCAAGTCTTGAAGAAGCTTCAATATCCTTAAAATAGATTTGTCCTCGCTAGAGTTGTGATAGAACGTCTATATCTTAGGATAAACTGGGATTTGAAAATTTCTTAGCACCTTAAGCTGTTTTCCCAGCGAACTCGAAAAAACAACATTGATGAACTAGGGAAAAAAACTGTATGCAGAAAGAAGAATGTATCAAGAGAGTTGGGAGCCTTTTGTTGGAAAACCAGCACTATTTATATGCTGAAGATGGTTGCAAAAGAAACGTAGGTCTGTATAAGGCCCCATTTTTGGTTCGCCATTCGTGTTGCAGGTCGCACCAACACACACGACCCAAAGCTTTTCGAGCCTGGGATTTGCACCTCCTTGGGCGCGCACACGAGGCAAGGGCTTGCCTTAACAATTTACTCCTTCAAGAGCTCTCCCTCATATAAGGAGTAACTCTTTTCTCTAATTTTTTCATTTGGGATTCAAATCCCCTTAAATGCCAACCTTTTCCCTTGAAACTATTTTTCCTCACTCATATCATTTTAACACTATTTTCCAACAATAAGAAAACCTCAAAACCAAAATCCTTAAAAGGTAAGTGATAATGTAAGATCTCTTCCATTTCAAATTCCAAGAACAAATCATGAACACCAAGAATTTGAAAACTCTTCTCTTTAAAAGGAAGATGATATCTCCAAAAGGCATCTGAAGGAGTAAAATGGAAAGAATACGCTTTAGACACAGAAAACTACAAACCGTGATGATCTAGAGAAGGATATATAAAACAAAATTTCTATACACTCAATGAAAACTCCCACAAAGAAAGCTTCAAAAAGTTGATCCTTATATGGTAAATGAAAATAAAAGCTTTCATTCTTTTCAAAGACCAAAACCCATCTGTGAATCCCTGAACATGACACTTTGCCTCTTTAAAAGGAATTTGGTCGTTTAAACTTTCATTTTCCAAATTTTTCAAGAAAGAATCATGGATAACAAGGTAATGAGACCTCAACAAATCAAATTCATACTTATAGTAATCCAAGAACTCCCAAAAACATAAGGTTTAGCAAAGTCACAAGGAAGTTCAAGAATGCTTGATATGTGAGATTTTTTACACTAGAAAATAAGCTTTATTTGATGGGTATTTTATGTTAATTCTGGTGTAAATTGGGTATAAAGGAACAAATAACTCTTTCTATGTTTATTTGGATTTGTAGGGCTGAATTGAAGAGAAAATATAACTTTGGGGGATTAAATGCACTAAGAAGAAGATGAAAAGGAACTGAATTTCTCACATAAAAGGCTAGGGACTGAAACATAAAGTTTAGAAAGTTAGTGGACTAAAGAGTAGATTTTAGAAACTCAAGGACTAAATTGCAAATTACAAAAATTGCAGGAAAATTCCAGTTTTGTAATGTGAATTTTGTCCAACACAAGTGCAACGCTACAATCTCCTTTTTCTTTTAATATTTTCCTTTTTAATTTAATTTACTTAGTTTTTAGGATTTCTATTTAATTAGCATTTCTTTTTAAGTTCAGTTCTAATTTCTTTTTAATAAACCTCTATAAATAGAGGAATTTGGCAATCATTAGGGCTGACTAATTTTAGGCGAATTTCTAGACTAATTTGAGACCAATTTTGACTAGTTTTAGTTTAGGGTAGTCTAGTTTTAGAGTAGTTTAGGTTAGAATAGTTTTTCTTTATTAATTTTATTCTTTAATTTTGTAATTTCCAAGACAAAGATTGGAACTTTATTTGATGCAATATTGAAGACAATTTTTGATTTAAGTATTGAAGGATTGTTCAACTCAAGGATGTTTCCTATAACTCTCTTCTTTATTTTGCTTTCGTTTATTATTTTCAATATGTACTAATATTTTGTGTTAAGGCCATGATGTAGCTAGTTTAATTTGTTGTATAATTTCTTTTAAGTTTATCATTTGAGAGTTTATGGATTTAATGTCATATTATTGTTCTTAATAGTTTTAAATGATTAGCTACCATTTAACTTGAAATAACATTAATTAAGTAAAGTTGACCGAGAGGAACTTAATTAAAACAAGTTAAGTAATTTGGCCATAAATTGCATGCAAGATATAAACATATACTTGTGGGATGTGTGCGATCTTTTATGACATCATATTCAAGTGCGAATCAATGCATAAACCTATGGTTGGTTTGTTTATGAGAATAGGTCTGAGGTACTAGACAATTTTGGATGTTGATCGATTAATGAAATTTACTTGAGAATAATATCATTAGGGTAATATAACAATTAACTAATGAACTCATATTTCTTGGACCTATTAATCTTTGTTAAAGAGGTTATGGTCTTTTAGTTTAATATTTAGTTTAATTAATTAAAAATCCTCAACATAAGTTTATTTGTTTTCTTTGGCTAAGTTAATTTTAAGTTCATGATTGAAGTAGTTTTAAACTAATTCTCTTTGGGATAACTTTGTTAATTCTATCACAATCTAGTATACTTGTTAGTGTGCTTGATTTTGGGTATCAGTGCTATTCGCAAAAGAACAATGAATTACTCAAAAACAAAGATGTTATTCAAGACCAAATTTGAAAAATCTCTCTTCTATGAGAACTTTGAAAAGGAAGCCAAGAGTTCATCAAGCAAGGGGTAACAATGGTTGTTTCCGAAATCCCAAGATTTTCCAAATTTCTCTCCAAAACCAACTTCTTTAAGAACCCTTTGAAAGGTAAGTGATAAACCAAAGTACCACCAAATTCATGATTTAAAGATGAGGCACAAGAGTTCTTGATTGAACTAGCAATACATTTAGAAAATCATCTTTACATAGAAATTAATTAAAAGATTTTAGGAGAACAAAGATGTTTCTCAATAAAATTCTTCAAAGCTAATTCAAAGACGTCATTTTCCAGATAGATTCACAAACTCAGAAAGATTATTTTTAAGCACTATAAAACAACTTTTTCTTCTTGTTTTCACAGGCCAAGAAATAGAACGCCACAAGAAAAATAGAGAATAGTGAACGAACTTTTTGGTCTCCCAATTCATGACCGAATAATGACCAATGAGCATTACAAAAATATTTGCGACCAAAAGCGGAATTGGTCGTAATTCGATCGACTAGTAAACTAAATTAGGGATCCCCAAATCAGTTTTGATCTCACCTCCTAATTTCTCTCTTCTTTCTCTTCCTTCTCTTCTCCTCACCCCACTTCATCATTGGTGGGATTGTAGCTCATAAAAGCAATGGTTCTTCAGAATACTCCCCTATTTATTTCTATATTATAGTAGATGCCTCCCATATTGCACACTTTGGGAGATCAGCTTAATAGTGACGGAATTTAGAGATGGAACTTAGTCTTCTCTAAACAGAGACAAATTAGAAATGCAATAGAGACGATGTTCAAAAGTCAAAATTTGAGACGAGCTAGAGACGAAATGAGTTTCATCTCTAACATTTGAGACGATAAAGAGAAGAAAGAAGTTTTCTATCTAAATATTAGAGACGAAGTAGAGAAGAAAGGAGTTTACTCTCTAATATTCGAGACAACATAGAGATGAAAGGGGTTTTCTCTCTAATGTTTGGGACGACATAGAGACGAAATAAGTTTTTTCTCTAAATAGTAGAGACGAAGTAGAGATGAAAGAATTTTTCTCTCTAATATTTGAGACGACATAGCAATGAAAGGGGTTTTCTCTCTAATATTTTAGACATAAAGAGATGAAAAAGTTTTTTCTCTAAATAGTAGAGATGACTAGAGGCGAAATGACTTTCCTCTCTAATATTTGAGACGACATAGAGAGGAAAGAAGTTTTCTCTCTAAATAGTAAAGACAAAGAAGAGACAAAAAGAGTTTTCTCTCTAATCTTTGAGTCGATATAGAAAAGGAAGTAGTTTTCTCTCTAATAATAGAGATAAAATAGAGTGGAGCTTGAGATGATTATAATTTAAATTTTTCTAAAATATATTATAAAATTTTAATAATACTTTAGAGACCACGTGTTTTGTATCCAATGCATCTCTAATGTAGAGACGAAATGAATCCGCATCTATTTCGATTCTACTTAGAGACTCAAAAGCCATTGCGTCCCTAACTAGAGACGTAAATTATTGAACAGAACTCTCGAGGCGAAACATATTGGTCTCCATTTCATCTCTAAATTTAGATAGTAATCGTTCCCTCTACAAGACGGATGTTGAATAATCTCTAATCCATTTCTGATTTTCATCTCAAATGCATTTAGAAAGTAAACTTCTTTCGTCTCTATGTCGTCCCAAATATTAGAGAGAAGACTCCTTTCGTCTCTACTTCGTCACTACTATTTAGAAATAAAACTCATTTCGTCTCTATGTTGTCTCAATATTAGAGAGAAAACTCCTTTCGTCTCTACTAGTTAGAGAGAACACTTCTTTCATTTCTATGACGTCTCAAAGTTTAGAGAGAAAACAGTTTTTGTCTCTTCTTCCTTTCTAATATCAGAGAGAACATACCGTTTGTCTTTACATTGTCTCTAATATTAGAGAGGAAGGATCATCCTTCTCTATGCCATCTCTAAGATATTAATTAGAGACGAATTTAGAGATCTATTAGAGACGAAATATTTTGTTTTAAATAAATTTGATCAAAATTAAATTTTATTTAATATTAATTTTTTTTATTTATGAAGAAATAATATTACTTAACAGTTTCCCTCTGTTTATTAAAGCTTCATAAATTAAATATTAAGAATAGTACTTTGTAAGTAGAATATAATTACTATAATAAGAAATGAATACTACATGTAACTATTTATACAAATATTTATTCAGTTTATTGTAAAGAATAATGTCTTATTAGGCCAAAAGCTTTGAAATGTTATAAATTCTATCAGTTATACTCCATGTTGCATTTTGTTAACTGAAATGAAATAATATCAATGAAATTTTATTAGTTATCGTCTTTAAGAAGAGTTGAAATAGATGTGGATGCATTCCTACTCTATTTTAGAGACACATTTGATACAAAACACGTGATCTCTATAGTGTTATTAAAATTTTATAATATATTTAAAAAGTTTGAAATCATAATCGTCTCAAGTTCCACTCTATTACATCTCTAAAATTAGAGAGAAAAAATCCTTGCGTCTCTGTCGTCTCTTAGTAGAGAGGTAATATACCTTCCATCTCTACATCGTCTCTAATATTAGAGAGGAAGAAAGATATGTCTCTATGTCATCTTTAATATATTAATTAGGGACAAAATAGTGATATTTTAGAGACGGAATGGTTTATTCTAACAAATTTTATCAGAATTAAATTTATTTAATATTATATATATTTATAAATAAATAATTACATTAGATTATAATCTTACTTAAATTAATAGTTTCATTATGTTTATAGAAGCATTGTAAATTTAATATTTAAAATAGCACATTATAAAGTAGAATAAGACCATATAGTAAGAGAAATGAATGCTTTATGTAATTATCTGTATAAATATTTATTTGGTTTGTCATGAAGAATAATATCTTATTAGGACAAAAGATTTGAAAATGTTAAATTAATAGTTTCATTATGTTTATAGAAGCATTGTAAATTTAATATTTAAAATAGCACATTATAAAGTAGAATAAGACCATATAATAAGAGAAATGAATGCTTTATGTAATTATCTGTATAAATATTTATTTGGTTTGTCATGAAGAATAATATCTTATTAGGACAAAAGATTTGAAAATGTTATATAATTTTCATTTGTACCCCATGGTTGCATTTGGTTAACTGAAATGAAATTACATTATATGAGTCTTTTTTCTTAAAGAAAAAGAGTAATTTTTATAATTTATAAAATGATCATGTTATTTTTCATAGTTAGATATGCATAATTCAATATATTATATAATTACTCACGAGGGTAGAAGAAAAATGTTTTAATGTTATATTGTTAATTTTGTAATTTGATTCATTATATAATTTGAAATATGGTTTATTGTTAAGATTATAAGTTATTAATTATGATAAAAAAAATTGTAAATGCTCATCAATAATTTATAATTTTCTCAAATTATTTATAAACTTAAACTCCTAATTATACCCAAGAACAATGTTCGAGCGATTGATTTCTGACGAATTATGTATTCTATGATAGAATCTGGCTAATGATTATTTTACAAAACAGAAAAAGGAGTTTTAGGAAAATATTTTTCACCTGATTTTATTTGTACATTTTTCGGTACAATATAAACCAAATGAAAACAAAATAAATATGAAAAATATGTTATTTACTAGAAAAATGAAAAAAATATGCATAGTGCAACCTATATCTAAATTCTCATTTTCTCTATTTATTAAAAAATTTGATAAAACTATGACTTCTGAAAAAATTTAGACACGAATTTATTTAAATTAAAATTTAGACACGAAACTTCTGTTTCAGTTTTGTGTCTAAAAGAATATATTTATGAAATAGTAACCGTAAAATTTTGGCGGAAAATTGGCTTAAAGCTCCCCTGTTCTCCCTTTTTCCTTAGGCAAAAATCTTACTAATCCTACTTACCAAAAGAACAAAAGAAGGAACCAGCAAAAACCCCCAAAGAAACCCCTTCCCTTTCCACTCTTTCACCGGTCGTCGTATGTAGCTGGTATCGTTGTGATTGCACCGGTGGGTGGACGAAGTTGACGCTGTCTCTGCCAATTGACATTGTTGGAAATTGCACTGCTACTCATGAAGGGTGAGGTGAGCTTCCAAAATCTGTAGTCTAAAAACCAATGCTCCCTTATTTCTTTTCACAAGGATTTGAGGAATTTCTATGTATTTTAGGGGTTTATCAAAATTGCTAATCTACTGATCCAAATAGAGTTAAAAAAAAGTCTACAAATCAAAGCTTATTGTTTCTTCTGACATGCGTTTGAGATATGATTATGTTCTAGCTTCTGAAACGGGGTTAGCTTCTAACACATGTTTGAGATATGCTTCTGCTATTGATTTATTTGTTTGGCTTAGACATACCTGTTGACCATGCTGCAAGGATATGTTTCTTTGTTAGTATATTAGTTTGTATAATAGAAAACTCTACTAGAAAAAGAGAAAGAGAAAATTGATTTAAGATGCTTTTATATATGGAGAAGAATAGTCCAATTTGGCAGGGAAAGGATTGATACAACACAATTAAAAGCCACAGAAACATGGTTCAAAGTGGGAGCTCATGAACAAGGACTTCTTTTTGCAGACAAATCTCAATTAAACAGTCCTTTATTATGTTAAGAAGAAACAATACTTTTCTAGAGATATTTGACCATTCCTCATGCCTTTTTTCACCTAGAAAAGTTTGTACATTCCATTAAGCAATTCAAACTATTATGCCATCCCATAAATTGCTAAGCTCGTGTAATTGATGTAGTGTCTTTTAGATTTTAATAATGTGAGATTTTCCAGTAGATTCACATGATTAGTTTTGTGAGTGAGTTGTGTATATATTCAACCGTATCCTCACAAGACCCCCACGAAACAACAATTCTCTTAATCATGTTCTTAAATATATGTATTTTGGTGAAAATTCTAAAGCTTATGAAGAGTTCTATATATAAGACATGACATCAGTAGTTAAAACATGATAATAGAAGTGAGAGTAGAAACCCATAGTAATTATATCCTTTTCCAGAAAAAAAAAAAAAAAAGAAAGTAGAAAGCCATAGTGAGGATGTAATTAAATCTAACAACAGTAACAATATTAACGCTTAAAATAACAATAAAAAGGTTATCTCATAAGGCATTCCATCTTTAAACTGCATTTTGATAGCTGCATATTTCTTTTTCTTTAGCAGAAGCATTCTTTTGTACAAGCTATCAAGATCAATTTCTAAGCACCTATACTTCTCATTCACCTAAACAAAGAGAAACATGAGGAGCTTTGATATAAATTGTACTAAGATTCAAACAGAAGTAATGAATTTTTTTAAAAAACCAATCAATCTTTGATAAACCAGCAAGACAAACAAATTGAAATATGTCAAAAAAGATAAAACTTTCTTTAGATACATTCTGCATTGTGTTTCCATGTAGGTAAGTGGTTTTGTCTATGGGGATTTGGAAAACTATTTGATTGAACTTTGATTGCAAGAACTGTATGCAATTTTACAATATTTTGCGATATGTTTTGCTAGAATAGTAAATAAGTGCAAAAATTTGATTAGTATATGTCATTACTCCACGATTCACCATACATGATTCTAAATGAATAATGAATGAACTACTTTTTTTTTATCTAATAGCTTAAACTTTTAGAGAGATGACTATTTAACAAGTTATAATTGCAGATAAAAGGTCTTGACTTTAATATTCTCTGGCATGTACTTCTGATTGATGTTTGTGGATGTAGGACATAAGGAGAAAGATTCTAGCATATTTGTAGGTATTGTTCATCATATGTATGTAACAATATATTTTTTAAGCTTTCTAATAAAGTGATAATTTACAAATATAACAAAATCAAGGAGCTCGCCCAATTTCTATAATATTTGTGCCTTTTTTTATTGACAAACCAGCAAGACAAACAAATTGAAAAATGTCAAAAAAAGATAAAACTTTCTTTAGACACATTCTGCATTATGTTTCCAAGTAGGTAATTTCTTTTGTCTATGGGCTATTTGGAAAACTACTTGATTGAACTTTGATTGGAAGAATTGTATGTAATTTTACGATATTCTGTGACATGTTTTGCTGCAACTGTAAATAAACATAGAAATTTGATGAGTATATGTGATTACTCCATGATTTACTATATGATTCTAAGTGAATGAGGAATGAATTACTTTTCTATCTAATAGCTTAAACTTTTAGAGCATGACTATTCAACAAGTTATAATTGCAGATAAAAGGTCCTGACTTTAATATCCTTTAGCATGTACTTTTGATTGATGTTTGTGCATGTAGGACGGAAGGAGAAAGATTCTAGCACATTTGTAGGTATTGTTCATTATATGAATATAACAATACACAGTTTAAGCTTTCTAATAAATTTCAACAAATCTTGCAACTTTTTTAGTTAATGCACCTCTTCGCCCATGAGTGCGGACCATGGTATTTGATGAGGTTGAGATTTGATAGGATGATCTTAATCTTTCTTCATCCTGCTTAAGTTGAGGTCCAGAATTTATCATTGTGTGAGCCTTAGTTTTTGAATCTTCATTTCAATTCACTCTGATCTATATTTGGGAAAGCGTCTTCACAACATAGCTTCTTTACGAGGATGCTTTTTTTGCAGATTTCTTTTTGAGATGGTGCTGCCCCTAAGTCTTCTGAAAACATACACACGAGAAGGCTTTTCTTTTTATCCCAATTCATTAAAAATAGACATTGTAGTGTTTGCCTTAGTGATGTATTGGATAGTTGCTATCTTGATCTTGAGACGTATAGGAGATGAACATTTGTAACCAAGGCCAACAATATTTCCATTTTCTCTAGAGGCTTCTTGAGGTAATATACCCACCAAGCTTTGACTTTTTGAGCTGTATCTCACTTTTAACAAGAAGTTTGTAAGCATTGGGATCGAATCCATTCCTTGTGCACGAAGTTGAAAGCTTTTCAAAACCTTTTGAAAAATAGCAAGCATTTTAATAGACTTACCACCCTCCACTACAACATCTTCTGTAGGATGGATAAATCCTTTTAAAGGAGTATCTAAGGCCTTCACAGGTTCAACTTTTGTAAGAGGCATTGTGAGATCTTGTTGTTTCCTGAATATTTCAACTATAACTTCTCACCTTGACTTGTCGATTTAATAGCCAAGTTTTTCTTACTTGAAGGATTCTTTGAGGAGCTAGCTTCTTGAAATTATCCTTGTGTTGATGAAGAAATACTGGATGACTCTGCTTCTATTTTATGTAATATTTGGCATCAACAATGTAAGCTTAAGCTTTTGTTAAAGGCTTATCACTGGCGGCCACTTTTTTCAAAACTCCATTCCGGCAATATTTGAAACCATGATGGAGGATAGATGGAACAACACCATGCTCATGAAGTCATGGCCTTCCTAAAAGAATGTTATAGGAAGTCTTAGCACTTATCACATGTAAAAGAGCGCTTGTACTCATATTATCCATCATCAGGTTCAATTGTAAAGTCCCAATAGCCTTTTGTCCACCTTGATTGAATCTTTGAATCATAAAAAAACTTTTAGACATGTCCTTAGTAGGAATTCCAACTCTTTTAATTTTTGCAAGGGTAGGATGTTTATTGGAGATCCACCATCTAATAAGATCCTATTGACCCTTTGTTCTTTCATATATCCTGACACAAATAGTGGCCTATTATGAGAAGTTGCGCCAAGTAACAAATCATCATCGCCAAAAGTAATTTGAGGACAATCAACGGATTTTTTTCATCGCTTTCTCCTTCAAAACAATCATGAATGGGGTAGCATGAGCTGCATCTAATTCAACAAAACCTTCAAGTAGAAAATCTTCTAAAGTGATGGGGTGGGAGTTTCTTACTAGGCAAATGTTTAATAGTTTCGGAAGGTGCTTGATCTTCTGATTACTTGACTTTAGAATATTTCTTTTGATGAATTTTCTCTTCATCAATATGGTTCTTTGATTTGATGGATCTTGTGCAATTTCTTTTGTGAGTCACAGGGGTCTAACCTTCATCATCAGTTAAGATAACCTCTTCATTTACTGAGGGCACTTCACCACACACTTGTAATTCCTTCATAGAAATGATGGATCCATCAACACCAACTTTCGCAGCATCAAACATTCCAACTTTATTTCTCCAATTATCTCCTTTGATGATTGGACAGAGGCGATGGTCATAGAGGTTACATGAGTAACCAGTTTGTCTTCTTCAAGAAGAACAGGTCCCTTGTGAGCTAGGTGGATTACTAGATCCTTCTATATAAAGCACTTCTTGATAGGATGACATATTATATGATGGTACGGATCGTGGTTTTGATCATCTTCGTATCCAATCTCACTTGGTCATTTTGAATTTGACGATTTTATAGCATCAGTAGCTATAAGTTCATCAAACATTAGAGAGACGTCAAAATGTAAAAAAGGATACTCCTTAGAGAACATATGCATGGTGAGGTACCATAATGACATTGTCAAGGTAAAGCTAGTCATAGCTGAATTCTCGAGTGTTATGCACACTCCATTGGTGGGAAAGAGTTGTCACACAAAGGTTGAGAAATAGAAGACAACCGATAGAAACTTGGGCAGAATTGAAGACACTCATGAAGGAGAGATTTATACCAGGACATTATTATAGAGAGCTTCATTACAAGTTGATGACTCTTAAGCAAGGCAAAAACGTGTTGAAAAGTATGGGCAAGAAATGGAACTATATATATTGAGATTGAGCTTGGAGGAAGACAAAGATGCTTCAATTGCTAGATCTCTAATTGGCCTCAATAGGGACATTACTAATTAGCTAGAATTGTACCCTTACACCACTTATGAAGACATGTGTCATTTGGATACCAAGATTGAAAATCAAAGGAAGATGATTGGTTTCTCTAAAACCTACCATCCTTCTTTAAGGAGTGTATTGCCTAAACCTCAAGCATCAACCTCACGAGTTGGCCAGATAAAGAAGATACACCTAAGATGGCTTTCAAAGATCATTCTAAGCCTAAAGTGGAAGAAAAAGAAAGGTTCATTACCAATCAAACAAGGTGTTTCAAGTGCGATGGTGTGGGACACATCGCCATAAATGGTCCTACCAAGAGAACCTTGATTTTTAATGAAGAATTAAATGGTTGGATTGAAAGGGAAGAAGATGATTACCAAGATGATATTGTTGATAAGGAAGACATCAATAAAGATCAAGAGATTGACTCTTTTGAAGTCGTTGAAGAGGGAATGAGCTTGGTGACCATTATAGCTTTGTCTACACAAGTTTTGAGGAAGAAGCAAGCGTCCAAAGGGAAAACATCTTTTACACTAAATGCTTAGTGGGAGATAAAGTTGCTAATATTATCATAGATAGTGGTACCTGCACCAATGTGGCTACTAGCATATATCTTGTTGAAAAGTTGAATTTACCTCTTCTCAAGCATCCTAAGCCTTATAAGCTTCATTGGTTAAATCATAGTGAGGAAGTGAAGGTTAATAAACAAGTGCTAGTACCTTTTACTAAGGGGTCATATCATGATGAAATCCTTTATGATGTAGTTCCTATGCAAGCAGGGCATTTGTTATTGAGACGTCCTTGGCAATATAATAGAAAGGCTGTTCATGACAATATGAAGAACACCTATACTTTTGAAAAGAATGAGAAAAAGTTCATGTTGAATCCCTTGAATCCTAGTCAAGTCTTTGAGGAACAAAAGAAAATGAGAGAAAAAGAGATATTAGAGAGTGAGAAAAAGAAAAAAGAGCATTGAAGAAGGGAAAAGAATTGATGAAATAAAAGTGAGTGTAGAAAATCCTAGAGAGGAGAATTTGAATAGAGATAAGAAAATGAGTGATAAAAAGAGTGATAGTGGAAAGAGAGAAAAGAGGCGCTTTTATACAAAAGAGATTAAGATTATAGAAGCCATTGAAAAATAAGAAATGGTCTTCTCTATTGCAAAGGTACATTTGTGTCTACTAATGATAATTTATCTTCTTTGCTCCATAGTGAAGATTATTGAAAAAATACAAGGATGTCTTCCCCGAAGAGATACCTGGTAGACTTCCTCCTTTGAGAGGAATTGAGCATCAAATTGATTTGTACCTAGAGCGGTGTTGCCAAATAGACCGACCTATATGAGTTCCCCCGAAAAGTCTAAGGAGCTAAGAAGACAAGTTAATGATTTTCTCTCTAAGGGGTATGTATGAGAAAGCTTGAGCCCTTGTGCTGTTTCCGTTTTGCTAGTTCCAAAGAAATATGGTACATGGCATATTTATGTAGATTGTAAAGCCATCAATGATATAACTATCAAGTATAGACATCCTATCCCTAGATTAGATGATCTACTTGATGAGTTGCATGGTTGACAAATATTTTCTAAAATTGATTTTAAATAGGGTTACCATCAAATTAGAATGAGGGAAGGGGTTGAGAGGAAAAGGGCTTTTAAAATGAATTTTGGTCTTTATGAGTGGCTAGTTATGCCTTTTGGATTAACTAATGCTCCTAGTACATTCATGAGACTTATGCATCATGTGTTGAGGAATTTTACTGGAAAATTTGTTGGAATTTATTTTGATAATATTTTGATCTATAGTAAAACTTATGAAGATCATTTGCATAATTTAAAACAAGTTTTGTTAGTTTTGAGAAGTGAGAAGTTATATGCTAACCTTGGAAAATGTCAGTTTTGCTTGGAAAATGTGACTTCCTAGGTTATGTGATAAGCTCTCAAGGTCTTCAAGTTGATCAAGAGAAGGTGAAAGCAATCAAAGAATGACCTACTCCCAAGAATGCATCCGAAGTGAGGAGCTTTCATGGATTAGCAAGTTTCTATAGGAGGTTCATCAAGGATTTTTGCACCATTGCTAGTCCTTTGATGGATGTAATTAAGAAGATGAATGCCTTCAAATGGGAGAAGTAAGAGAAGGAATTTGAGTTGTTAAAGGCAAGGTTTTCTAGTGCACCTTTACTTGAACACCTTTACTTGAACTACCTAACTTTGACAAAATGTTTGAGATAGAATGTGATGCTTTGGGTGTGGACATTGGAGGAGTTTTGATGCAAGAAAAGATACCCTTGGCTTACTTTAGCAAGAAGTTGACTAGTGCGGCATTGAATTGCACTGTATATGATAAGGAGCTCTATGCACTTGTGAGGAGATTGAAACATTGGTAATATTATTTGTGGCCTGAGGAGTTTGTGGTGCACACCGATCATGACCTTAAAGTTTCTTAAAGGTCAACAAAAGCTAAACAAGAGGCATTCAAAGGTAGATGGAGTTCATTGAGACCTTTCCATACATCATCCGATATAAGAAAAGTAAAAAAGATATTGTAGCCGATGCATTGTCTAGAAGGTACAGTCTTATCTCTACTTTGCAAACTCAAATTCTTGGTTTTGAGATGCTTAAGGATTTATATGCTAGTGATCTAGATTTTAAAGATATATTTGAGGATTACTTGCTTATGCCTAATGATAAGTATCTCATACATGATGGTTTTCTTTATCATGATGGTAGATTGTACATTCCATGTTGTTCCACTATGTTGTTGTTAGTTAAAGAGGCTCATTGTGGTAGCTTAATGAGACATTTTGGTATTCTTAAAACTTATGATATCTTGCATGAGCATTTATTTTGGCCTCACATGAGAAAAGATGTTGAAAGATTTTTTGGAAATTGCTTAGAATATAAAAGGGCTAAATCTACTTCTTTGCCTCATGGTTTTTATACTCTTTTCGAAGTGTCTAAAGTTCTTTGGGTTGATATTTCTATGGATTTTACTCTTGGATTGCCTAGATCACCAAAGGGTGTGGATTCTATCTTTGTTGTAGTAGATAGGTTTTCTAAAATGGCTCATTTTATACCTTGCAAGAAAACCGATGATTCTAGCCATGTTGCAAACTTGTTCTTTACTAGGGTGGTGCGGTTCATGGTATACATAGAACTATTATTTCAGATCGTGACTCCAAATGTCTTGGTCATTTTTGGCGTGTTTTGTGGAAGAAACTCAGTACTAACTTGTTGTATTCTACAGCTTGCCATCCACAAACCGGTGGCCAAATAGAGGTGGTCAATAGAACTATTGGGCAACTTCTTAAGGTCATCCTTAAGAAGAATTTGTGAGGGAGAATTCATTCCTCATATTGAGTTTTCTTATAGTAGCGCTAGACATTCTATTACTTCTTATTCTCCTTTTGAGGTTCTTTATGGTTTCAATGCTTTAACTCCACTTGATTTGGTTCCCTTGCCTGTAGATAATGTTGTGAGTATAGATGGAAAACGGAAGGCGATGTTTGTCAAGTCTATACACTCTAAGATGCATGAAGCTATTGAGTCCAAGAACAAGAAATTGGTGGCTATACAGAATGTTGGAAAGAAACGATGTGTTATTTGAACCCGATAATCGGGTTTGGGTTCATCTTTGAAAGGAACGCTTTCCTTCTCAACATAAGAATAAGCTTGATGCTCGTGGTGATGGACCTTTTCAAGTCCTTGAGCGTGTCTTAATAATAATGCTTATAGAATTGATCTTCCGGGTGAATACAATGTTAGTGCCACCTTTATTGTTTATGATTTTTCTCCTTTTGATGTAGGTGAAGATAATGTAGATCGGAAGAGTCAAGCACCCATGGAGTTGAAGCTTGGACCAATTACTAGAGCTCGGATGAAGAAACTCAAGGCTTCCAAGGGAAATGAGAATAATGGCATGGTAACTGACATGGAGGAAGTTTTGAAGAACAAGTTTGAAGGATTTGGAGATCACAGAAAGGCTTCCAAGTTGTTTTCCATTTGTTCAATAAGCAAGGATTATTTAATGGAAACAACTTAAGGGAGAAAATTGGCTAAGTGTTGGAGAAGGGCACCCTACCACCGATGGTAGCCTTGCCCCTACCGTGGCCGATAGGCTTCTTGACAAGAAGGGCTGAAGAGTTCATGCCCTACCGCCGATGGCAGGTCTTACCCTACTGTCACTGGTAGGGTTTAGTTGGGACTTGATTAATGCGATCTATTTGAAGGGTTTTAGTTATTTGGCTTGTCTTTTCAATTTTTATCAAGGGTTTAATGGGTATTTTAAGTCATTAAGCTATAAGTTAGCTAGGCTTAGACTTTAGCCTATAAATATCCCATTATAACCATTATAAACAACATTGATGAATTTTGCTGAAATTTGAGAGAGATTCTCCAATTACTTCTAGGTTTCTTTACCTTCTTAGACTAGCTTGCTAAGGGTTAATGTCCTTAGTGTTGTGGACAATTGTTGCCTTAGATTGTAGAATCTATAAAACTAATTGATCATTCAAATTCTTTTCATTAGTTGATTCATAGAGTTTTCTTTCTTTGAATAAATTGATCTTGGATTTTCTAATTGTGTAATTGGAATTTTGAGGCCTTTGTTTCCTCAAGGTTCTAATTATCAATTTAGGAAAGAACTTTAGCCTCTCAATAATAGGCTTACGAGGCTTAGATCCTCATAGATTTCTTATTGGAGTGCTGAGTTTAAAAATCCTCAATAGAGGTTTTTCAAAAAAAGGAGGCGATCTTTGGGAAGGAGTAGAATCCAAACTATAATCTAAATGGGATCTACATCACAATCCCTATTCAAATACATATAATCTGGGTTGGCAAAATCACCTCAATTCTTCTTGGGGAGGATAAGGATAGCAAAAGCAACCACAACCTCCATGGTTCCAGAGTAGGGGTCCCACTCAACCTCTACCCTATAATTCTCCACTGGTGAATATACCACCCTCAAAGTCCAATTTGGAGGATCTCATTAGCAAGTATATTATTTCTGCGGATGCTAGGATGCAACGTATGGAAGCTTCTCAGAGGAGTCAAGAAGCCTCGATACACAACTTGGAGAATCAGATTGACCAGCTTGAAAAGATGATTTCAGAGAGGCCCCTTGGCACATTACCAAGCAATATTGAGAAAAACCCACGAAAGCATGCAAAAGCTGTCACATTGAGAAGTGGCAAAGAGTCAGAAGGTACACTTCATGTGGTTATTGGGCAAGAGTAAGAGCCCGAAAAAGTATAAGAAGAATCTGCATCCAAAAAGGGCAAGACATAGCAGAACAAGCAAGAAGTAGAGAAGCCATCTCCTCCACCCTACATGCTACCCATTCCATTCCCACAGAGAGTCATGAAGGCTACGTAGAATTAGCAGTATGGTAAGTTTCTCGAAGTTTTTAAACAACTCCATATTAACTTGTCTTTAATTGATGTTTTGATGAAGATGCCCAAGTACGCAAAGTTCTGGAAGGAGGCCATCTCTAGCAAGAAGAAGTTAGAGGACTTCTCTTCGGTATTCATGAACTAGGAGTGCTCTACCATCTTGAACCCGAGAGAAAAACTCACCGAAAAGCTAAAGGATCCAGGGAGTTTTACTATTCCTTGAACTTTAGGAGGATTAATTGTTTCTAAAGCTTTAGCTGATTTGGAGACTAGCATAAATCTTATGCCTTATGATTTTTTCCAAAAGTTAGGGTTGGGAGAACCTAAACCTACTAGGATGAGGACAAACTAGCTAATAGATCTGTTAAATATCCTAAGGTATTATTAAGGATGTACTTGTTCAGGTAGAGGACTTAGTTTTTCCTGTAGATTTTGCAGTTATGGAAATGAGTGGGGACATTGAAGTACCTCACATTCGTGGTCATCTCTTCCTTGCTACTACTAAGGCTTTAATCAATGTTGGGGAAGGGATGTTAACCCTTAGGTTAGGGGATGAAAAGGTAGTTCTTAGGATTTCGGATGCTATGTGTAAGTTTTTAGATCATGATAATTCTTGTTTCATGATTGATATTCTTGATCCTTATATTTCTACTCATGTGCAGGAATTTGTTAAAGATGATGCTCTTCTCATTATTCTCCAGCAAGATGACCAAAGAAAGGTTGATTCTAAAAAGGTTCAAGCAATATTGGAAAAGTTAGATGAAACAGAGGTAGAGAAGAAAGAAGAAAAGAAATGAGACTTAAAAGGAACCTCCGGAGTTAGAGCTAAAAACCACTATCGAACACTTGGAGTATGCCCTTTTTGAAGAGAACTCAACTCTCCTAGTACTTATCTCATCTAAGTTAAGTAGGCCACAGAAAAGGCGTTACTAAGAACTTTGCAAAAGTATAAGCAAGCTATTGCGTAGAAGATAGCTGACATACAAGGAACTAGTCCCTTTTTCTGGACTCACAAGATTCTCTTGGAAGAGAATTTCAAACCGGTGGTTCAACCTTAGAGACGGACGAACCCAAACATGGAAGAGGTCGTGAAGAAAGAAGTCATCAAGCTCTTAGATGATGGGATCATATATCCTATTTCAGACTGCATCTGGGTGAGCCCGGTACAGATGGTACCAAAGAAAGGGGTTATGACAATGGTCTCCAATAAGAAGAACGAACTTATTCCGACAAGAGTCATCACTGGATAGAGGGTGTGCATTGGTTACAGGAAGTTAAATGAAGCCACTCGAAAGGATCACTTCTCTCTTTTGTTTATCGATCAGATATTGGAGCGATTGGCAGGTTATTCATACTACTGCTTCCTCGATGGCTTTTCCGGCTACTTCGAGATTTCCATCTCTCTGGAGGACAAGGAGAAGACCACCTTCACCTGCCCATATGATACATTTTATTACAGGCATATGTCTTTTGGATTATGTATGGTCCTGCTACTTTTTAGCATTGCATGATTGCTATTTTTGGGGGTTTGGTGGGGAAAATAATGGAAGTTTTCATGGATAATTTTTCTAGTTTTGGAGATTCATTTGATGCATGCTTAAATCACCTTGAAAAGGTTTTGAAAAGATACGAGGAAACTCACTTGGTTTTGAATTGGGAGAAATGACATTTTATGGTTAGGGAAGGAATAGTCCTAGGGCATGAGATTTATGAAATATGCATTGAGGTTGATAGGGCTAAAATTGAAACTATTGAAAGGTTACCTTCCCTTTTTTCTATGAAGGAGGTGAGGAGTTTTCTAAGGCATGCTGGGTTTTATAGGTATTTCATAAATGATTTTTCCAAGATTACAAAACCCCTTACGATATTGCTTGAGAATGATGCTCCTTTTGATTTCAATGATGCTTGTTTGAATGCTTTCGCATCGCTTAAGGAAAACTAACCGATTCTCTTATCTTAGTTTCTCCAGATTGATCACTCCCTTCTGAACTAATGTGTGATGCTAGTGACTTTGCTATAAGGCCAGTGTTAGGCCAGATTACTATGCAAGCAAGACCTTGAAAGACGCTCAGGCAAATTATATAACTACGGAGAAGGAACTGCTTGCCATAGTATTTGCGTTTGATAAATTCCGTCCCTATCTTATTTTATCTAAAGTCATTGTATACACTGATCATTTTTCTCTTAAATTCTTGTTATCTAAAAACAATGCTAAACCTAGACAAATAAGATTGGGTACTTTTGTGCAGGAGTTCAATTTGGAGATTAAGGACAAAAGGGAGCCGAGAATCTCACTGCAAATCATCTCTCAAGATTAGAGAATCTTGGCTTAAGACCTTTGGAGGAAGGAAGCATTAATGATACTTTTCCAAACGAATAACTTCTTTTCTGCCATGCTATTATTGATAATTCTCCTTAGTACGTTGACATGCTAGTTATCTTGTTTCGAACGTTATGCCTGTAGGAATATCACAACAAAGAAAGAAGTTCTTTGCAAACTTGAAGTGATACTTTTGGGAGGATCCTTATATCTTCCACCAGTGCTTGTCCAGGATACTTTTGGGAGGATCCAGAGATGTGTGGCTTGTCCAGAAACTGAGAATATCTTGAGCTATTACTACAAGGGTCCCATAGGCGGCCCTTTTAAATCCAATGGTATTGCCCAAAAGGTACTAGAGTTAGGTTTCTACTGGTCGACTCTCTTCAAAGACGCCAAGAGGTATGTCATGAGTTGTGATAGTTGCCATCTCTCAGGCAATATCACAAAACCCAATGAAATGCCTTTAACTATGTTTCATGTGTGTAAGATATTTAATTGTTGGGGAATTGATTTCATGGGGCCATTTCCTAAATACTTTTGCAATCAATAAATTTTTGTTGTTGTTGAGTATGTTTCTAGGTGGATGGAGGCTCAAAACTTTCCTATCAATTATGACAGAGTCATAATAAAGTTTTTACAGAAATTTTTTTCTCATTTTGGCATTCCTAGGGCCATAATTAGTGATAGAGGTACCCATTTCTCTAATCAACAGATTGAAAAGGTGTTCTCACGTTACTCACAAAATGGCTACACCTTACCATCCTCATACTAGTGGCCAAGTAGAGGTTATTAATAGGGAAATCAAATGGATTTTGGAAAAGATAGTTTATAGCACTTGAAAAGATTGGAGCCTTAAACTCGATGGTGCATTGTGGGTGTATAGTGATAGAGTCGAATTTTAATACAAATAAACACCTTAAGTTTTAATTATTAGCCTTTGAAAATATTTTATTTATTTATTAGTCATAATTATTATATTTAATTTATTTTATTTATTTTTGTGCAGATTTCTAAAAAAGAATGGAAAATAAAGATTCCATATTAAATTTGGTAAAGGGAAGCTGCAGTATTTGAATCCTTTAAGGATTATGATTAAAACTTTAGCAAAATCCTTTAAGGATTAGAAATTTAGTATTTGAATCCTTTAAGGATTAGGATTTTGCTTCTCTTTTGTCTATATATAGAAAAAATACTGCAGCAGAAAAAAAGACAGCCACAGGAGCTGAAACCAGAGAAATTCAGCAGCTGCAGAGAAATTCCAGCTGCTGCAGAAAAATTCCAGCACAGCAGCAGAAGAAATTCCTGCAGAAAATTCCAGACTGCAGCAGAAAAAAAGACAGCCACAGGAGCTGAAACTAGAGAAATTCAGCAGCTGTAGAAAAATTCCAGAACAGCAGCAAAAGAAATTCCTGCAGAAAATTCCAGCACAGCAGCAGAAAATTCCAGCAGCAGAAAAGTTCAGCAACAGCAGAAAAATACATCAGCTCCAAGTGAAGAAAAAAGCCATGATCTACTCCAAGAAATTGGTTCCTTCTTTCCCTTTAGCCATGAACTAAATTTATTTTTAGAATCTTGATGAAACCCTAGCCATGTGACTTTGGTTTATTTTATTTTTGGGAGATTTATTCTATTATTTATGTGATTGCATATCTTGGGATGTTATTGGTTTCATGCAATTAATTCTTTGTGATTGTTCTTGTAGAATAATTATTTGGGTTAATTGATATTTTTATCCATGCTTAATTCTTGTAGTCTTGAGTATGAGAGATATGTAATTTTTGCAAGTATATTGTGGGTTTTAGAATTGAATAGTTCATGCTAATTTTAGATGATTTATGTCATAGGAATGAATAAGTCATGCTAATGGTTAGATGGATTTTGTCATGCATTTAAACACAATATATTTCTTTAGTGAATCGAAGCTTGTAGCCTAGATCACCACATAAATGTTTAATCTTTTCTCCTAAATAAAATTAAATCATTGTTATATAGGTTAGTGGTGGATTCAAGGTTCTAAATCATCTTCTTGGGTTAAGCTCCTGTTATCTTTAATTTAATTATTTTATTCATTAGTTTTAATTATTTTAGTAATAATTCTTAGATAACAAAATTTGATTCTTCTTTTTATAGAATTAATTTAGGAAGATAATAATTTAAGTAGTTAAGCCTTTCTCTGTGGTTCGATACCCTAATACTTTCATATTACTTTGATCTCGTGCACTTGCAAGTATTGGGTTAAAACTTTATTATAAAAATCCCGATCATATAGAACCGGTTACCAAACTCCTATAAGTTCCACAGTTATATGGAAAAGCTTGTCATTTGCCTGTAGAAGTAGAGCATAAAGCGCATTAGAGTATTCAACTAGTTAATTTTGATTCTATTTGTGCAGGTAAACAATGATTACTTGAACTTAATAAGCTTGAAGAATGACGCTTACAAGCTTATGAGAATGCAACCATCTATAAGGAAAGGACGAACAGGTGGGACGATAAGCATCTGATCAAGAAGGAGTTCAAAGAAGGGAATTTTGTACTCCTCTATAACTCTCGCCTTCGTCTCTTTCCTGGGAAGCTGAAATCTCGATGGTCTGGCCCTTTTACAGTAAGTAAGGTCTTTCCTTATGGCACAATTGAGGTAACACCCTACACCAGGGCACTTTTAAGGTAAACAGGCATCATTTGAGGGCATACTTTGGAGAGGACATGGGAACCCTTAAAAAGGTTTTCATTCGTTCTCCATAATAAGTGAGATTTGCTTCGTTTTAGTTGTTGTATTATGTAATTGTATACTTTTTTCTTATATTTTCCCTATCCGATTTGATCTTTTTGACTGTTTGTGCTATTGTTAAAGTGTTTTTAGTTGAATGCATGGTAAATGAAGATTATTTTCTTACAGGTATACAAGGTTTTATCGGGCATGAAACGGGGCTGAAAAATCATCAAACAAACAAAATTCAGAGTTTGAGCAGAAACCTATCACGGATGGTAGAGTACCCTACCGCCACTGGTAGGGCCAGACATCTACAAACCAGAGTGAACTGAAACCTACCGTGGACGGTAGGCCAACCATATCATTGATGGTAGGTTCAAGGGTGAACTTTGCCAGCTGGAACAGAAGCCTACCACAAACAATAGGTCTCGACCTACCACCTGCGGTAGGGTCCATCCACAATTGCAGGTTAGGTTAGATCGGGTAAATGAATCTGATTAATTTATTTTAAACCCACTTTCAGCCATTCTTGTCCCAAAATTCTATAATTTTTTCCCCAACCATCTCAACAAATCCCTAATTTCCCCACTTTCTTTTCTTTCTCAACCTTTTCTTTCCCTCTTCCTCTCAGTTCATCTTTCTCCTCCTTCCCTCTCCTTCTCCCACTACAACCTCCAATCTTCTTTTCCCCCTCCTCTTTCTCCTCTCTTCTCTACCATAGCCACCCATCACCGCCCCCACTGTCCAGTTCCCTCATCCCTTTCCTTTTCCTTTCTTTTCTTCCACTTTTGTGTCTTTTTCTCTGCTCATATTTTGTGTAGAAAATTTCCCAAGAAACCTTTCGATGACTCTCCGAGGGCATTTCGGCAGGGATTCTGGCGGTAAGAGTTTCTAAGTAGACCTTGCATTTCATTGGCTTGGTAGCGGGGGTTTGTTTCTTCAAACAAACCGATGGTAAGTTTCTAACCTCTTGCCCTTGTTTATGTTTCTTTGTTGTGTTTATTGTTTGTGTTTAAACAGTGATCATCTTTTTTTATGTTTTTGTTTCAATTTTTGTCTTTTAGATACTTGTCGTGCTTACTGTTCGTCTCCATTTTGCCATACTTGATCACATACGGGCAATTCTAGATCACTTTATCACATAGGGCTACGAGTAGTTCTTTGTCATTACTACTTATGTGATTTTCTGTTGATCTCGTAGTTGAGTTGTTTTTGTTTTGTCTGGTTGTTTATGTGTTAGTGAGTATTGTTATCCTTGTCTTATTATCATGCCGCCCAAAAAGCCAACCACCACCTCCTCTAAACGCTCCAATACTTCCAAACAGGCTCGAGTCGATGATAGAGAGCCTAAGCCTACACAAAACCCTACTATACCCCCATGCCCTGCTAGACTTTCCGTTGCTAACCAGAAATGTATAACCGAGAGAAGCCAATTGAAAATGATAGTAAAAAAATCTTTTCACGAACTTGTAACAGAACATTTAGGCTGGACTTCATTATTTGATAATATGGGTTGGGAACCTCTTCTACACCTCTCCGTTATTTACTACCATGACCTTGTTCGTGAATTCTATGCCAATATTTCCGTAAGACAGATAAGGATCTTTCTACTATAATTTTTATAGTTAAGGGGGTCTGGATTATTCTTGACAGGGTATGATATCCATCTTAGGTATTAGGGATGAGGGGAACACGATCACTGTTGACTCTAATAGGAAATCTGTCTAAGAGAACCTGAATTGGAGCTATGAGGCCACCTATAATAGCTTTAGAATCTGTCCACGTCCGAGCGATAGGAGACATATCCTTCACGGGGGTGACTTTTCCCAGCTCTTAGCATATTTCTTTGGTCATACTTTGGTCCAGAAGGGGGGTGGCCAGAGTGAGGTTCGGATTCTAGACCTCTATGTAATGGAAAAAATACAGAACTGGTCCCCTTTTTCTGATGTCTTAATGATACATGTGATGTACAATACAGGTTGTGATACAACTAAAATCTGCATGTATCGTTACCATGTTATTCTCTCTCGTGTTTTTCAAACTTTTATGTTGATTTTACAGGTGAATGACAAGCGATGACCGGGCGACCACATATCATCATATTCAACACTTTCAATAACTATGATACGCTTGGGATGAAAAGTAAAAAAAAGTGAAGACCCTTGAAGGTGGGAGGATCAGTTGAGAGACCGAAACACATACTGGTACCGAAAAATCAAGAAAACTTTATAGACTGGCCTAGGGGAATCTTCCTCCCAACCAGCTATGAAGACTTCGAGGATAAGGATCCCTCTGGTGAGAACAAGTCCTATGATCCCTCTAACGAGGATGCTCCTTCCTACTGGTTCATGGACGCCTTCCAAACTGAGATGCAGGCTGCTTTTGAGAAGTTCCGCGTAACACAAGATGCTCATGGTACCCAGTTGGCGAAGATTGTTGAGTCCTCCTGGTGATATGCAGATGAGTTGGCACACCAGAGGACATCCATCGATCGACAGGAAGAGATGCTGGCTTGCCTATGCAGTAGATTCTTACCGATCAGGGCACCAATAGCGGCGGTGGTGCAGATATGGGTCCACAGTGAGGGAGTTTTCTTTTCCCTCTCTTTTATATTATTCCTATTTTCTTGCTTTCCTTGTATTTTACATGGGATTTCTTCCATTTATCTTGCTTCTTGGGATTTTTATGTTTATTTCCTTTTCTCTTGTGTTTTATTTCTTTGTGGGGATTACTTCCCTTTGTTGCTTGCATGTTTAATGTTTTTGGGATGGCTTCCTATGCATGCTTTTACGTATTTTCTATTCTTTTCTTTTGTTTGATGTTTGAGTGTAGTCCTGGCCCCCACATTGAAAACAATGTGGTTTAAAGTGTGGGGACATTTATGTATTTTTAGGTCATTTTTCTGATTGTGAGTTTTGTCTTAGTTCTAACATCTAAAGAGTAAAAAATAAATAAAAATTAGATATCTGGAAAATCCCAAACTATTCTTTCCTTTTCTTTTTATAGAAAATCCAAAAAGAGTCTTCTTTTTCTTGTTAGTTTTTCTATATTCTGTCTTAGTGTTCTTTTTCTAGTTAGTTACTAGTAAATGCTAAAACTATTCAAAAAGAGTTCATTTTTGTTTCTTTTTCAAAATAAAATAAAATAAAATAAAAAATAATACAAAATGATTTTCTTGTTTTTACTTTCTCTCTAAATATTTTAACGATTATAAAAATCCAAAAAGATTTTCTTTTGTCACACCTTGTGGGGATCTCAACTGTAAAACTCTTAGGAACTTAAAAAGACATTTGACTTAAAATGAAAACCACAATTTCTTGATATTCTTATGAATTCAATGGTTTTTATGCATTTCAAGTGTTGGTTAGTATTAGAATGCCTTGGAATCTTCGTGGTTTAGCATAGTGATTGCTTTTCGAGTTTTTGCTTTCATACTTATTTTCTCTTTGCTTTGAAGTGAAAAGATCTAGTCTAGGTTGGTCCCGGAGATGATGGTCATAGGCGTTCATTGAACCATTTGTGCCTTTCTTGCCTACCCTTTTAAAATCAACCCTTTAGTCCCCTCTTTGTGCCTTCATTCCAAGGGATTTGATCCCTTTCGTTCTTTACTTTTTAAAACTCATACTATATAAACCCTCGATTCATTGAGCAAATGATCTTTAACTTTTTAGCAGTTTTGAGTGAGGAAAACAGATAAGTATGGGGGTATTTGAGTGAAGAAGAGGAATTGTGAAAAAAGGGTATTTTTGGCATTTATGTGAGCTAAGGTTTATCAGAAATGAAAAGAGAGGAAGAAAAAATGCTGTGAAGATTCTTTGAAAAAGAAATGCTCTCTTCAAATAAAGAAACAAATGTGTGAATATCCTCAATCATTGTGAAAAGAAAAGAAAAATAAGGAAGAAAAACAAATTTGTGAAAAAAAATAGAAAAGAAAAGTAAAATAAAAGAGAATGTTTTCTTGACATATCTATATCCTTATCTCTTTAATTTCTTGAGCTCTTTCTCTTATATACAAACTTCCTTGAGTGTACATGAGTGGTAGATTTTGGAACATGTTAGGAGGGTTGTACGTAATATAAATGAGGTAAGGTGTTTGGGGGTAAAAGGGAATGAGCAAAAGCGGCTAGAAAGTTTTTTTATAATCTTTTATTTCTTTCCTTTCGTTTGCATTAGCTCTATATTAATTTCATTTTCTTTTTATTTTTCTTCGTTTGAAAACATGTATGTCCCCAGTCTAACATTACAAACTTGAAAGTCCTACCTAATCCCCGGAACGATTTAGAGTAGAACTTAGAACATAAAAGTATTGGAGTGCATGAATTGTTTTGTGCATTAGCCACTAAAAGTAAACCACTATGTTAATCACTTGATATTCCTTGTCTTCTTTAAAGGGCTACAAGAGAATATCGCACACACACACACACACACACTGTTGGTTAGTAAGTCTATAAGTATGATGTCGGTGGGATTTTTTATCCTTGTGATTCGTCTTTCGAGAGTTCTTTATGTTGTTAACTTATAACATTCCCTTTGGAAGTGACATTTTAATTCATTTTTCGTCTTTGTCATGTTTGGTTCTTGTGTTTCTTAGAGTCTTTAGTCTTTAGTTTTTATGTTTGTCCTTTCGTTGTGTCGTTTTCATTGAGCCAAAGTATTGCATATGATGCTCCACTTTTGTATTATCTAGTTTTGTGTTGCTTAAGGCCAAATAATAGATAAGTGTGGGGGAATTTGATATGTGCTTAAGTGTCATTATGTGTATATGTTTATGTGGTTTTCCGATGTTTTAGTATATAAAACGTACAACTTAATTCATTTTTCTCTTCCTTTTGACTTAGGTGCTTCCCAAAGAAGAGTTAAAGAGTACAGGTGAAAACCGAAGCAAAGCAGGCAAAAACAGAGCAAAACGGAAAAGATAGAAGCTGCTAACATTGAATAAAACAGCATACCGCCGACGGTAGGTTTTTTGCACAAATAACAATCCTGACAAAAGCGTACCGACAATAGTAGGCTACCCCTACCGTCGACGGCAGGTCTTGAATCCTTGAGTGATTTTTGGATCGAAACCTACTGTCTCAACCTACCTTCTACTATAGGTCCCGACTGCACCCGATTTAATGCGTTTTTAGGAGTTTTAAATGTAATTTTGAGACTTTTTTCCATTATTCTAAGTTTAAGTTAGAGAGAAAGGTTTAGGGGCGAAAATACTGAACAATTTTTCCCTCCATTCTTCTCTAAACTCAATTATTAGCTAGATTCTTTAAGTTAACACTAGATTAGGTTGAAGATTGAAGACTGAAGACTTTCCAAGGAGACAGCTTCGTGATTCTTCGGGTGAAATCGAGAGACGAACTCGGGGTTTACGAAGCCGTGGAACTTCAATTAAATCATAACCTTTCTTCCTCTCATTTAATTTAATGATTTCTAGTAGTAGATTTGATTTTAGAATGATGAATATTAGCTAATTTTATATGTTTGAATGAGGGATGAACCCTAATTTGGATGATGTTTATTGCTTGCATTGAATTGAGTTTTATGAAATGATGTTTGATTTTATGGGATTTGTAGTTCTCTTATGCTTAATTGCTTCTGTGATTGTAGCGAGATCACTTTTATTTCAAGGTTTGTGGGAATTGAAAAAGGAACACTAACCTAGGGCAATTAATTGAACCTTAGAAGTTGGTAATCATGTAGAGATGCATGTTACACTTTTAGGTTTTTTAATCACCCAATCTTAGTGCACTCATAATTGGTCAGAGTGAGAAGAGATTCTCCTTGAGGATTAGTGGGTAGAACGGTTTTCACCTAGAGATAAAGATTACTAAAGAATAGTGTGAGACCCAATCCTTCCTTTCATTCATCTTTTTCATATTCTTTTTACAAAATCCAATAGCGGACAAAGTTAGGGGAATTCTACCATTCAAACCCTTTTTACAAACACGTTCATTCTTAATCGAGTCTTTAATTCTTCATTTTCATAGTTTAACTTTAGTTTATTTTTATTTATTTTGTTTTTAAAACTCTTCAAATCATCTTCAGTGATTAGACCTTAGGAAAACGAGTAGTAATTTTTAGCTTTTTTGTTTCCAGAGTTCGCCAACTGGGGAGTTTCTCCTTACTACTTTGATATGTGCACTTGTCTGTTAAGGTATTTAGAGTAATCCCGTTTCTAAAACAACAATAAACCCTAAGTCGAGAATATATTATAAAAGGAAAGGGGTACATGGAGTGGTATAGATGATCTTGGGCCCTTTTGAATTTTTTTTTTTTTTAAAAATGAAAATCATCTCTAAAGCTATGGAAAAAACAAATCGGGAGAGAGGGGGCTTGAATTGAAAATTTGAATAGATAACAAATGTTGGTAAAATTCTCAGGGGGGCTCGAGCCCTTCCGAACCCCTAATATACACATGTATACATATACATACATACATTCATACATACATATACATACAAATACATACATTATATATTGTTGTAACATTTTAATTATATTTTTGTTAGGACATGTCATTTCATAAGATGACTTTTTCATAAGAAAAGTTGCAATCCTTTTTAGTGTGTTTTCATATAAAGAATTGTAATTATTTTTAATGTGTTTGTCGTGAAGAGTTATATATATTTTTTGGTGAATGAAATGGTGAGATTATTGCTTATATATACATGAGAAAAATCTTATTTTTATTCATTGAAGTCTAAAGCATAATTATTTGATATTGTATTCTTTGAGAGAGGATAATAACTAGAGAAACGTGTTATATTGGTGGAGTGTGAGCATGGCATTTTCTGCAGATTGTCACAAGTTAAAAAACAAAGTTAGGTTGTTGTATCCTGGAGGGAACGTGTCAGTGTTATTCTCTACTGCATCAGTTTTAGTACTTTGTTTACTGTAGAGGGCTTGAATCTCCTTAAAGAAAGCGAAATATCTGTGCCTCATCCTTGTGTTTTTTATAATATTTTTCTTATTTATTCATCAAGATTATTATTATTTATTTATACACTAAAAATTCTTAAGGAGAATTTGATAAAAGATGGAGAATCCACAAGACGAGGTTGTTAATCAAGTGGGAGATCTTAACAAGCCTTTCAAGTTTCATGGTGCTCATTTCAAGAGGTGGAAAATAAAAAAGTGTTGTTTTATCTTACCCTTCTCAAGGTGGCTTATGTTCTTACTAAAAAAAATCCGAACAAAGAAAACATCGAAGCCATGATTGAGGAAGAAAAAGAAACTCATGCGAATATATGGGCACAGTATGAAATAGATGAGTATAATTGTCGTTACTATCTTTTGAATTGTCTTCCTGATCAATTCTATGATTTTTATGAGAATACTTACTCTACTGCTAAGAAAATATGGAAGGCTTTGCAACTTAAATATGATACAGAAAAAGGTGGTGCTAAGAAATATGATGCTAGTCTTTTCTTCCACTTTAAAATAATGGATGGAAAGTCTATGTTTGATCAAGTACAAGACTGTCAAATAATTGCACATGCAGTGAGATCAGAAGGGGTAAAATTTGGTGACAACTTGATTGTGCTCGGAATTATAGATAAATTACCACCTTCTTGGAGTGAATTTTAAAAGTCTCTATGTCACAAACAAAAAGAAATTACTCTAGAAGATTTGATTATGTGTATTCGCATTGAGGAGGAGGCAAGAGGACAAGATGCATTAGTGATACAAAATTTCAATGGAGCCACTAAGGTATATCTTGTCACTTCCAATAAAATTCAAAAGTCTCTATGTCACAAACAAAAAGAAACTACTCTGGAAGATTTGATTACACGTATTCGAGTTGAGGAGGAGGCAAGAGGACAAGATGCATTAGTTCTACAAACTTTCAATAGAGCTACTAAGGTATATCTTGTCACTTCCAATAATGTCTAATCATTCTCATAATACATACTTGAAACCAAGAAAGAAGATTAGGAAGAAGAACAAAAAATTTCACATAAAAATAAGGATGGTACTCATCATCATGAGAATACAAAATCAAATTCTTGTTATGTTTGAGGCAAAAATGGGCATATTGCTCAAAATCGCAAATACTAGAAACGTGATTCACAATCTCAGGTAACATTCCGAAGAGCCATTTGTAGCTATGTGGACATAGGTATTCATGGCGGAAAATAGTGATGGTTGGTGGCCAGATTCTCGTGCGAATATATATATTTGTCTTGACAAAGTTTCGTTCAAGAGTTTTACTCCTTTTGAAGAGCCTAAGCTTTAATGCTTGGAGATTCTCATACAATACCAGCATTAGGAATTGGAGAGGTTGAATTAAAATTTACCTCAGGAGGAGTGTTATTATTAAGAGATGTTATGTATGTGCCTTCTATAAGGAAAAATCTTATGTCTAGTTTCCTTCTCAACAAAGCAAGCTTCAAACAAACTATAATATCTTATCAGTATGTAATTTGCAAAAGATTGGTAAAGGATATGCTAGTAATGGAATTTTTGTTGGTAAAGGAATTTTTGTCACACCCTGCTCGCAAGACTTGAGGTTCTTCCACATTTTTAGACAAGCCCACAAAGTTCTAGAACATTCCAGAAGGCTCTACTATGATCTAGACTTGTCTAGAGGACCCTGGAAAAGCCTAGAATACTCTGGAAGTCTCTAGAACCATAGAGGAAGCAATATGTAGACTACTCTAGAATTCTCTAGAACCCTCTATAGCTAGATTTTTATGTAGAATATTCTAGAGTGATATAAGGCAACCGTTAGATCGTTGCCACATGTTATAATCTTAGCCATCCATTGAGGAGGTGCTTGCCTATAAATAGGCTCACTCTCTTCATTTGTAAACATACATCAGAACTTAGAGTTCTAAGACTTGTAAGCTCCTTTCAAGCAATATAAACTTCCTTTCATAAACACCCACTTTTGCCTACAACTTTCCAACGTTTCTGTCTAGCCTTTGAAGTTTTGAGCAAGCTAAGGCTTTCTTAGCATCTGCGGGAGTGCTAAGGCCGCACGTCTACTTACAAGAAAAAGTAAGTGCGTGACACTAAGCTTTAATGCTTGGAGATTCTCATACAATACCAGCATTAGGAATTGGAGAGGTTGAATTAAAATTTACCTGAGGAGGAGTGTTATTATTAAGAGATGTTATGTATGTGCCTTCTATAAGGAAAAATCTTATGTCTAGTTTCCTTCTCAACAAAGCAAGCTTCAAACAAACTATAATATCTTATCAGTATGTAATTTGCGAAAGAGGAATTTTTGTTGGTAAATGATATGCTAGTAATGGCATGTTCAAGTTGAATATTGATATTAATAAAGCTAGTACTTCTGTTTATCAACTATCTTCTGCTAACTTTTGGCATGCATATTTACGTCATATTAATTCTAGATATGTTGGCATGATAAGTAACTTAGGATTAATTCCTAAATTAAATGATAAATTTGAGAAATGTGAAATTTGTAGTAAAGCAAAGATCACTAAAGGGCCTCTTAAAGTTGTTCAAAGGAAAACTGATTTGCTTGAATTGATTCACACAGACTTATGTGAGTTTTGATAAATTCCTAGTTGAGGAGGAAATAAATATATTATCACTTTTATTGATGATTTTTCTAAATTCAAACATATGTGTATTTACTTAAGAATAAAATTGATGCTTTAGAGTCTTTAAACATATTCCTCCTTGAAGTGGAAAATCAGTTTGGGAAAAAGATTAAGAGAATTAGAAGTGATCAAGGTGAAAAATATGAATCATTTGAATTTAACTTATATGTTCAATCTTTAGGAATTATTCATGACATTACTCCTCTCTATTCTCCTTCATCTTAATGGTGTGGCTGAACGAAAAAAATAGAACACATAAAATGTTAATTGATTCTTGTGCGCCTTCAAATTTGGGAGGGGGGGAGGGGGGTGGGGAAGCTATCTTATTTGCATGTCATCATGTATTGAATCATATGCCACATAAAAAGACAAAATTAAACCCAAATGAATTATGGAAAGGATATAAGTCAAATTTGGGATATTTCAGAGTTTGGGACTGCTTAGCTTATGTTAGATTAACTTACCCCAAAGTATCTAAATTAAATATAAGAACTGCCACTTGTGTTTTTCTTGGATATACTAAATCTAGAGCCTATAGGTTTCTTGATTTTGAAAATAATGTTATTTTTTAATCTAATAATGCAATTTTCTATGAAGAAAAATTTCTTTTTGAAAACTAGAAATAGTGGGGGTCAAACTGCTTTACAAAATATTTTGGAAAATTCTACCTCATTTGATTTTAGTTTTGAAAATATAAATAATACTTCTTGAACCATTTCTAAACCTAGAAGAAGTAAAAGAGGTACAATAGATAAATATTTTGGTCCTGACTATTTTCTCTATAATGTTAAGAATCTTACAATTTAGAAGAAGCTTTATCTTCTCATGATGCTATTTTTTGGAAGACTCACTAATTTCAAATAAAACTTGGAATTTGGTTGATTTACCCCCAGGATGTAAAACTATTGGATGCAAATGGGTTCTTATGAAAAAAGTAAAATATGATAGAAACATTGATAAATATAAGGCAAGACTAGTTACCAAAGGTTTTGCACGGAAAGAAGAGCAACATCTATTAGACTTTTAATTGCCATTGCAGCGATATATGATTTACAAATTCATCAAATGGATGTGAAAATTGCATTTATGAAAAGGAGATTTAGAAGAAGAATTGAAATTTATATGGACCAACTAGAGGGTTTCATAGAGACTGGACAAGATAACAAAGCGTGTAAGTTTGATAATCCCTTTATGGCTTAAAATAAGCTCCGAAAATGTAGCATGAAAAATTTGATTCTTGCATGATTGCTAATGGTTTTAAGACTAATGAATGTGATAAGTGTATATATTATAAAACTTTTGAGAGTTTACATGTGATTATTTGCCTCTATGTTGATGATATGTTATTATTTGGATCAAATGTACATGTTATTCAAGAAGTCAAAAACTTCTTGCTAGTCATTTTGATATGAAAGATTTGAAAGAGGCAAATTTTATTTGGGCATGAAAATTTCCAAGTGTAGTGATAGTATATTTCTTGATCAATCACACTATGTTGAGAAAATATTGTAGAAATATAACTTTATTGATTGCAAGCATGTAGCTATTCATGATTCCAGTATTCACTTATTTCCTGTTAAGACTGATAATGAGATTTATAATAAAAAAGAATTTGCTAGTTTGATTGCAAGCTTATGTTTTGCTCCTGATTTGCACTAACCTGATATTGCATATGTAGTAGGATTACTAGCAAGTTCACTAGCAAGCCAAGTAGACAACATTGGCATACTTTGTAACGTATTATGAAATATTTTTCTGGTATAGGACATATGGATTTTCTATAAAAAATATCTTATTGTATTGAGGGGTATTTTGATGGTGATTGGAATACCATGTCAGGTGAGTCTTACTCTACAACTGGTTATATTTTCACTATAGGAAGTGGTGCTATATTTTGGAAGTCCAAAAGACAAACTATAATAGCCAATTCTACTATGAAAGTTGAGCTAATTGCTCTAGAATCAACATGTGAAGAAGCTAATTAGTTAAGAGATTTATCATTTAATATTCCATTATTTGGAACTTCGGTTCAATCTATCTTAATTCATTATGACAGCACTACTGCAATTGGTAGAGTAAAGACAGTTACTATAACGGAAAATCCAGATCCATAAGAAGAAAACATAATATTATTAGATCATATTTGAATAGTGATGTTGTTAATATTGAGTATATTAAGTCTCTTTGTAATCTTGCAGATCCACTAACCAAGGTCTTGGTAAGAGATAGGATCTAAAGTACATCGAGGGAATGGGATTGAAGCCCAGAGTATCATGATCCACATATGAGGATTCCCAACCCAATGACCAGAGATCTGGTTCAAAGGGAAAAACGAATTATATGGTGAACGTAAGGAAATGTACTATATTTTTCCATTCCTATGATGACTAGTATATTATCCTACAATGATTGGAGGGTTGAGTTATTATACTCTTAATGATAATCTATAACTCTTTATGAGTAAGGTTCATAATTGTAGGAGCTCTTGATGGACTTCACCTATATGAGTGTGAAAGTTAGGTCGCTTTCTATGAAAATGGGGCTTATTCCAAAAGACGCTCATGAAAAGCAGGAGAGCACAAGCCATAATGTGATGATTAAATAAGTTTAAAGTTTTAACACCTGAATTATTATGTGTGTACAATCGTTTTCTCTTCTCTTAAGCAGTCAACTTCAACGGTGAGAGTACTCTAACTCTGAATTGAAGATTGTTGTTTCATTAATTGAAGTTTCAAGCAAAGCACACCTTCGTTATGCATAATAATTCATCTTTGATAGTTTTCTCTCTCTTGCACACTCTTTCATAAACATGCATATTTGAAAATTAAAATGATTTGGGAAATTTTGTAACATTTTAATATTTTGGTTAGGATATATCATTTTATAAAATGACTTTTTTATAAGAAGAGTTGCAACCTTTTTTAGTATGTTTTCATACGATGAGTTGTAACTATTTTTAATGTGTTTGTCATGAAGGGTTGTATATGTTTTTTGGTGAATGAAGTTGTGAGATTATGCTTATATATACATGAACAAAATCTGATTTTTATTCATTCAAGTTTAAAGCATTATTATTTCATATTGCATTCTTTGATATAGAATAATAACTAGAAGCTGTTCTATTGGTGGAGTTTAAGATTGGGCATTTTGTGTAGATTGTCACATGTTAAACAATAAAGATGAGCTGTTGTATCTTGGAATGGACGAATAAGTGTTATTCTCTACTGGACTGATTTTACTACTTTGTTTACCGCAAAGGGTTCGAATTTCCTTAAAGAGAGTGTGAATTCGCACTCCACCCTTATATTTTTTGTAACATTTTTTAAAAACTTTTTCCATTAAAATTATTATTATATCTTTATGCACTAATATATATATATATATATAAAATAAATAAAATACAAAGCAAATTTAAGACTCAACTATTTATCATTGTATAACATAATGCGCTTCTCGATCGTTGTTAAAAAACAAAAAGTGTTTGACTCTCAATTCTCAGACATGTGAGATATGGTTTTAAGAACCAAATATATGTTTAAAAACAGCGTCCAAATGTGTGATTATAAAAAGAAAATAAATCAGATTGAGTATACAGTTTAAAAAAATTAAAGACAAAAATATGTACAACAAACATGCCTCCATTGCATGCATGGTGAGCTCGCTATAAAATGAGCAAGAACCTCGGCCTCTATTTCTTTATTTGGCTATTTTGAAATCTTAAAAAGACTTTGAGACTACCTTTTATATATATAATTCGAATTCAAAACTTTATTCTTGATAAGAAATATTTTTAATAAATCTTATAATTGTAACTCTTATAAAAAATATTGTTTAACCCGAAAAAAATACAGATAATCTTAAATTAGAAATTTAATCTATCTCTTTTACCCGGAATACGTTAGAAAAACATAATATTATTTTATATATAGTTAAGGGTGAAGGACCTAATATGGCAAAATTGAGAATGATGGAATGCCGTTCATGTGCCTGTTGAGATGTACTAGGATACTGTTGTATCTTGTACATCTTCTTTCCTTATCTTATGTAAATATAGACCCTTAGGTCTCTTGTACATTCCCCAATTTTTGAGATTCTAGTAGATACAACCTAGATTAGGTTCTTTAGTATATATGCGTTCGAGCACATAATACAAAGTAAGTTTTGGGTTGCGTACTTTGATTTTTCTCCATATTCTTTAACTTGTTAGCAGAGCTACATCTTTACGCCTAAAAAAACAAGAGCAAGGTTGACGGAATTGGTGAAGGAGCCGGTGGCGATACAACAGCACCTATACCAAAGAAAAATTCTTCTCTTCATCTTATAAGTGATTTGTAGTCCTATTTTGATGTCAGGTGATACCTCGAGTCTTTTACTCACACCATTTACTCACACCAGTAAGACCACAGAAGGAAAATTATCAACAATGAGCTAAGAATTTCCTCAATGCCATGAAAGGGATGCGCAAAGAGTGTTTTGTTAACAGAACAATGGAACGTCCACCAGAAGGATCCTCTGAATTGCCAGATTTAGTATACCATGAATAATTTGATCGTTTCTTGAATTCTTTATACCTTAGATCCCTCTCTTGCATCATAAGTTGCTTATATGGATGATGCAAAGGACCTCCGGGAAGAGCTAAAATCAAGGTGTTTCGCAGGCAATAGACGCCGTATTCGGAGTTGAAATCAGCAATTGCAAATTACAAACAGAATGGTGATAATGTGTTTACCTATTATGATAAACATGAGCATTTGTGGGACAAGCTTGCAAATTATCAAGCGTCGACGAATTGCTGTTGCAGCTTCATTCATGTACTCGGATGACCAACTCAAAGCAACAGCTTAATGAGAAAAAGTTACATCAGTTTATCCTGAGACTTGATGACTCAGTGTTTAATACTGTAACATCTCAAATTTTAAATATGGATCTTTTACTCTCAATCAACAATGCTTATTCTATGATAATTAAAGAGGAGAGACACAGGCTGAAGCAGTTGTTTTTGCCGCACGAACGAAGAAATCTACACTATTTTGTACTGTACTAAATCGGGTCATATTGCCATGGATTGTTACCAAGTATTTGGATATCCTGAATGTTAGGGAGATCAAGGAAAACTCACTGGTACCTCCGGGGCTGGCGGACGCGGCCGGAGCAGTGGCTGACACAGCAGGGGGAGAGGACGTTCAACCTGGGGTCGTTCTTCAACTACAGCCCATGCCGTTGTTCCTTCTCTGATACAATCTCTCAACACCTCTGGCGGGCAGTGAATGTACCGGCCACTACCATTGACGGCAGCATGGTCTCCCTGTCCACGGGCAGCGGCTTCTCAACAGCACGGTAGCAGCTCTGCCATTGTCGCTTGGCCTGGACAAAATAATGGGACGCAACCTTGGGCGAATTCCTCTTCATCGTTACTGACTTCGACAGTGACCAGCACTAATCCCCGACAACAGACTGGATAGGCTGGAGCAGCCATTCTTGCAGGAGCAGCTCATCAACCCAATTTGCAGCCAAGTATTTTGGGTATGCCCAATTTGTCCACTAAAAGTTCACTGCCACCTGTGAATGGACAGCAGTGGGATCACCTCACTTCAATGTTCAACAATTCATCTCTCTTAGCTAATAAACTCTCTGGTAATATTCCTTATCTCGGTATATATTCCTCGGTTATTAGATTTTGGTGCATCTCCGCATATGACAAATCAACGAAATTTTCTTTTTGATGTTGTTTCTATAACTCCATGCTATATTGGCTTGCCTAATGGTTCCCAAACTGTTGCTGTTCTAGAAGAGAGTGTTGTTTTGGGCCCGAATTTCATTCTAATCCATGCATTATTTATTCCTACGTCTAATTTGCATTCAATCTCCCAATTGTTACATTATAACCCCAATTACTTTCTGGGGATTGCTAAGGATATTTTATGATACAGGACTTTACTTCCATGACGGTGATTGGAGCGAGTAGGTTAATTGATGGTTTTTATTGTCTTCAACAGTTAACAAACAGTTCCATTACTTGAACTCGAACTTGAACTCTACATACTACGACAATTTCTCCTAACTTGTTACATCAACGCCTTGGTTATCCTTCTTCCTCAGCATTGAAGTATATTCCTGGAATTTCTCTGTCCTCTAGTTCACCTTTGTCATGTTCTATTTGTTTTATAGCTAAACAAACTCACACTCCTTTTACAAATAGTACTTCTATTATTACTATATTTTATCTGATTCACTGTGACTTATGGGGACCATATCAGTATCCTATTTCTTGTGGTTCAGTTTGTTTCTTTTCCATTATAGATGACATTTCTCGTGCTATATGGGTTTAATTTCTTTCTCACAAGAGCGAAGTGTCTAAATTCTTTGAATATTTCCAAGCCCTCACTCAAACTCAATTTGGAAAAACTATAAAAGTTGTTCGTTCTGATTGGGTAAGAATTTTTATGTTTAAAACCTTTTTTTTAAACATGGCATTCTCCATCAAACCTCCATTGCTTCTATAACTCAACAAAATTGTAGGATAGAAAGAAAATATCGTCACATCTTGAATGTTGCTCGATCACTTCTCTTTCAAGCTTCATTACCTATATATTTTTGGGGTGAATGTGTGCAAACTACTACGTATTTAATTAACCGGACAACCACTCCTCTTTTACATGGCAAATCCCCATATGGAATACTCTTTAACTCCCAATTATTCTAATCTACTAACATTTGGTTGCTTGTGTTCTACTCATAACTACACAAGTGACAAATTTAATTATATAAGCAATCCATGTATTTCTGTGGGTTATATTTAATTAATCGAACACTCGCTCCTCTTTTACATGGCAAATCCCCATATGAAATTCTTTGTAATAAATCTCCCGATTATTCTCATCTACGCACGTTTGGTTACTTGTGCTACTCATAACTACACAAGTGATAAATTTAATTCTAGAAGCAATCCATATATTTTTGTGGGTTATCAAAGTGGTTGGAAAGTATTTGACTTACATGCTCAGAAGATTTTTACTCTCGTAATGTTATATTCAATGAGTCCTATTTTCCTTGTAACCTTCCCAATTTTCCTTCCGCTAATTCTGATGACCACCATTATTCTAAGCATGATCATACTACGGTTTTTTTTTTTTTTTTTTTTAACAGAAATAGCAATTTTTTAAAAAATAGCCACTAAAGTGGCCAATATAGAAACATTGAACATTGATACAACTCACCTAGCTAGAGTTGTATTATTTTGGGATTCGGAGATTGTAAGAAATGTGTATGGTCCTTATTTCACTGGATTGGTGAAGAAAAGTTGGACGTTCAACGAATGCGAACATATGACAAACTTGTTAGAAAAATATTGAAACACCGAGATATGGATCCTAATCTTTGGAGTGTTTGAATGACAATGAGGGTACCTTCATTCTATAAAGAGTATCATATGTTTTATTTTACTTTGTACATCATGATGAAAATGATCATTCCGATAAAGATTATGCCATATCTAGTGAATTTGACGACGACGATAACGTTGATGCTGAGGAAGAAGACATACACACCCCCGTAAACCCTATCATTGAAATCACAGTGACTCAATGGTAGAGTAGTCAATGGTTTAGCAGTTCTAGGTATGATTATACACAGTCTAAAGCACCTCTAGATATGGGCTCAAGTGAGCAAATATATGACGTTATCGAATCAGAAACCCTAAGATTGCTCGATTGGAACGATTTGATGACTGATATTCAATTAGGCATGAGATTCGTTGACAAAGTCCAAGCAATAGTACGATTCAGATGTGGTCGATTCGGATGGGTTGAGAATATAGAGTTGCGAAAAGTAAAAGTGATCAATGGATGCAAAATGTTACCATCACAGCAACTCTAATTACTGTTCATGGTAAATCCTCATAAAAAAGGAAGCAACTCACGGTCGTTGAAAAATAACCTGATTCATCAAGGAACATACATGCCTTGTACAGGTTCATAAAAACAAGCACTGAAATATGTCTTCAAAATTTATTTCAACATCAATATTGCACCTTATTGCCAATGATCCAGAGATACCTGTCTCAAATTTCATCCAAGAAGTGCAAGTATTATTTCAAACGGATTGTACATACAAGAAGGCATGGTATGCTCAGAAATTTGCAACAGAGAGGTTTTTCGACAGTTGGGAGTCAACTTTTAATATTTTGCCAAAATATCTACAAGCAATGTAAGATTCAAAACCGGAGACTATCTACAAGTTCTTGCATCACAGAATGAGCAGTCCCCCAAACTATTTTTCAAATTTCTTTTCTGGTATTTCTCGCATTTTATAGACGGTTTTCAATATTGTTGGCAGGTGATTTCTGTGGATGACACTATTTACGAAGACCATATAAGGGCATGTTATTAATTGCAAGGACATGGGATACAATAATATTTGTTCCCACTTGCATTTGCAATTATTGATAAGGAATCGTTCGAAAGTTGGAATTGGTTTTTCAAACTTCTACGGGAACATGTTGTCAAAGATCGGCATGTGTGTCTTATTTCCGATCGCCACAAAGGGATTTTATCTGCTACACAAAATCAAGCTTTGTGGCAACCTCCATTCGCAGTTCACATCTTTTGTTTACGCCACATTCGAGCAAATATCAACAAGACCTTCAAGAACACCGAACTAAAAAACTTAATATGGCAGGCTGAAATGGAATCTAAGCAGTGGAAATTTGACCGTGTTATGCGTGAGATCAAAAAAAGAAATGTTGATACTTGCATTTATTTGGCAAAGATAGACCTAGACAAATAGACAATGTTGCATGATGGTGGATATACATACGGAATGATGCCAACTAACATTTCGGAACCACTTAACAGTGTATTGAAAAAAGCTAGGGTCTTACCTTTAAAATTGAATTAATATTCAAACTTGTTAGGTACTTCAACCAACACCGTGAAGAAGCCCAAAACTGTGCGCATCCAATTTCGACCAGAGTTTTTGACAAGTTCCTGCGGATTAAATTAAAATCAAAAGACCACAAAGTTACAACTTACAATCCGCAAGAAGGAATTTACATGGTCAAATCTCCGATCCGAGTTGATGGTACCGACAATAACGTCTATACTTTAAGAATGAATAATAAATCATGCTGGCAACCATATACATTGTTTTGTTCTCATACTCTTACAGTTTGTGGAGAAAATAGTACAAGAGTAGATACTTATGTGCCAGATATATATTCGCGAGAAACGTACAGAAGGACATACCAATCAAATTTTTATCCGGTCGAGCATGAGGACTTTTAGAGAGATGCTCCTTATAATTTAACATTTCCTTCTCCAAATATGAACAATGAACGGGGTAGAAAATATGGCACAAGATTTCGGAGGAGATTGGATTATCGAAATCCGGATTCTCCCCCGAGATGTAGCAGATGTTGCACGTCAGGACATAATAGAAAAAATTCTAATAACCTCGGTTCAAGTAATGTATAAGTTTGTTTTCTTGAAAATGTTGTAATATTTTAGGATTTCTATTAATGAAATTTTTCTTTGGATTTCTTCTAACTATTTCTTCATTACTCTAAATTTTGACAATAAAATTTACTAAATTACTTCTTCATATTTTTTTTTTAATAAAATGGTTATAAGTTAAATATATTTTCATTTTAAAAGAAAATAAATATACATCAAAATAGGTTAAATAAAATAATAGTCTTTTTTAAAAAATTACGTAACTATAAGTTTTGCCCAAAAAAAAAAAGAAATTTTGACTTTACTGAAGAAAAAAATAAATTAATGTGGATGATAACGCATACCTATCATGCGTTATTGCTGGTTTATAACGTATGTGCAATGTGCGTTATCCACCACATGGACCGATTAAGTAATAAAAGTGTAATTACATGATAACGCACAACCAATGTACGTTATCTTTATTGATAACACACACAAATTGGACGTTATGGCCAGATTATGAATAAAAAAAATTTGTGGCTCTTTTTTTTAAAAATGGCTAATTACATAAAAAAACCTCATACTACACTGGACTTATTCCATCTCCCTTCTGCCATCGATCCTCCTTATTCAACCCACTCAAATGGCCCACCCCCGGCTCCCTTCACATATTCCCCTCAATCACCAGAAATTTCTTCTTCTAGCCTAACACCTGTTGGCCCACCAGCTCAGCCACTTCACTATCTACTCTTGGCCCATCTCATATTTCTTCCGCTGGGCTAGCCATTCCTCTTGGCCCAATCGCTTCCCTTAACTCTTTTCAACCTACGGGCCTTTCTTCTGGGCCTTCCGCCTCACACTCTTCTGCCTCTCACGACCCCTTCCCTTAATTTTTCTCTTCCTACTCCTTCCTAACTTCCAGTCCCCATCTCTCCAAATTTTGTCGAGTGTCTTGGATTTCTCTTCATCTCTTCCAGAAAAAATATCTCCATACTTCCTCCTATCTCTTCTACTACTCAAACGGAGCCTGAGCTTTGGCGTCGCATTCGTGTTTGCCACCCGCCGCCCCATCTCAAAGATTACCATTGTGAGACTGTTGAGCATGAGGAACCCGAATCAGTCCCTGCTCTGCCTCAATTTTCAAACTCAAGTACAAGTTCTTATCCTCTATCCAATTATGTATCCTGTAATAGATTTTCTTCCGCTCAAACTGCGTTTCTAGCTGCTCTCAATGTCTCTACAAAACACTCTCGGTGTCTAAGGCCCTGGCTCATTCTCATTGGTGTGATGCCATACAACATGAGATTGATGTTTTAGAAAGAAATAACACATGGTTCCTCATTTCGTTGCCCCCAGTAAAAAGGCATTATACTGCAAATGGGTCTACAAAATCAAGCAGAAGGCGAACGAGAGCATTGAATGGTGTAAAACTCGTCTTGTGATTCTAGACAATACTCAAGTTGAGGGCCTGGATTATCATAAAACATTTGCTCTATTGGCTAAAATGGTTACTATTCGGACTTTGTTGACTGTTGCTGCCGCCCGAAATTAGGACGTTCATTGGATGGACTTGCTCTTTCTTACATGGAGATTTATCTGATGAAGTGTGTATGAAACTTCTCCCTAGATTTTCTGCTGGTCATGAAGGCAAAATTAGTCGTCTTAAAAAATCTCTTTATGGATTGAAATAGGCTCCAAGATATTGGTTTGTTAAACTTGCATCCAGTCTGATGAGAAGTAGTTTTTGCCAATCCTATTCAGACTATTCTTTGTTCACTAATTCTTCTTCAAATACTTTCCTTTGTATTTTAATTTACGTTGATCATCTTTTTATTATCGGTACTCATCCGGATGCTATTTATAGATTCAAGACTCATCTGAATATCTGTTTTCATATGAAACATCAAGGTCCGTTAAAATATTTCTTAGAGATTGAGGTGGCTCAGAATCATAAAGATATGTATTTATGTCAACGTAATATGCCTTAGATATTTTTGCTAATGCTGGGTAAATTGGTGCTAAGCCCCTTAGTTTTCCTATGGAACAAAATCATCAGTTAGGCAAAGTTAAGGGTGCTTTTGGGCTCTCCTAATTCTTATCAACAACTAGTAGGCCGACTAATCTATCTCACTAACACTAGGTCTGATCTTGCATACTTAGTCCAAGTTCTCTCATAGTTTATGCATCAATCTCGGCGGACCATTAGGCTGTTGCCATCTGAGTCCTTCATTATTTAAAAGGATCTCTTGGTCAAAGTCTTCTTCTTCAATCCAATATTGATCTCCAACTCCGAGCTTATTATGTTTTAGATTGGGCCAACTGTCCCATCACTCGACAATCTTTGACTGGATACTTTATCTCCCTTAGTCCTTCTCCCATTTCTCGAGAAGTCCAAGAAACACCATACTGTTTTTCGGTCTTCTACTAAAGTGGAATATCAATCCATGGCCATGACTAGTTGTGAGCTAAAATGGTTGAGGTATTTGTTAAAAGACCTTCAGGTTCCTATCTCGAGTTACTGGAAGAAGGAAAGCAGTTGCTCTGCACATACTTAAGAATGAAGCGGCTTAGTCCTACCCCTCTCTTTTGTTACAATCAGGCTGCACTCTACATCGCCTCTAATCCGATTTATCATCAATGAACTAAGTATATTGAGATTCACTATCATTTCGTTTGTAAAGAGTTGCAGGCAAATCAGATTGTCCCTGCTTATCTTCTCTCTGATCCGCAACTTGTTGATATCTTCACCAAAACCCTCGGTTTTCTTCACAATTTCATCATCTTTTGGATAAGTTAGGCAATTGTAACCTTCATGCTCCAACTCGAGGAGGGGTTTTGAAATATATTAGGATACTATTGTATCTTGCATATCTTCTTTCCTTATGTTATATAAATATAGATCTTTAGGTATTCTTTTTTTCCTATTTTTATGTCCATTCCCCAATCTCTAGGATTCTAATAGATACTACCTAAATTAGGTTCTTTTGTATATATACGTTTAAACACATAATACAAAGTAAGTTTAGTGCTTACTCTGATTCTTCCTCATTTCTTTAACACGTGATTGATGTATCATACTTGGAAATGATGGAATGTCGTTCATGTACTTAAAATGCAAATACGTGAGTTATGTATCATAATTTATTGCAACAAATAGGGTAACAATTAAATCATTATATTAGCATCGGTTACTATTAAATAATGGTCTTTAGAATATAAATATAAAAATATAAAAAATGTTCATCAAATACTGTATTATATTTAGAATGTGAAAAAAAAGTGTATTTATGAGATATGATAAATAATAAAAAATATATATTGTGAAACTTACAAAAAAGTAATAATATTTTATAATATAGAATCGAAGAAGTTAAAATCTTTTCACTGTAAATTCATCTATTTTTTCATAAATAATTCAAATTTTCTAAAAATTATTACATTAAACGTTTTGCAATCTACTTCACGAAATTTATTGCATGCAACATAAGTTTGCACTTTGCAGTCTTTATGGGATTGATGATTCTAAGAGATGCTTAATTTGCGAAATAATGTTTCAGCAGAAGGTTAGGAACCCCAATGATTGAGCTTGGAGAGCAAAGCATTAGCCTTCTTCACCACCCTCAAAGACAATGTGGCCCCAAAATGCACAAAAAGAAAGACCAAAGTAAAGTTCTTTTAAGTATTAATCCAATAATTTTCCCGGCCTTTGACAAGTGTTTGTTTCAAGTTTTGTTGAGGTGGCAACGTAAAACAGAAATGGAGGAAATTTAAAATGAGTTGGTAAATTAGCTTTTAGCTGACAAGATACGCTCGCTTCGGCAGCTATTGATATTTTAAATTAAATTCATTTTGAATCAATATTTTCACAACACACAATTATCCATACTTTATATGTAGATAAATAGAGTTTTTGTTTTATTTTGTTTATAATTAAATAAATATTTTAATCGACTATTATTTGTTATAGTAAATTATTAACTTACTTTTAATTTGAATATTATTTAAATGAGAATTCATTTTAGTTTCAAAGACGTATTATTAAAAATTAAAAATTATCATTTATCACTGAAAAAACATTAAATTTGACGGCGTATAAAAAATACATAAATTCAAAATGAAAATAACATAATAACAACCCACCACCTAAAACTATAACTATAATAAACTACTAAAAAATGAAAAGATCTTAAATGCTAAACCAAATCACAATTTTGAATAACAATTCAAAATTCGCACAAGACATAACCTTTTCTTTCAAAATTCCGACTAGACATTTTGGATTTGGTTGAGCCAACTTTAAGTTTTAAAAATTTTGGTAAAATTGTCCAACTAAACATGTAAAGAATCCAACTTATTTTATTTTGGACAAACTTAAAAATAACTTGTCCAAATTGAACCCAAAATACCAAGCAATATAAGACTCCGCAGGTGATTAGTGCATAATATATTATTCTATCTAGGGCCAAGCTTTATTTAAATTGATTTTTAATTTGAAAAGATTAAGTTTTTTAATTACAGAATTTCATGAAAATTCTAAAATATTTGTGAGAGAAAATAATATAAGACTTAGAGTAGAAAAAGTAAAAGAAAGTTTAACCTCTTAATTCTGATACATGTTGGGAGAGAGTTTTAGAGAAGAAATCAGGTTGAATACGCAGTTAAAAATTAAACATAAAAAGAATGTAGATACCAACAAAGAGAAACTGACTAAACCACAACAATATAGCTAGTTTAGCAGCAAAATCATTAGTTGTTATGCTATTTTTCAGCACAGAGAAAGATTTGACGTCTCCGAATTTGCATGCATAGATATCTTCTTTCAATGTTCTTTCATATTTAGCTCATTACTCAACACTGTCACCATCAACAGAATCAGTGCCATTACCGGCGTTGGTGTCTTCATGCTCGGCATCAGTTATCCCATCTTTCTCTTCGTCTCCAGTTTTCTCACTCTTAGATTCAGGCAATCCAGAAGCAGAAACCAGATATAGAGTATTATTATTTAGAATATAATAGGACTATTATGTTAGTTTTTATATTCTTATAAAATCTTAAACTATGTATATTTATATATTTGAGTTCCTAGCTGTAATTAGAATTAGTTTCTTAGTTATAATTTATTTAGAATTTGTCACAAGTAGACACGTATATAATGTAAATTATTTTGCAATAATAACACAAAAAATAAATATTTGTGACAAATCCTAAATAAATTATGACTAGAAAACTAATTCTAATTACAACTAGGAACTAAAACATATAAATATACATGGTTTAGGATTTTATAAGAATATGAAAATTAACATAATAATCATATTATAATTCTACATAATAATCCTCAATACTCCCCCCTCAAGTTGGAGTATGAAGGTCGGAAATGCCCAACTTGCAAGCTAAACAATAAAAATGAGTGGGATGAAGAGCTTTGTGAGAATATCAGCCGGCTAAAATTCGCTGCGAATATAAGCTAGGAAAATAAAGCCAACTTGAAAAGTATCGCGGACAAAATGGCAATCAACATCGATATGTTTAGTATGTTCATGAAAAACGGGATTGACCGCGATGTGAAAGAGCAGCTTGATTATCATAATGTAAAGGAATGAGGCGAGTGATAGGCACACGAAGATCATAAAGTAGGCCAGATAACCACTTTAATTCACACAAAGTCATAGCCATGGAGCGATATTCAGCCTCAGCAGAAGAGCGAGAAATAGTATGTTGTTTCTTTGTTTTCCAAGAAATAGGAGAACCGTCGAGGGAAATAAAGTAGCCGATGACGGAGCGTCGGGTAGTCGGGCAGGTAGCCCAATCAAAGTCACAATATGCAATTAGCAAAAGAGAGGAATTAGATCGAAGGAAAATGCCACGACCAGGACTACCCTTAAGATATGGAACTAGTCGGAGAGCAGCATCCCAATGTGCAAACCGAAGGGCGTGAATAGATTGAGCAAGGATACGAAGAGCATAGGCAAGCTCAAGGCGAGTAAGAGTAAAATATATCAATTTCCCAATGAGCATGCGATAGCGATCAAATTTATCAAAATAGGGTCCGGATGCCTTAGCCAACTGATGATTTGGTTCGATCGTAGTAGAGGTCGGTTTGGCGCTGAACAAGCTAGTCACAGAAAGAATCTCCAAAATATATTTGCGTTGGCACAAAAATAAACATGAATGATTTCTTGTAATTTCAATCCCCAAAAAATATTTTAAGAGACCCAAGTCCTTCATATGAAAGCACACATTCAAGGAAGCTTTGAATGTATTAATAGAGGATAGTGAGTTACCAATAAGTAATAAACCGTCCACATAAATAAGAATACACAAAAAAATAGTATCCCAGGAATAAGTAAAGAGAGAGTAGTCCGCATAGGATTGAGAAAAATCATACTTACGAAGAGCGACAGTAAGCTTGGAGAACCAACAACGAGGAGTTTGGCGAAGGCCATACAAAGACTTTTTCAGAAGACAAACCTGTCCGCGGAAAGAAGAATAAAAACTAGGCGGGAGACACATATAAACTTCTTCCTGTAAATCTCCATGGAGAAAAGCATTGTGGACATCTATATGATGTACAAGTACCAGTTTCGAGCGGTAGCAACGGAAAGTAAGGTTCGAACCGTGACCATTTTAGCAAAAGGAGTAAAGGTGTCTGTAAAATCAATACCTGTCATTTGTATGTTACCCAAAATCACCAAGCAGGCCTTATATCGCTAGACGGTGCCATTCGCTTTATACTTAATGTGGAAAACCCATTTACTTATAAGAGCACGTTTTCCAAGGGATAAGGATGTCAAGGACCACGTGCCATTTTTTTCGAGTGCATCAATTTCTTGTTGCATGGCAGCCCGCCATTTAAGATTAGAAATGACCTCGGAGTAGGTGATAGGTTATGAGTCTGTGGCAATATATGCTAAAAAATGCCTGTGTGAAGAAGATAATTTTTCATAGTCCATAAAGTATGTTATAGGATAAAGGGACGTACCTGAGAGGTCCGAAGAGGGTGAGGGACCAGAAGAGGAATGGGATATAGAAGACTTCCATATGGCATTGTAGTTAAAATCTCGGAGTCGTGCCGGAACCTTTTTAATGCGAGTGCTTTTTCTAGTGTCAAGTGTTTCTGTGGGCTGGATATTTTTAATAATGGAGCTGGGAGGAGCTGTTGGGCAGAGAAATTGCTTGTATCTGTTGGGCCGTGAGAGAGACCCGTTGCGGTTGGATCTATCCAAGTGGGGTGCGGGGCCACGTTGGAGCTGGGCGACGCTGTGTAGTAGGCTGGGCCGAGTCCCTAGAGCTGGATTGCATCACTAGAGGCTGGGCCGCGTGGCTGGAGCTGGGCTGCATCCCCTGATGGACCATGGTCGCTAGAGGTTGGACTGAGGGGTACTGGGCCACCGTAGGGTGTTTGGTCCACGTCACCTGCTCTTGTTTCTGGGTAGAGGATGGGAGAATCTGGGCTAGTGAAGCATGACCCAGGCGAAGTAGCATCCTGGAGCTGGGCAGATGTGCTTGGGCTACGAAATTTGGGCTGATTAACAGCAGTGTGTTGAGCTAGTGGATTTTGCTGATAGAAAGATTCACTCCCCATGTCTGATGAGCCCAAAATTTGTTCTCCAAAATTATAAGATTAGGCAAAATCTGGAATATATTATGGAGCACCTGAGTTTTCTTTATATGGAAATTTGGTCTCATCAAAGATTACATCTCTGGACAAGAAGAACTTCTCCTGTTGCAAGTCATAAAATCGCCAACACTTCTTATTAAAGAGATATTCGAGGAAGACATATATTTTACTGCGTGGGCTAAATTTATCCTTAGATAGATCATGATCATGGACGTAAGCTAAACACCCAAAACTTTTAATGTGAGAATATGATGGCTTTTTCCCATGTAGTAGCTCATAAGGGGTTCTTCCATGTAACAACGAAGAGGGTGTTCGATTGATAAGATATCCGGCCGTTAAAACACATTTCCCGAAAAATTTGTGGGCAAATTAGCTTGAGAACACAAGGCACGAGCAACGTTCAGAATATGTCGATGTTTACATTCAAACCTACCATTTTGCTGTGGGGTGCCGGCAATAGTAGTCTGATGTATAATGCCCTGGGCGAAAAAATATGCCTTTAAACATACAAATTCCATGCTATTGTCACCTCGTACTATCTTTACGATCTTGTGAAATTGGGTTTTAACCATGGCAAAATAACCAATCCGGGTAGCCTATAAGCTAAAAACAACCTGCAATATTGTGGCCACTCCGATTACAGTGAGTGCAAAATAGTCTTGAACGGTCCGTTCCAGCAATGGCAAAGGCAGCACCGTCGCTCCTGTGATCCTCCATTCGAGCTAGGTTACGGTGTTGTTCTTCTTTATATATTTGGGCAAGGATTGTTTGCACCTTTAGCTTCCTGTTGCATCAAATGTGAGCGAACAGTGGCATAAATTTCACTGTTTGATCCCATTAAAAATCTTTTTCTTCCTCTCTTTCATTTGTAATAGCAGTTATGATTTCTATATATGTGGTGGAAGGGAGTTGAGAATACTTGTCTAATTCGTCCCATATTTTTTCACACGTGAATACACGTTTAATGAGTCTCCTCTTTGTTTACAATTTGCTAATGCAGCCTTCAATTCGTATTTTCTTGGCTCGTTGTCAACCAAGAATCTTTCTTTTAAATCTGTGCATAACTCATCAGCTCTCTCGGATTAATTTATAAAGGCTCGGAGATAGAGTTCAATGGTATTGAAAATCCATGAATTTACGAGAGTATTAATTTCCTACCATTCTTCTTCTTTGTTTGGATCGTTTTTCAATATGAGAATTGTTTCATCGATAAATCCCAATTTTTTCTTCGAACGCAACAAAATCACGCTCATTGCTTTTACTCATTCTGCATAATTATTGTCTTTTTCACATAAATTTCAACAGGCAAGAAAGGCGCATACCATTATTATAATCAATCCGGGTCCATCTAAAGATGCTACGTAGTTGGCATCTTTCCTTGTTCTACGAATATGGCTTTCTTCTACCACGTCATTGTCAATATTACCAGTATCTTCTCTGTCGTTACTCATTATCAGAGTTTAGATAAAAGACTCTGATACTATGAAAGCTTACAATGGAAAAAACAACCCAATATTTTCTGTGTTATTATTACAAAATAGTTTACATTAAATCTTAAATAAATTATAACTAGAAAACTAATTCTAATTAAAACTAGAAACTAAAACATAAAAATATACATGGTTTACGATTTTATAAAAATATGAAAACTAACATAATAATTCTATTATAATTCTACGTAATAATCTCACTACCAAATTTTCACTGCCTGACTCTTCGGCCTTGATTTGTTGACCCCGATGAGTTTGTATAAGATAATGTGCCACAGACTTGAAACCCAGTTTGCATACCTGGAGAATATATGAAACATTAACACCCGGGGTGGGGTTGGGGGTTTCAAATTATCCAAATATAGTGAAACAAAACAAAACATTTACTGATTCCATGTTGGGCATCAAGCATTGGATTTACTGTATGATCTTAGCTGTCTACAGATCCCACCAGTTGGCGTCCAACCTTTCTTGCGACGACAACAGCTACAATTGCATATCCCTCAACAAACGGGGCAAATCCAATCTGGATTCTCATTAATCTCTAAAACATTCTCACCGGATCTGCATTAAATTCGAAGAACATAAGAGAACATATTTAAGCATTAATGCCTCCCAAGTCCAATGTCAGAAGAAGTCGCTCCAGAAAATAGAGGCATATTTGCTATTTGATGAAAACCACAATTATCCAATTTTTATAATTAATTTAAGAATTTTCACAAAGGAACACTTAAGACAGATGCACATTTAACTTAGGGGGTGTATTTGGATTTAAGGTTTGATTTGAAAAAAGTGAGGTTTTTTTTTCTTGGGAGTTTGTGAAAATTTAAAATTATGTGAGAGGGAGCATGAGGCCAAAGAGAGAAAGGTTTGTGTTAAACTTGTTATCCAAATATGCCCTTAGATCTCTTCATCAGAATGTACCATTTATTTAGTAGTACTTATGCTCAGAATGGCAAGTGACATTAGGAAAGAACTCAGAAATGCAAAAACTTACTTAAAAGGTAGTCGTTTAAAAAAAAACATACACATGAACGCTATAACATTTTCCCATATGTAAAAACTACCAAATTTAAAAGAGCACAAAGTATTTCAATCTTTTCACCAAGCTTTGTATTTATGGTCTCATATGAAAATCTAAATTGTTTTCCAAGTGACTAGCAAGAGCATTAGAAGGAGTTGAACAAGGTTTAGATAAGCAGTTTTGAAGGCTAAAATGCTCTTATCTAGTTATCACCTCAAGTACAGGCAATCTCCACAAAACTGCCCATTGACCAGCTTGCATTGGCTGCATTTTGTGCGGCGACCCAGAGTTTTTTGTGTGTGAAGAATGAAACATGTTCAGTGTATTAAAGTAAAATCACTAATAATGCTGAGAACAAAGAGACATGAAAATTACTAGTATCCTTAACAATGAAAAACTAAGAAACCAAAATGCAATACAACCACACATTCGCCAGCAAACAAAAGTAAAAAATAAAATTAAGGAATAGGAACATCTGATTTTCACAAAATAAAGGAAACCAGCTGATTGCCGGGAAACAAGATTCTACAAGCCTGACCTTCCAAGAGAAGATGAGAAATAGCTTAAGGAATTTCAAATCAAATCTTAAAAATATGTCTGCGAAGCCCGGGATAAGAACAGCATTTTATTCTGACTAGAAACTGTAATGGAGAAAACAGCCACCACTATGGCTCCTTAAACTACAAGCACTATATAGCATTTATTGCATTGACATCCCAATTTGTCAAGGCTAACCTTACAAGGTAAATCCAAGCACTTCTTTTTCATAATAATTTTATTTCTTTACCTTCCTTTGTATATATACAAATGAGATAAACAATTCATAGACATGACCGCTTCGTGAATGATCTAACATTGGCCAGAGTATTAGATGACCCTCGTCTTAAAGGATGCAACACTAGATGGATTTTATGGAACAAAAAGCAGGTTTTTTTTTTCCAGAAACTTATTGATTAATCAATAAATGTAACATGATCTAATATCTAATTTTACCTTCTCAGTTAGAGAACTCAAAATCTTACAACACCCAGCATTAGCCATATACCTTTGAAACAATGTTGTAAAGAAGATAAGATACATCAGAAACATATTTTAAAACCTGCACTGGTGGCATGTCTTGCCATTAACAGGATCATAGACGCGTTTCCCCTCATTGTCATATCCATCAGCTAACAGAGTCCAAGGAGTCTTGGAGTCACCCAAGAGCTTCACATCCTCTCCTGTGTAGACCTCAGGCTTTGAGCTTTCAACTATATGAATCTCTGCATTTGCAACAACTTTGTCCCTCTTTGGTTTTGGAAGTTCTGAATAGCTAACTCTGGTCATAATCTGCAATCTAAATGAGCAGGAAAAGAAATATTCTCTAATTAATTTTCCCCACAAGTATTTTGGTAATAGGTAATAGAAATAAGGATACCAATATCATCCTTTCCTTCTTTTCCCTCAAAAACTTCAAAAGTACATAGGAAATGCAGCTTTAAAAAAACAAGGGTTTTCTAAGGCGTGCACCTGATATAAGTTAATATTGATTAAGTTTCTAATTTACAATTCCACATTCCTTAATGTCCAACAATTTATTAGGTTTAAACAACCATATATTAACATCCTCACAAATCGCACATTAGACAGACCCAAAACCAATTGGTAGAAAGAAAAAAAAGGCGCACGAAAATTCTTAAATAAAAAAAATTACAATATAAATCACGATATGAATATGCTCTCCGAAACTTACTAAGATATCGCTGGAAAACTTGATTTCTCAAAACTGCGATTTTAAAATCCAAGGTGGAAAAGAAAAAAACCAATAGACCCAAAAGCGGAAATAAACACAGAGAAAGGAGGTTTTAGTGAATCTCATAATTTCCCATGTAAAGCAGCATTTGTAATTTTCTTCATAGCAAAAATCACCTAACAGGGAAAAACTACATATCAACAGAAAGAAAAAAACAAAGGAAGATTGGAATTTCCATCACAAAAACAGAAAAAAAAAAAAAAAAAAACATTTGTTGATTCAAAGGAATAACAGTTCCATGTGGTAATCTTACCTGGATGATCGCCTTGGAGGATCATTTGAAGTTCCCGATTTTGTAATCGCCTTATCATTCTTCTTCTTCTTCTTGGCTGAAGATGCAATTTTAGTCTTGTTGAGCTTCTTTGAAAGGTCAAAAATCCCCAAAATTTTCATTCTTTCCATATTTTCCTTTATCCTTTGGGCTCTCATAGATTCGTGATCTGATTCAACAACCGCAACTGCTGCTTCTTCCGATGACCCTTTTTTCCATTTTCTTTTTCTTCGACTCCAATCTTTCTTCTCTTCTGTCGTTTCGCTTCATTTCGTTCCGTTTCACTCTTACCTGGATGATCGCCTTGGAGGATCATTTGAAGTTCCCGATTTTGTAATCGCCTTATCATTCTTCTTCTTCTTCTTGGCTGAAGATGCATTTTTTAGTCTTGTTGAGCTTCTTTGAAAGGTCAAAAATCCCCAAAATTTTCATTCTTTCCATATTTTCCTTTATCCTTTGGGCTCTCATAGATTCGTGATCTGATTCAACAACCGCAACTGCTGCTTCTTCCGATGACCCTTTTTTCCATTTTCTTTTTCTTCGACTCCAATCTTTCTTCTCTTCTGTCGTTTCGCTTCATTTCGTTCCGTTTCACTCTTACCTGGATGATCGCCTTGGAGGATCATTTGAAGTTCCCGATTTTGTAATCGCCTTATCATTCTTCTTCTTCTTCTTGGCTGAAGATGCATTTTTAGTCTTGTTGAGCTTCTTTGAAAGGTCAAAAATCCCCAAAATTTTCATTCTTTCCATATTTTCCTTTATCCTTTGGGCTCTCATAGATTCGTGATCTGATTCAACAACCGCAACTGCTGCTTCTTCCGATGACCCTTTTTTCCATTTTCTTTTTCTTCGACTCCAATCTTTCTTCTCTTCTGTCGTTTCGCTTCATTTCGTTCCGTTTCACTCTTACCTGGTAATCTTACCTGGATGATCGCCTTGGAGGATCATTTGAAGTTCCCGATTTTGTAATCGCCTTATCATTCTTCTTCTTCTTCTTGGCTGAAGATGCATTTTTAGTCTTGTTGAGCTTCTTTGAAAGGTCAAAAATCCCCAAAATTTTCATTCTTTCCATATTTTCCTTTATCCTTTGGGCTCTCATAGATTCGTGATCTGATTCAACAACCGCAACTGCTGCTTCTTCCGATGACCCTTTTTTCCATTTTCTTTTTCTTCGACTCCAATCTTTCTTCCCTTCTGTCGTTTCGCTTCATTTCGTTCCGTTTCACTTCTCCTCGTGACCGCCACAGCAAGCACCCCCACTGACGTCATGTGTCTCTTTTTTTCCCTATTTCTCTCTCTTTCTTACAGGAAAGCTCAAACGATGTTTTCAATGTCTGTAAATATAAAGGAAAATTCTCTTCCCGCCCGCTCCACGTTCCATTTATGGAGATATAATTTGTGTTAAGTCAAGTTACACATTGATATAATTTAATACAATTCGCATATCCATTGAAATGATTTAATAAAAATTACATATTCATTCAAATATAAACTAAATTTATAACAAAATGTTTTCAAATATAAATAAAGAACAAATTGGGAGGTCATTCGTCTTAAATGGCATCAATGCTGCGTTGGACGGGCATCAAATTTCAATTTGGCCATTTTTTTTAAAATTTCATTTAACTTTTTAAATATCTATATTATTTTTTTTTAAAGAAAAGCATGTTTTGTTCACTTCAAAAAACTGTGAAATACAATAGGGACTACTCGATTAGGGAGGCTTTCAAACCATATACATAGGCCAATTAATCGGTAACTTAATATAATAAAGTTATGAGTTACAATATTAATTTTTTTATTAAGATATGAAACTCACGACGTCAAGCATTAGGACCTAATACATTAGAAAAATTGGAGAATGGAAACTCTAGGGAATGAGGGCGAGCAGGAGGGTTTTGAAGAAAGAATGCTCAATCCGTTTCAAGAAGTGGAGAAGTGGAAGAACGTCTATATTACAACTATTCCTTGATGTTAGATAAAAATAAGAATTATATTTGAGAAAGTGAGAAAATTAGTAACTAAACTATCACGTTGTCTTAGACTGGTCTCAGAATTATTCAGGTAACACTTTTTATAGGTAATTAACCGTTAGGATAAGGAAATCTAGGAAATAAAAAATTCGCTAGGATATGTTTCTAAAATTCTCTAATTAAATTTTTATATAACATTAGGAGTAGGTGCAAGATATAAATTTGCAGATTAGATCTCAATATTTTATTTGAATTTTATTTAAATATAAATATTTCTCGACCAATCAAAATTGGACAAGGTTGAGATTGGAAGATTTCTTGCCAATGAGAATTCAAGGAGGGCTTCACTGAATGAAATTGTGCCGTTTCACTTTTGGAAGAGAGCTTGGCCAATCAAATAATTAATTTCCATTCATATATATATATATATATATATATATTTCTTTAGTGTTGAAAATAAATTATTTGAATTTCAAAAGTAGTCTTATCTCTCAGCTATGCCCATAAATAGAACACAAGGCAATAAAGAGAGGTACAGAAAATTTCATATATAGCAGAAGTGTTTAAGTTCCGAAAACTATCTCAAATTTTTTTTTTTCAAAGCTTTCTAAATAAAGACAAGCCTTCGAGTTTAAGGTTATAAGTTTGTTCGAGTTCTTATTCGACAAATAAAAGGGGAAGTTCGCGGATAAATCCGAGATTAAACTGCAAAATCCTCGGAACATGTTTCTGAATAGAAGAATGAGAATAGTTTACTCTTTGGACAAGAATTAATCAAAGATTATAACTACTCTCTAAATTTATAGAAACTTTGTTTGTTTCTAAACTTTCTCTGTTTCCTTTAATATTATGCAGGCGTGAATACAAATTTGTGGCACGCGTAGTGGGACATTTTTGCCGCTCATCTCTCTCTTCAAGTACAAACATCATCAATGGCTTCAACAACAACACCATAAAGGCTACTTCTTCTAAGACTTCATCAAATGGGATGAAAACAGACTGACGACACCGGTGATCTACATAGGTCCCATCACAAGAAGAACGATAAGAGCTCTTGCAAAAGGATTTGCAGAAGCAGGTTGCTCATTGTCCAATTTTAAACTATCATTTGATATTAGAGTGCCATAACCAAGAGTCAAGAAGTAGCCATCACTTAATACACGAGAAAGTGCAATGACAAAAAGTAATTGTCACTAAATTTTAAAAAAAATTGTCACAAAATGTATTTAGTGACAAAATATGTGTTGTAACTCTGTTTGTCACTATAGGTTTGTTGCTGAAGTCTAGAGAGTCGCCACTAAATCGGAGCTTTAGTAATAAAAGAAAGTTGTCACTAAATTTAATAAAAATTTAGTTTGTACAAAACATATAGTCACTAATAATTTTAAAATTTTACACTATGACTATTAGGTAGTCACGAATTGTATAAGTTTTAGTGACAATGTAGCCTTTGTCATCATTGCATACTGGTTTAATTACATCTATGTTATTGATATAAGATAAAAATATATTAAAAAAATAATATAGTGGCAAAATAAAGTTACTACCATACGAAAGGAGTAAAATTTAGTGACAACTATATAATGTTGTCACTAATAATTTTTTCAAAATAAAAGAAAAAGAATTGATAAGCGGGTAGACACGAGGAGCCTGCATGGCACCTAGTTGGCAACCACGTGGTACTTCATGGCATTTAATGAAAATACCTAAATATTTGTATGATAGATGAATAAAAACCTAAACCACTTCGTCACAAAACCAAGCCTAAAGGAAAGTTGTCACTAAATGTAATAAAAATTTAGTGTAAAATTATGTAGTCACTAATATTTTTAAAATTTTGTCACTATGACTAATATTAGATTGTCAATGATTGTATAAGTTTTAGTGACAACGCACGCTTTGTCACTATTAGATATTGGTTTAGTTACATTTGTGTTATTCGTATAATATAAAAATATAAAAAAAAAATATAGTGACAAAAAAAGTTTGTAATAATGAGGTAAAATTTAGTAACAGCTATATAGTATCGTCATTAATAAATTTTTGAAAAATAATTAAAAAATATTAGATTTAACAAGCTGGCAGCTATGTGGAGCCTGCATGGCGCCTAATTGGCAACGACGTGGCCCCTTCATGGCATTTGATGAAAATACCTAAACATTTGTATAATAGAGGAATCAAACTTAAGCCACACAGTGGGTGAGCTTCAAAGTAATTATTGTGCTACCATTCTCCGTTAGCTATATTTATATTATTGTTTTAATGTATACATTTTTCTTTTCTTTTTTATTTCCTTTCTTGCAAAAATGTGTATATTAAATATATATCAATTTTATAAATATATTTCTTAAAATTAAATATTTAAAAAATAAATGTTAAATACAATAAATATTTTAACTGTTATTCTACTTTAATTATATTACACTGTATAAATGAATAAATGAATTATAAATTATTTTTTAGAGGCATAAACGCAAACATACATATACACACTCACACACATATATATATATGTATGCGTGTTTATATATATATATTAATTAAATAAAAGTAATCATGAACTATTATCTGTTTATAACCATAAATTTTTTAATTTATTTTATAACCATAAACTTTTTTTATCAACTAAATCTGTCAAATTAAGAAAATTCAGCCGGAGTCCGATAAAATAAGTCATGAAGCTGGAATGAGGGTATTTTTGCCATTTCATTTCCCTCAATTAATAACCATAAAAAAAAAAAAAAAAAGGATAAAACTGACCCAATATATTGACCCGACACGTAACCTTTTATTCTAATTCATTAGAAAACAAAACAAAATTCCCCAATTCCTCTGACCCGTTCTTCGAACCATCGTCTTCACCGGAAAAGCTAACCTGTAACAATCCACACAAAATTTCCCACACAATAAATCAACCAACTTCAACGCCATGAACAAGCCTCATTAACAACCCAAAATCAACTCTTCTCCCTCTCTCTCTTTCTCCAACCAAAAGAAGAAAGGGAGAAAAAGAGAATAGTTAACAAAAATTCCACAGCAAGCCGCTGTAAATTTCCAAACAATACCTAAGAACCAGCTCCATGAATTCCCAATTCACTAAACCAGGCAAACAAAACCAATCAAAAAACCAGAACAAAAAAGTAGAAATTCAACAAGAATACAAAAAACAAAAAAAAGAAATAACACGTACCCATCATAATTCTTGAGGAACTGTGATCTGAGTCACCGATATTATCTTGATTCCTCTCAAAAGAGAACTCACCCGCAAGAAGAGATTCTATATCCTTCCTACCAGAAGGCCTAAATACTAACAAATCTTGAATATCCCACAAAACACCTTTTATATATAATCCCAATTCAATTACCTTTATATTCAAAACAAACCCTTGACATCACTGAAAAACCTTCAACCTTTTGTCAATCTTCCTTTGAAGCAAACCACCATCATTGTTGCTTGGTACTGTTGAATTAATAACAGTATTTCAAAATTCTCATTTGAGCAAGTTAAGATGAGCTCTCAGTTGACATGTTACCTTGACCAAGTAAAAGGGCATTTTTGTTTCATTGAGTGTGCTAGTTTTCTTGAATTTGGGCCTGCATGTGGTCCTAAGATGTTGCCAGAAAATCTCACCAAATGAAGTTGACTTCTCTCCACAGTAGTTTGAAGAATCACGCTATAAATACCGCCTTTTAGCTGATGCTTTTGGCACTGAGAAAAAAAAACCATAGATTTCTTTCTCTCTTGAAGCTCTTGACCTTCTATAATTTTTGTGCTCTCTATAGTCTTTTAAAAAGTGCTGGGTTATTTTATTTTAATGTTCCTGTCATCCTCTTAATAGAGGAAGAACTTGTTTAATCCTAGTAGGATATTTCGATTGCCAAGAAATAATCCTTTAGGATAGTGTTTTTAAACGACTCAAGTTTTTGTATTTGTCTCAATTCTATAATTTATCTACATTCTAAAGGATTAAATGGCTTTAAATGATGCTACTGCTTCTCCTTCAATCACCATGGCTGCTCCTAGTGTTGCACCTGCTGCCTTGCCACTGAGTTATGCAAAGCGCTTCCTAGATGTATCAAAAATTGAGGTATTTGAAATGAAAATTTCAAAAGATGGCAAGAAAGGATTTTTTTCTCTTCGGGATGTTCATGGGGTTGCAAATGCGCTTGCCCACTCAAAACTACCACTGAATGCTGACAACCAAATCCAAGAGTCTTGGCTATATGCAAACAAAGCTTGTAAGCACATTATTCTTCAAACTATTTCAAATGAACTCTTTGATATTTATTGTAGGTATAAAGAGGCAAAGGTTATCTGGGAGGCACTTATTAAAAAGAACACAACTAAAGATGCAACTAAACAAAAATTTATCGTTGGAAAATTTTATCATTGGCAAATGACTGAAGATAGAGAAATAAAAGTGCAAATAAATGAATTTAAAAAATTAGTTGAAGATCTTAAGGGTTAAGAAATTGAGTTACCAGAGAAATTTGTTGTTGGGGTGTTGATGGAGAAGCTGTTTGAGTCATGGAATGACTATAAAAATGACCTCAAACACAAGCACAAGATTCCCACTTAGAAGAACTCATGACACATATTCTGATCGAGGACGCCACAAAAAGGAGTCAAAAGCTGCCAAGGCAAAAGAGATGGCACTGAAGACAAATTTGGTTCAAGCAAATTACTCTGTAAATAAAAGGTACGATAGTAAGTCATCTTTTTATGATAATACTAAAGCCAATCCCAACATTAAGAAAAAGAAAGGTTTTAGTTTTGTTTGTGGTAAACCTGGACACTATGCTGCTCAATATTAAAAAAGAGTGAAAAATGAAAATCCTCTTAAACCAAGGCTAATTTGATAGAAGGAGATGATATTATTGTTGCTGTCATTTCTCAAGCAAATATGGTTGCATCGGTTCAAGAATGGATAGTAGACTCTGGGGCTACTCGATATATTTGTGCAAACCGAGAAGCCTTTTCCTCCTACAAACTAATAGGGGATGATGATGAAGTAGTCTACTTCGGAGACTCAAGACCTGCTAAGATTCTGGGTATTGGAAAAGTACTCTTGAAACTAACTTTTAGAAAAACTTTAGCTCTTAATAATATTCTACATGTTCCAAATATAAAAACCAATTTGGTGTCTGTAGCTTTATTGGGAAAAGTTGGGACAAAAGTATCTTTTGAGTTTGACAAGATTGTCATGACTAAGAATAATATTTTTATGGATAAAGGATATTGTAGTTGACTTTTTGCACTCAACATTTCTAATCTTATCAATGAAAATGCTTCTTATTTTGCTTTGTTGACTATTCTTTATGGCATGATTCTGATATCTTGTTGATTCTGCATCTTTGTGGAATGCTAGGCTTACACATGTAAATTTTTGTTATCTTAAGAAAATGTAATCTCTTAGTTTAATTTATGGGCTTGACTCTAATTGTATAGATAAGTGTCAAATTTGTGCTGAAACAAAGATTGTTGGAATTCGTAGACAAAAAGAACAAAAATAAAAACTACAAAAATTCACCAATGGGATCCGCACATACTAGAAAGTCGATTGGATAGAAAACTACCTAAATGTTTGAAGCCGCTAGGTATGGAGGCGCTGCTGTTTACGCTTTGCTCTCTACTGGTATCCACGTGACAACCTCCTCTGCAAGCGATCGGGATGCTAGCCCCTTCGGCATTCCGAAAACTATCCAAAACGAATCCTAACTACTTGGTAATATGTTGGAATTTTGGAGAGAGTTAGAGGCAAGATACGATTCTCACCGTTCTAGGGTTAAAGCTTTTTATTTTAATCAGATAAAAAACAACTATAGGGAAAAGATTAACATAACCTTTTATAGCTGGCAACATTAGAACCCTTATTGTCATTTGATGACAGTTTTAATCTCGTTCGTCTATTCCTATAATCATCCAACGGTTGGATGAATAATTGAAGTAATTAATTTCATTTATCTGATAAATAAAATTAGTTACTTATTAACTTACCAAATAAATGCAATATAGAATCTGATTCCCCTTTTGTATGCGTTCAATGAATCTGGACATGATCTAGATTCATTGAACGTGGACATCGTGCTCACAAGATCGTCTATGCGTGTGCCTCTGTAGGTTCACTTAAAATTTGCAGTGAATAAAAAAAGGTCCTAGACATTTATCCACAAAATAGAAGTGGCCTCTAGCAAAACATTATGCTTACCCAAGTTAAGTAAAAGAAATGGTAACCTAATATCAGTTTTAATATTTATTCCTTTTTTCACACGATATCCTAATTAAGTATAAGGCATGGACTGAGTCATCCTTATAAAATTTAACTAACCATTTACTTGATCACCAGGTAGACTGTTCCAATAAATAATATTAACAATACCTTATTAGCACTTATTTAAGCATGGCTATGCGTATTCTCTAGTCTTCCTTATCAAGGGGCCTATGGATATCTCTCTCTAGTAAGAGAGGGACAAATCCCTTTCACTATCTCTAATATTCAAGGCATGACAAGAAAATAGCCCAACCAATAGTCATAATAATCATCTAATTAAAAGTGATGTTTGACAATGTCCAAACATATTTTCTCCCCATGCAAGAATCATTAGAAACATTGGGTCAAAGAACACCAAACTTAAAACTGAGAAGAAATATTTATGACTTAAACCCATGCAATATTTCTTCTTCACTTTGGGTCATGTCCAATGCAATATTCTCAATATGTATTTATGAATTGATTTTATATCTTATATTCATGATTAGTAAAACTTGATCATCAATCAACTTCATACTAGTTTAATAATACAAGATGTGATAAAACTAAGGACAAACAAGAATAGTATTTTATTAGCAAGAAGGATTTTACTATAAAGTCACATACTTGATGACCAAGAGCATAAAATACAATTCCAAATACATGCCTCATAAATAATAAATGTAAGTAAATTGGTCTAGGGCATATTCTAACAATCTCCTACTTACCCTACTACCAATTTGACATGACTCTCAAACCCATTGACCTAGTATGACTCTCATGCTTAAGTTGTGGGAGTGGCTTTGTCAATGGATTTGCGATATTGTCATAAGTATCTAGTTTGCAAATTTTTACATCTCTACGCTCAATGATTTTTCGAATGAGATGGAAACGCCTGAGAATATGTTTGGATCTTTGATGAGATCTACGTTCCTTAGCTTGTGCAATGGCTCCTGTATTATCACAATATAGGTCCACTGTATTCTCAATGCTAGGAATCACACCTAGTTCAGTGATGACTTTCTGACCCAAACTGCCTCCTTGGCTGCATCAGAACAGCCACATACTCAGCCTCCGTAGTAAAATCGACCGCGGTATCTTGCATTGAACTCTTCCAGCTCACAATACCTCCATTTAAACAAAACACAAATTCAGATTGCGATCTAAAATCATCTATATCAGTCTGAAAGCTAGCATGTGTGTAATTATTTACAACAAGCTCTCCTTCCTGACCTCCGTAGATAAAGAAATATCTCTTCAGTCCTTCTTAAGTACTTAAAAATATTTTTAACTGCAGTCCAATATGCTTCACCAGGTTTTGACTGGAATCTACTAGTCATGCTTAATACATACAAGACATCTGGGCGAGTGCATAACATGGTGTACATAATAGATCCAATTGCGGAAGTATAAGGGATCTTACTTATGCATTCTGTCTCCTCCCTTGTGGTAGGACTTTGAGACTTACTGAGTATAACGCCACGTGACATTGGCAAGAATCCTCTCTTAGAATCTTGCAAATTGAACCTTTTCAGTACCTTGTTAATATATCCACTCTAACTTGGGCCAATTAGGTTTTTAGATCGATCTCGATAGATTCTAATGCCTAGAATATAGGCTTCTTCACCTAAATCTTTCATTGAGAAACACTTCTCCAGCCAATTTTTTACACTTTGCAAAGTGGGGATGTTGTTCCCAATTAACAAGATGTCATCGACATAGAGCACTAAGAAGACTACTGCATTTTCCGTAACCCTTTTGTACACACAAGGTTCATCTTTATTCTTGAAGAAATTGAATTCTTTAATTGCTTCATCAAAACGAAGATTCCAACTTCGAGATGCTTGCTTCAAGCCATAAATGGATCTTTTAAATTTACACACTTTACCAGAATTCGAAGGATGAATAAAACCTTCAGGTTGTGTCATATACATATCCTCCAGTAGATTTCCATTAAGAAATGCATTTTTAACATCCATTTGGCATATTTCATAATCATAATATGCTTCAATGGCATGTAGAATTCTGATTGACTTAAGCATTATAACTAGAGAAAAGGTTTCATCATAGTCAATACCATATGTTTGTCTATAACCTTTTGCTACCAGTCGTGCTTTGTAAGTATTCACATTGCCATCCATGTCAATTTTCTTTTTGAAAACCCATTTACACCCTATGATTCTGCAACCTTTAGGTAAATCAATCAAAGTTCAAATTTGATTGTTATGCATGGATTGCATTTCAGATTTCATAGCCTCTAGCCATTCGCTAGATTAAGGACTATCAATAGCATCTTGATAGGAGTTTGGTTCACCTTAATCAAGAAGATCAACGTTATGATCCTCAATCACAAGAAATCTATATCTGTGGTATCTGATGAATCCTACCAGACCTTCTCAGGCCTGGTTTCAAAGGCTTTGGCTCAGAATGAATATGTGAGTCCAACTGAGTATCCATACTAAGTTTAAAAATAGTTTGCTGTCCTTGAGCTTCTTTAAGATAGATTATACTCCCACTGACTCTTTTGGAAACGAATTCTCTTTCAAGAAAAATTCCGGTTCGAACAACAAACACTTTGTTTTCAGATGGAAGAGAGAAATAGTATCCTTAGGATATCCCATAAACAGACATTTATTAGATTTGGGTGCTAGTTTCTCAGATAATGAGTGCTTCACATAAGCGTCACATCTCCAAAATTTTTAGTCTAAACTAGGTTGTTTTCCGATCCATATCTCATATGGTGTCTTTTGAACAGCTTTAGATGGAACTCTATTTAATATGAATGCAGCATTTTCTAGAGCATCACTCCAAAAGGAAATTAGAAGATCTGTTTGACTCATCATAGATCGAGCCATATCTAATAGAGTTCGATTTCTGCGTTCAGACACACCATTCCATTGTGGTATCCTGGTGGAGTTAATGTGATACTATCCCACAATTTTTAAGATGTTCGTCAAACTCTTAGCCTAAGTATTCACCACCTCAACCTGATTGAAGTAATTTTGAAAAACCTTAGAGGGGGGTGAATAAAGTTTTTGGCTAATTTTTAAAAATCTTTTGTGTGATTAAAAGATAAACCTCTAATTTTGTTTCGGAAAGAATTCTAAAACTCTTTTTAATAAAATTCACAACCAAACAAAATCATATAGATAAGACAATCAAGCAAAAAGCATAGAGTAAAGAGGCTCAACAATTTATAGTGGTTCACTCTCTTAAAGAGCTACATCCACTACCTTGAGTCAACATCCAAGGATTTTTCAAATCCACTATAAACAAAGTATACAACAATTACACTTTTGAGGATCACCCACCAAGGGTTTTACAAGCAACCTCAATTTCCAACAGAAATGCAATCAACAAATAACCCAAGGGGATTTTCAACACAAATCTTTGATATTAATAAAAGAGAGATGAGTAAGAACAATGTTACCAAATGAGCTTGAGAAGGAAGGATACAGCTCAATTGAATTCTTCTACAAGCTCCTCTTTACTTTTTCTTTGATGAAGATAAACAATGAAGGTCAAGAAGATGTTTTTCTGAGATACAAGGTGTTTGAAGGAATGTACTTTAAAGCTCTTCAAAAGTTCTTAAATGATCTCAATAAATATTTCACCAAACTTCTTACTTTTTCAACTGATAAAAAAATCAATATATAGGAAAGAAAAAAAGTAGCCGTTACTCTATGTAACGGTAATATTTTTCACAGTAAAAAGGAAAACTAGACGTCCGATTTCCTTATACAAGAAAATCGGATGAATCCTTTTCTGAAATAGAACGACAGATTTTGAAACAGAAAGATTCGGATGCATCCTACAAAAATTGGGCGACCGATTTTTCTAAAACTAGAAAATCAGACGATCGGTTTTAAAACCGGATGACCAGTTTTTGAAAAGGATTTTACAGCTAGTATTTTACAAGAAAAGAGTTTTCTTTCCTCTTTCAAAAACATGTATTCTTGATACTTTTTTAGAGATAAGAAAACTTTCAAATGCATCAAAAGCTCTATCAAGAATACATGGATTTCAAGAAAGGTTTATAGAAAGAAATTCATGCAAGGAGCTTCATACATGATCAACAATCAAAGATGAGAGTTAGGGAGTTTTACAAAGAAATACCTTAGCACATCCCTAACTAAGACACAAGTCTTCAAGGTCTTCAATGGCCTGATATTTTCTCCTTCATTTTGCCTTGATCACCAAGATCTTTTGCTTCTAAGAGTGTAGCCTTGAGGCTTCAACTATGCTTCTTTTGTTTTATAGAAACTATTGTCAATACTCATGCAAACATATGTTAATCATAATCAAAATCATATGCAATAATACCCTTAGGGCTAACAAATTTGATACTCCTTCAAATTGATTCTGTACTTCATTTCTAAACTCCTTAAACTTTTGAAAGGAATCATATTTATGTTTTATTAAATAGTTATAACCATATCTACTGAAATCATTTGTGAATTTAATGAAGTACTGAAAACCTCCTCTAGCTTTTGTGGTCATTGGTCCACATACATCGGTATGTATAAGTTCCAATAAATCGATAGCCTTTCACTTTGTTCTGTAAATGGACTTTTAGTCATTTTGCCCAGTAAACAAGATTCGCATTTTTCATAAGACTTAAGGTCGAATGAAGATAAAAGTCCATCTTGATGAAGTTTGGATATGCGTTTCTTATTTATGTGGCCCAAACGACAATGCCAGAAGTAAGTTTGATTTAAACTATTAGATTTAAATTTCTTTGTATTTATGTTATAGATGGGCTTACTAGTGGAATCATATAGGTTAAGAATGTAAAGTCCATTACATAAAGAGGCATCCCGATAGAAAATAATATTTTTATAAATAGAACTTTTATCATTCTTAGTATTAAACTCAAAACCATCAATATCCAAACCAAAAACTGAAATGATGTTCCTACTCATAGCAGGAACACAATAACAATCTTTAAGTTCAATGATAAGCCCACTAGGCAAAAGTAAATCAAATGTCCCTACAGCTACAACAGCAACTTTTGCTCTATTTGCTACTCGCAGGTCCACCTCTCCTTTTGCCAAAGATCTACTCCTTTTGAGTCCCCGTGCATTTACACAAATGTGAGCTCCACATCTGGTATCTAATACCTACGAAGTCGGAGTAGACATATTAATTTCTATAAAGAAAATACTTGAAGTGGCAGTCTCACTGGCCTTTTGCTTCTTCTTTTCTTCCAAGTAGAGCTTGCAGTTCCTCTTCCAATGACCAGGTTCATTGTGGTGGAAGCAAGTCCCTTCCTTTGGTAGTTTAACCTTAGGCTTGGGCTTCTGCTTGCCTATACCCTTCTTTGCCATATCCTTTCCCTTTCCCTTTCCCTTGTTCTTCTTGAACTGCCCCTTCTGAACTATCAGAACATTAAGAGTAGACTTCTTAATCTTTTGCTCATCTTGCTTGAGCATCCCGTGCAATTCATTTATGGACTTTTCCATATTATGTATATTGAAGTTCATGACAAACTGATTATATTCAGATGTCAAAGAGGCCAAGATCATATAAGTAGCCAAGTCATGACTTACAGGTGCTCCAAGTTTTTCAAGCTAATCAAAATAACCCTTCATCTTAAGGACATGTGCACTAACTAAATTACCTGGGATAATTTTGCACTTATTCAATGCCTTAGTAGTAAGATACCTCTCTTGACGTACTTGATCTTGGAACATTTCCTTGAGCTATTTCATAATCTCATAAGCCTCAATTTCCTCGAATTTCTTTTGCAACTTAGATTTCATCGTAGCCAACATAAGACATACCACATCATTAGAATCATCTTTGTGCTTATTATAGGCATCCTTTTCGACTCTAGGATAGGGTTCTCGAGAACATATAGCCTTTTTTCTCGTTAAGGGCAATCCTTAAATTTCATGCCCAGTCAAGAAAGTTAGTCCCACTAAACTTATTCTTTTCAAGCACGGATCACAATGAGGTGTTTGAATTATTTGAGGCCATTATCTACCTAGAATTACAACGTAAAAAAAAAATATATATATGTGAAGCATTAACTTTCTCGGAAATATTCAACACTTGATATAAATCGTGGGGTAAAACATTCCATTTATAATAGCCATAAGTAAGCTTTGGCTTAACACCCATAAATAGAAAAAAAATGGATTAATGGGATACACATCTATATGTGTCGGCAAATTTCCATATGATGCCCTAGGCTCAAAACCATTTTGATAGCCTAGTTAAGTCACTCATTCCAAGCATATGGAAATCAACATTTTCCATCTTCCCCTACTTAGGTAACCATTTATCTCTTGCTTTGGCAATGAGACAAAATGATGATCCAGGCATGGAGAAGTGCTTATAATTATGGGAGGAATTTTATTACTTAATCTTTACATGGTTTCAAAAACCTTCATCCTTTTACATATTTTATTTTATAAAACATTTATCTAATAAAATAAAAGGAAACAGACTAAGCATCACATGCATAATATATACATAGAAAAAACGTGACATAGCATGAGCCCAATCCTATATTGACTTCCCACGAGGCTCATGGAAGTCAAAGGTCAATCTAGGTAAGTCTTCATCTCCATGAGCTTGCCTCCAAAGTCCTGGCCTTCAAATCTTGTTACATAGGATAGAAAAACATACACAGAAATAGGAAATAGAATAAACCTATTCTAGTAAAACTTGATAATATTACATCAATGAAAACGATGACATGTAGGCCGTATTTAAAAATATTACAACCAATGAACAAAATAAACCAACCAATCACAAGAGGTAAAAGGGTCATGCTATGCACCATGCATCTAAAAATAGAAAGAAACATGCCAAAAACAATGAGGGGGTTTCCCCCGAAAAGAAAATCTTTTTTTCTTTTTAACTCATTGATGAATTGTTGCCATCATAAACCCTAATAATCATGCCACCAAAAATTATGTTTAACAATTAAACATTAAATTATGTGATTCTGCATATCAGTTTAACATTTAAACTACACAAATTATATTGCGTACGCCAAACAATTTAGTAGTAGCGACATTCTGTTTATTTAATCTCATTAATATGTATAACAGAATATGATATATGCGAATCTTATAATTCAATTAAGTCTTATTATTACACTAATTAGAAACCTTACTATAAGGCCGATTGAAAACAACACATGTAATGAAAGCGGTAACAAATAAAACTAGTAAAACTAGTATGTACGAGGCTCTGATACTACTGTTGGAATTTGTAGACAAAAAAAAAAAAAAAAAAGTATACAACAATCACACATTTCAGGATCATCCACCCACCAAGGGTTTTGCAAGCAACCTCAATTTCTAACACAAATGCAATCAAAGGATAACCCAAGGGTTTTCAATACAAACCTTTGATATTAATAAAAGAGAGATGAGTAAAGAACAATGTTATCAAATGAGCTTGAGAAGGAAGGATACAACTCAATTGAATGCTTCTACAAGCTCCTCTTTACTACTTCTTTGATAAAGCTCAAGAAGATGTTTTTGTGAGATAAAAGGTTTTTGAAGGAATGTACTTTAAAGCTCTTTAAAAATTCTTAAATGATCTCAATAAATATTTCACCAAACTTCTTACTTTTTCACCGATCAAAAAATCAATATATATAGGAAAGAAAAAAAAGTAGCCTTTACTCTATGTAACGGTAATATTTTTCATAGTAAAAAGGAAAACCGGACTACCGGTTTCTAAAACCGGACGTCTAATTTCCTTATACAAGAAAATCGGATGAATATTTTTCTGAAATAGAACGACCGATTTTGAAATAGAAAGATTCGGACGCATCTTAGAAAAATTAGATTTTTCTAAAACTAGAAAATCGGACGACCGGTTTTAAAATCGGATGACCGGTTTTCGAAAAGGATTTTACAGCCAATATTTTACAAGAAAAGAGCTTCCCTTCCTATTTCAAAAACACGTATTCTTGATACTCTTTTAGAGATAAGAAAACTTTCAAAGGCATCAAAAAATTTATCAAGAATACTTGGATTTCAAGAAAGGTTTATAGAAAGAAATTCATGCAAGGAGCTTCATACATGATCAACAATCAAAGATGAGAGTTAGCGAGTTTTACAAAGAAATACCTTAGCACATCCCTAACTAAGACACAAGTCTTCAAGGTCTTCAATGTCTTGATCTTTTCTCCTTCATTTTGCCTTGATCACCAAGATCTTTTGCTTCTAAGAGTGTAGCCTTGAGGCTTCAACTATGCTTCTTTTGTTCTATAGAAAGTATGCTTAATACTCACACAAACATATGTTAATCATAATCAAAATTATATGCAATAATACCCTTTGGGCTAACAAATTTGATACTCCTTCTAAATTGATTCTATACTTCATTTCGAAACTCCTTAAACTTTTGAAAGGAATCAGATTTATGTTTCATTAAATAGTCATAACCATATCTACTGAAATCATATGTGAATTTAATGAAGTACTGAAAACCTCTTCTTGCTTGTGTGGTCATTGGTCCATATACATCGGTATGTATAAGTTCCAATAAATCGGTACCCCTTTTACTTTGTCCTGTAAATGGACTTTTAGTCATTTTGCCCAGTAAACAAGCATTTTTCATAAGGCTCAAGGTCGAATAAAGATAAAAGTCCATCTTGATGGAGTTTGGATATGCGTTTCTCATTTATGTGGCCCAAACGACAATGCTAGAAGTAAGTTTGATTTAAATTATTAGATTTAAATTTCTTTGTATTTATGTTATAGATGGGCTTACTAGTGGAACCATATAGGTTAAGAATGTAAAGTCCATTACATAAAGAGGCATCCCCAAAGAAAATACTATTTTTATAAATAGAACTTTTACCATTCTTACTATTAAACTCAAAACCATCAATATCTAAACAAAAAACTGAAATGATGTTCCTACTCATAGCAGGAACATTATAACAATCTTTAAGTACAATGATAAGCCCACTAGGCAAAAGTAAATCAAATGTCCCTACAGCTACAACAACAACTTTTGCTCTATTTGCTACTCGTAGGTCCACCTCTCCTTTTGTCAAAGATCTACTCCTTTTGAGTCCCTGTTCATTTACACAAATGTGAGCTCCACATCTGGTATCTAATACCTGCAAAGTCGGAGTAGACATATTAATTTCTATAACAAAAATACTTGAAGCGGAAATCTCACTGGCCTTTTGCTTCTTCTTTTCTTCCAAGTAGAGCTTGCAGTTCCTCTTCCAATGACCAGGTTCATTGTGGTTGAAGCAAGTGCCTTCCTTTGGTGGTTTAACCTTGGGTTTGGACTTCTGCTTGCCTTTACCCTTCTTTGCCATATCCTTTCCCTTTCTCTTTCCCTTGTTCTTCTTGAACTGCCCCTTCTGAACCATTAGAACATTAGGAGTAGATTTCCTAATGCTTTGCTCAACTTGCTTGAGCATCCTGTGCAATTCATTTATGGACTTTTCATATTATGCATATTCAGATGTCAAAGAGGCCAAGATCATATAAGTAGCCAAGTTATGACTTACAGGTGCTCCAAGTTTTTCAAGCTGATCAAAATAATCCTTCATTTTAAGGACATGTGCACTAACTGAAGTACTGGATCTATACCTATTTATAGCAGGTAAGGTTAAAATTTTATACCCGGGGACCCGTACCCTACGCAGGCCCATATAGATTCTATTAAATGGGTAAAGTAAGGTATGATGATTCACAGACTCGTATACTCGTATATCTGTTATAATATAATAATATATATATTTATATATTATATTATTTTTATATTTTTTATTAATACATAATTTATACATTTATGATATTGAGTGGTTTATTTTCTTAGTTCAGAGAAGAGAAGAGAAATTTTCTTCATAGTTTAGAGAAGAGAAATTTTCTTCAAGATTTCTTCTTCTTCGAGACATCAGTACTACTGTTTTCTCCATTCGAAGTTTCTTGTGGACTTGTTTCTCTCTTTCAAAATTTTATACCAGTGGTTGGTTGTTTCAAATACGAATAACAGAGGCATAATTTTTTATGGTTTGATTTTCTGAAAATTCATATATATTTGTTTAATAGGAAAAAAATAGAAAAATGTCGTACGGGTACAGGTATACCCAGACCCTACCCTAGACTCTTAAGGGTCTGGTCTGGGTCCATAAATTTTATACTCAGAAGGCTGGGTCTGAGTCCATATTTCACTATAAGGGTATGGGTCTGGGTCTGAGAGTACTAGAGGGTCTGGACCCATTTACACCCTTAGTTATTAATCCCTTGAGCATAATAAAAGGGGGCCGATAAAAGCAACTTAGAAATCTATAAGGATAACTCGAAAAATTTCAAAAAATTCATTTTCCTTTCTCTCACTTTCTCTCTCTACATACTTTCTCTCTAACCTCTCTCTAAAAAAACTCCTAACTTTGAACATTACCAAACGAGATTAGAAGAAAATATGGATGCTTTTGAAGAATCTTTGCAAGAAAATGTTGGTTTTGAGGTAAGAAATCGAAATTTTTTTTTTCAGAATTTCGAGCACACTTTTGCCAGATTGAGCAAAAGTCACTGTGACTTTCGTCCAATCTGGACGAAAGTGCCCGAAATTCTGGAAATTTTTTTTTTTTGTATTTTTTTAGGGTTTTCTTTTTGTAATATTAACTTTTCATTATACATTAACAGAGTGATGAAGATCCAAATACGTTTGAAGAATTTCTAGATCCGAAAGAATATATAGATCTTGGACATTTATTTACAACTGACCGAATATTTAGTTCGAAAGATGAGTTGGTGGAGTGGGCAAAACAAATTGCAATGAATGCGAAGACATATTTAATTATAACTCGGTATCAGTGAGCCAGAACATTTGACCGCGTACTGTATGTCACATTGGCTTGCAAACACGGAGGTTCAGTAAAAAAATTTAAAAAACCAATAGTCGACGATGAGGAAGAAGATTTCCAGGGTTTATGTATCAATTTATACAAAACTAGAAAAATGTGGTTAGAGATGGTAATTGTGGTTTTAGGGTTGTATCAAATTTCTTGTTAGGAGACGAAAATCATTGGGTTGAAATTCGTAGAAGAATGAGCTATGATTTACGGTACCATATGCACGTTTATGAGCAATTGTTCGGCTCAGTTGAACGTGTGACAGAGTTGATAATGCAGACAAATTGGGAAGAGGGTTCGGTGCCACCCGAATATTGGATGAATACACTTGATCACCTTTATGTCATTGCTAACACATTCAACCTATGCTTTGTATTTCTTGCACGGTCGGAGTCAACCACTGTCTTGCCTCTTGTTTCTAATATGGATGGGCCTTTGGGAACGATATTCATCGGTCTCATACAGGAATTGCAGCATTTTATACATGTATTTATTATTGATAACTTTTTATTATTATTAATATTAATTGATTTATTGCAGACTGATATTTTATTAAGTGTATGTATTCATATTACTGTTTTTTTCCAGTTACAGTTGGTAGATGGATGCCCTTTGCCCCCATTACATGTGCAATGGGAATATCATCGAGATATGTGAGTTAGTGACTGGTCAACCCTATATCGTAATCAGATGGAAGATTGGGTTACGAGATACAGTGAAATGTATCCGCCGCAGAGACATTTTATGTAATAATGTTGCAATTTATAATTTATATTTATTATTTTTTTAAAAGTGTTAATTCATATAATTTGTAATTTATAATATTTAGTGCAATTTGTCATTTAGAGTTTTTTTATTTTATTTTCATTTTCCATGAAATTATATTAATATGTAATAATGACCCAAGACATGCATGCATGAGGGAATAAATATAATGAATATAACAAAAATTCAGTAATACACAACGAACAGAAATAAAAAAAAGAAAAGTACTACACAAGAACATATATAAATATCTGAACACATTAAGATTTACTAAAGAGCTATGTAATGCTGTCTTAGTAAATCTCGAACCCTGCGTCAAAACTCATCATCGTCAATATCCTGTCTGTGAGACTCACGGGCAATCAAATCTAAGAGAGCCTTAGGTGACATGGTAGGAGCTACCGGGACAATATAGCCACTAGGAATATTCCCGGGATTCTGAATCCTCGGGTGAGTGCGGGGGAGGTACCAGTCCATGTAATAATACAGGAACTCGCTGGGATGGTCGGGACACTGGTCCATGTATCTGTGAGTAAGTGCGAGGGTGCCTCGAGCCACAGTGCCTCGACGAAAGTGTTCCTCAAGACGTACTTCCCGTTGTTCGGCGGTTGGCGTGCCTCCCGAGGCTGGATAGGGTGGGCACGAATACATTGTCTAAAACCGAACTGTCTCAGAACCCGGTCAGGCATGTACGGCTCCATGCAGTGAAAATATGCAATGAACCCGTGCCATATTGAAACCCAACAGTCACGAATATCCTGAGTCCTGTAAGGTATCCACCGAATCTCATCAGCTGTCATCATATCCAGTCTCAAGCGAATATCCAGCAGTTTACTCTCATTCTTGTAACCAATCCTCGGAAATATCTGCATGTAGGGCTTGCATCCTTCGAGAGAATGTCTAAACGGGGGTGCGAACATGGAAAAATACAAATATATTCACGCCTAAAATATAAAATATAAATTCAATATTTACTACAAACAAAGAAATATAAAATAAATAAACCCTATACCATAAACCGTTAAAATATAAAAAATAACATAATTAACGTGAATTTTAAAACATATACCTCTAATAGTGATCAGCACCCTGCAAGCTCCTTCGAATCAGTCCTGGAAGCCTGACCCAGATTCCGGTACAGATATGCAAGACAGGCAGCCCCTTATGCCTCCTAACAGAACTCACATCCCGCAAAAGTGGCCATAGTCTCGCAGGTACAATATTGCCACTCTTACCACTGAAGAGTGAGCTACCCAAAATGTACTGTAGGTAGCATGCAGCTCTGACTTGATGTGACTGTGAAGTTTGTCTGCTAGTAGCAACGGCGTGAAGCTCCAATGCATTAAATCCTAAACCCCCGATGAGACCTAAACCCATATCCTGCTGAACAACCCGTATCAACTGATACCTAGATAATTTGTGATCCACTACCGCACCATAAGCAGGCACCCCAAGAATAAGCTCCACATCGTGCAGTGTAACGGTCATCTCACCCCAAGGTATGTGGAAGCTGTTTGTGTCGGGCTGCCACCTCTCAACAAATACCGACAACAATGCAGAATTAGCGTGTTGAAACATGCACGATTGTAGGTGCGTCAGATCGGACCCGGAGGCCAAGGGCCCAGCCTGCGAATCGGTAAGCTCCCAACCAGTGAGAGCCATATAACGAGATCGGTACTTCAATAAACCACGATCCTGAAGATAAAACAGATAAATTTATACAGTTACGTAACAATATATTTATTCCATTATTATTTTTTATATTTATCATAATAAATAATATTTGACAGATTAAAGAATAATAACAATAATAATAACATGTCACTTTAACATAAAGATAAATACCTGTCCAAGCCATATCCGACCCGCCACATGTCCACCATATGATGGATGAGCTCCGGGTCAACAGAACCTCCCTCTGCTACCTCTATCTGCTCCCAATAGGAAGGTTTCACTTTCTTCCTCTTCTACATTGGTGCCGGAACATCACGAGCCACCTCGGGTCTTTTGTTACGAGACCCTGCAAGCTTACTCATCACCGACATAAAGCTTCCGGTCAAACCCTTCCCTTTTCCGTGACGAGGACGCCCGTCCGATCCATTAGCTGGTGCTACAGGTGCAACATATATGGTCTGCTCCTCATCTCCATAATCATCACCGTCATCCTGATCATCATCACCACCGTCACCATCATCATCACCTCTCTCATCCGCCTCTCCCTGAATATGTAGGGATCGTACTCTTTCTTGCTCTTCCCCAACAACCCTATCACCCTAAAAAACCCTATATGCAAGCTTCGATACATAAGGATCAGAAGATGAAACACCATACTCAGCATGAGAATACCCGTGTGTGCTGCATGAAGAATCCTGACGGGCGGCTCCAAGCATCTGATAAAAAAACTCTACCATTATCTGCCTCGATTGACTCCCATCGTACAATATAGGCTCTTGGATGGCAGATCTATACGGTATGCGAGGTCGCACAATGGTAGGAGCATATAAGTATGGATCATATGATGTGTTTGTGGGGTGTGAGGGTGGATGTGCAGATCCATATGGCTCATAGGGCACAAGTGTGTGTGACAGATGGGGTTGGAGGGGAGGTCGAGATATAAAAGGTACGGCAGGTGGTTAGGTAGAAGACCCAGCTACACCTGTCCCATGATGGAAACCAGGTGCAAGAGGGGTAGGAGTAACAGGGAGGTCAGAAGTACTATGTCGCCCCCTCACACCTCTAGACGAAGCTGTCATAGGGCGCCCCTCAACTTGACTTGTCCTGTCCGTGATAGGACCAAGATCAGCATCTCCTTTACGGCCGCTAGGTCGAACCATCTATTAATTATTCAAACTCGTTAATACTTGTTTATCGTATATTTCAATATTTACTTTAACACATATTATTATTTTATCTTAAGGATTATCGGTATCTATTATTTCATTTCTACTATTTCTTTCGTTAAATTATTATTCATCACTAATATTCTTCCTTAGTAATACTTATTAATTTATAAATTATTCAATCTTAGAATTATATCCTAAAACTAAGGCCAAGAATAACAATGATTTCAAATTAAAATATAAATAGTTTAGCAATTACATAATACATTTTCTTATTAAACACATAATCAAAATCAAACAATTTTAAGCTAGTTACATTTACTCTAAATAGACAAAATTAAATAACATTATCAGAGATATTTATTATTACTTTACTGTTCACTTTATCGATTTTTATCCTATTTCATTTCCATTATTTTATTCATTTCATAATGTTCACAAATCCATAATCATATTAACAATTAAAAATTATCACATAAAATATGTTAAACAACTAGTCACACACATTCTACATATACAAAATTAATTAAATAATCAAATATACTATGAACAAAAAATTACAACATTTAAACATTTAAAAAAAATTTTTTAAAAAAGTGGTACTTTCGCACGTCGCCGGCGAAAGTGCAGAAGTCCTTCCGTTCACCGCCGGCGAAGAATTCCGGCACTTTAGCCAATAACGGACGAAACTATTTAAAATTTTTTTTAAAAAATAGTACTTCCGGTCACCGGCAACGAAAGTACTCAGCACTTTCGCCGGTAACGGCCGAAAGTGTCCATTTTCGGACATAAATTTTTTTTTAAAAAAATTTGATTTTTTCCTTTTTTAACAGATATTTCAACCATCTAAAACAGTAAAATTGTAAATAAAAGAAAATAGATTGAAGAACTAACATTTTTTTTCAATTTCGACGGTCGGATCTTCCAAAATCTGAGATTAAAATTTGTATTCCTAGAGAGTGTTTAGGTGAAGAGAGAGAAAGTGCTATGAATTTTTTGAAAAATTTCGAGTTATCCTTATAGATTCCCGAATTGTCTTTATCGGCCCCCTAATAAAATGGCAAAAATATCTTCATTGTCGGCTTCATGTGCTATGCACATGACTTATTTTGTTGGATTCCCACATGACTTATTTTGTTGGATTCCAGCTGAATTTGCCAATTTCACATATTTAGTTGAACGAATAAAATTTATGGTTATAAAAAGATAAAAATAAAATTATAATATAAAAAGAAACAGTAAACTAGTTCATAGTTACTTTTAGTTAATATCTCATGTATATATATAAGTATATATATACACTTATAAATTTGAACTCATGACGCATTATGTAATACATACACTTATATCTAGAAATAGATACACTTGGGACCAAAAGGCGAAATCCCTCGCCCTCAGGGCCCCCACCAGACTGCCTGACGCCCAGGTGGAGGATGTAAATCATGGTGACTCAGCGGTCCTGCAGACTGGAGGCCAGGACCTGGTGCGCACAAGGAACCACCTCCCACATTGGAGAGATTGAAATTCCCACACTGCCGCTGCCAGGATTCGAACCTTAGCTCTTGGGACTAGAAATAGATACACTTATATCTAGAAATATTGAAACACACACATTATATATATATATATATTAATAAGTGTATATATACTTATAAATTTGAGCTCATCAGCCATTATGTAATACACATGCACTTAAATCTACACATATTAGTGTATATATATCCCTTCTAATATTTGTAGGTATTTAAGTGTCTGTTACATAATGGTTCATGACCTTTTTAACTATAAAGCAAATATATAAAAAAGAAATTAGAGAGCAAACAATTATATTATGAGTGAAAAAGTTTCTTCTTTCTCTTTTGTTAATCAAACATTAGACCAATAATACTAAGAAATACTAAGAATTCTACTTGGACCAAGGCCCAACATATATGAACTTAGATATATAGTTCCCCTATGTTCATAATTATCTGTACCTAATCGTATGCTTGTAATATAGTATCATTGATAAAATTAAAAATTATTTTTAAAATAATTTAAAAGTTTAATGAATTAGTATTTATGCTGTGGCTCGAAAATTTTCATTTTTTAACTTTTATTCATGAAATGTTTGCATATTTAGAATTTAAATTGCGTCAAAGGCATGATATATTTACATTTATATTTATTCATATATTTGTGTATACTTAAATTTAGGTTTTTCCCTTGTTTTAGATCAGTTTTAAAAAATTGGCACTAAAATAATCCACTTATTTTTTTTATTCGAATTCTGGCCATAACGCACAGTGATTATGCGTTATGCAAAGGATAATGCACAATCATTGTGCGTTATCTATAATAACTCTATTAATCCGGCGCGTTAATCTTGTTTAGTGACGTGGCAAATACGTGGCGAAGAGGTGGTGATGTTTGGTGCTGGATGGATGATAATGCACAATGGTTGTGCGTTATCTTGTTTATTTGGAAAAATTGAAACATGAATAACTCTGCGATCGGATGTCCGTTTAATACATATGACTACTCGTTTCAATGGTTATCGTAAAAAGGAACGCAATGGCATCGCCGAAAAACTAATATGGACGCGTTTCGAGGCAAAAAAATTGTCCTGTATAGTCGAAAACTTTGATGTGACATAACTTTGCACTCGGACGTCCGATTGAGGCGATTTTTGTGGGCATTTTGGGTATGTTTTCGAGATCTACTCATATGAAACTGCTTTAGGCAGTTTCCACCAACCATCTCCACAAAAACGTCCTATTTTCGTTTTAATTTACGTTTTTGTAATTTTCTAATACTTTCTCTCTTATTAACTAAAAAAATACGGCACCAGTTTGAAAATTAAACAGATGAACAGTCTTCTTTTTGCTCTAATTAAAAATTCGAATTATTGAAGTTGGTAAATATTGAAATACGTAACTACTTTATTATTAAATAAAATCTCTTGCAATTATTTAAATAAAGTTTCATTTTGGTCTATTGGTAAGTTTTTATATTATTTTTTATGAGGTAAAGGGTTCAAATCCTCTTACATACAAGTTTTTTTTTTAATTTTTTTTCATAAAAATAAAAGGATGATGTGGCAAATAACGCACAATCAAGATGCGTTATCTACTACATAATTGTGAACTAGTGATAATGCACAATGAAGATGCGTTATCATTAAAAATAACACACAACCATTATGCGTTATGGCCAAAATCCAAATAAAAAAAAAAAGACTATTTTAGTGCTAAATTTTTAAAATTGGTCTAAAACAGGGAAAAAACCTTAAATTTATGGTTGTTATGCTGCAAGTCAGGGTTAGAAATTTAAAATTTTCCTATAAATTAATATCTATTTATACTGTGAGGAAAAAAATATTTGTTCTCTTTTGTCCATGAACTTTGGGCCCATAAGACTAAAAATATAAATTAGGCCGACGACAAAATAAACTTACACTTACATCGTATATTTAATTATGTTCGAAATGAGCTTTAGTCTAAATTTAAATTTTGGCCCATAAAACCATTTTTTTTTTAGAAAAAACATGGGTTGGAATTTATACTAGTTAGAAAAGAAAAATATTTTTCTCTTTTATTCATGAATCCTTGACCCAATAACACTAATGTTGTAAGATGTGTCAACGGCTCGAACTTATACACTTGTATAGTATACTTAAATGTGTCTTTTTTTCTTCAATCTATATTCTGAGATTTCTCCACTAATTCAGGAGAAGAACTACGTGGCATAAAGCCAATTGCAACAAAATATTAAAAATGCAGCATGAAGTAATTTCAAGGTGACTACAACTTCAAACCTCTCACTTAACAAGTCAGATGAAGTTACTTAAAGAGGAAGAAAGGAAGATACTTAAAGAGGAAGGAAGGGTTACTTTGCCACTAAACTGCTTATCATACTTAAATGTGTCTCTGTTATATAATGGACCATTGGCTCAATTTTAAATTTTGATCTTTTATATAATTTCAAAAAATTATGGGGCCACTATTTATATCGTGATATAAGGACTTTTTTCTCTTTTATTCATAAAATATTGGCCCAATAACGCTAAAAATATGAATTGGGCCAAAAGCCTAGTACATTTATACTTAGACAGTATATTAATTGTGTTATGGGCTATCGGCTAAATTTTAAATTTTTAACTCATAAACTAATTTGAAAAAAATTGTGGGGTTAGTATTTTTATCAATAACAAATTTTTTTTCTCTTTTACTTATTAAACATGGTTACAATGACACTAACTATACAAATTTGGCCAAAGGCCAAATACATTTGCACATAGATACTGTACTTAATTGTGTATTTGTAATAAGTTATAGGTTCAATTTTAAATTTTTAGCTTATAAACTAATTTGAAAAAAAATTATAGGTCAATATTTTATACTGTTAAAATTATAAAATTATAAAATTGGGCAAAGGATCCGACACATCTATACCTGGATACACTCACATAATTATATATATATATATACACCTAAGGGTATTTTCATTATATAATGGAACATGTGCTCTAATTTAAATGTTAGCCTATTAACTAATTAAAAAAATTTTATGGGGTCAATATTTATATGTTACATAAAAAAAATTTTCATTTTTCTCCTTTATTCATGAAACCTTTGTATAAAATACTATAAATATAAATTGGGGCAAGGGCCCAATACACTTACAAATGAACATACTCATACATGTGAATATATATTTTTATAAGTGAATTGAACTATGTATATATAGTCATAAATTGTTTTTATTTTTCTTTTTATAGCGCTGAAATTTTATTTTATTTTTTTATAGGTACGAACTATTTTTACATTGCAAGTATAGCAATTTAACGATTTCAAAATAGATTTTGACATATTTTGGCCCATATAGCCAATAAATTGGTAAAAATTTACTAAATGTTTTTAAATGTTTTAAGTTAGGTTATTATAATGTGTGAAGAAAAGACCGAAAATTTTTATGGCCTACTGTTTTTGGTCTTTTGAATTTTATTATTTATAAATAGGCCTAATAACTATTTTAACAAATAATGTAAGAGTTCACTTTTTTTTGGCCTATAATCCTTTCATATTGAACCCAAAACTTTATTTTTTGTTATGTAAATTTTTTTTCTTTTTTCTTATTTGATCTTAACACTAATGTCAATTAGAATACTACTGCGGAGAGCTGCCTAAGGCTAAGACAGTCAGAAGATTAAGACCATTGTAAAATTTACATGCCTCAACTTTATTTTTTTGAAATATTGAACTTAAATAATATTGAGTATTAGATGGTAAATGTTGTTATTTGAACTAAATTTCGTGAATAGAGATTGTTTCATGAGTTCATTTATTTAATATTTGAGTGTATTTTAAATATCAAATACAATTAGTTTATAGTCGAACAAACAAGAAAATATTCAGAAATGAATTTATATCTGCAAACATATAAAATTAATTTATTATTTATATTTTAAAATAATTTTATATAAATTTTATTATATTATTTATTTATAATATATGTCTATATTACATAATATTTATATACTATTTTATTAAATTTAATATTTTCTTAATTAATTTTTACTAATTATTTCAATATTTTATTTGAAGAATTATTCAAACCATTTAATTAAAAACAACTCCAGCAGGAATGACTTTTTAATTTTTCAAACAAATGAAAGAATATACTCGAGTATTATTATATTTGAAACAAAAGTACTATTAATGGATAACAAAAATGAGCAGGGTACAACAACAAAATAACAAAAATATGGAAGGAGCAAAAAGAACCAAGTATAAAATCGCATGTGTGTGGAAAGAAAAAAATAAAATGGGGAGAGAGAAAAAGGTAGCTACCCAGAAATACTATCATTGGATAATAAAAATGAATTTGTGTGGAAAGAAAATAATAAAAGTTTGAAGGGAACAAAAGACAACCAAATATAAAATTATTTTTTTAGAATAGGGCTAGAAAGAAAATAATATAATAGAGAGGGACCAAGATCTAGCCAAGGCAAAAAGGAGGAAAACAAACCAAAAAAAGAACAAAAGCAAAGTGGTGAACTAAAAAAGTCCAATTAAATTAAAATCTAGAGCAGAATGAATTTTGAATTTTCGAACAAAGGAAAGAACGTACTCGAGTATTGTCGTATTGGAACAAAAAGTACTATTATTGAATAATAAAAGTAATTAGAGTGTGAAAAGAAAATAATGAAAATATAGAGGGAGAAAAAAGAACCAAACATAAAATCACATTTTTTAGTAGGGGCATGAAAAGAAAATAATAAACTAAGAAGGGAGGATAAAGATAGCCACTAAAAATACTATTATATATAATAAAAATGAATTGGTTTGGAAAGAAAATAATAAAAGTATGAAAGGAGAAAAAGGCAACTAAGTATAAAATTTCATTTTTTGAATATGGGGTGATAGATAATAATAAAATAGGGCGGGACCAAAAGCTAGCCAAGGTAAAAAGGAGAAAAAAAGTGGTGAACATAAGTTACTGTTCACTGCCCCTGGATGTGGACTTTGCTTCAAGCCATGAGGACGGGGAGAACAACATAACTACTTTTGCTGTCCCCTAAGTTTTGAAACCAAGCATGTTTTACTATGAGGCTTCATTTGTAACTTTTTCAATTACACCCGCCATGATAACAGATATGTCACCTTTTGAGAAATAACTGGCCAATTTGAAAAAAAAAACTTGTGGAACTACTTGTAAAACATTGTCAATAACAGGACTTGATGATTGTTCAACTACTGAATCGACTTGGCAATATTGAAAAGACTAGACAGTTTGTTCGAAAACAACCCGAAGATTCAAACAATTCGGGATCTGCTAAGGCCGCTAAACAACAAAACGCAATGGAAGAAGGTTTTAGATCTACAAAGAAGGCTCATAACATTCAATTCTCTTCTAATGGATCTCTTCCAATAAATCAATTCAAAGACTTCATTTTAGGGTTGATCAAAGATAAATATGAGGGAAGTAATAAATCTTCCTTTGTATATGTGAAATCTTTACAACAAAAGGACGAATAATCCCAAAATGCCAGTTGGATATCACCCTCCCAAAATGCAATCGTTTGACGGCAAAGCTATAAGTATTTTTTTTTCCTTATCAATCTTCATGGTATTGGAATATATGAAAATGATTTTGGAGGCGATCTCCAATTAAATTTGTTAAATCTCCCTATACTCATTTCTTCTTTCCTTAGTTCCTTTGGAGTATAATATAGTCAGTTTTTGGTTTCGCCTGTATAACTAGCATTACAATACCTATAAAAAGATTTGAAAGTGGGAATTATATGATTGAACTATCTAAGTTCAACTGCTGTAGTCTTAACAAGACCCGATATAATTTGATCATTTTGAGTTACACTGACTTCTGAAAATCAAAAGGGTTAAGTTTTTAATAATTGGTCTTACTTGTGTAACTAGCATTACAATACGTATAAAGCAAGTTGAAAGTTGGAATTACGTGTTAGAACTATCCAAGTTCAACTGTTGCAGTGTTATGTTACAATGACTTTTGAAAACCAAAAGGGATAAGATTTTAGTAATTTTGTGTTTTTGTATACAGTTGAAATTTGATAGAGTTTTATCTGATATTTTTGTAGAACCATTAGTAGTTTAGCACATGATTCAATATCACTTTCCATGGTCCTCATGAATCTTTTAAGTTTTGTTTTCATGCAGGCCTTTGTATATCTATTGGCATCTGTCTTGATTCAAGGAGACCTTTTTTTCCTCGGTTTCTTCGGTCAAACCCTGAAAGTTTCCAGTGGGGAAAACAATCTTATGTTTTCTGTCTCATTAATGTGAGAATAGTGTACAATTTATAGATTTGTCCAAGAGACAAATCCCAAGCAGATTAGAACTAGGAAACATATTAGAAGTAAAAGTCCTAGCTAAATAGAACTAGGAAACACAACTTAGACATAGTTCATGATTAATAGGAAGCCTATTTTGAATATATGTCTAACACTCCCCCTCAAGTTGGAGCATGAAGATCAGAAATGCCCAACTTGGAAGCTAATCGATGAAAATGGGTCGGATGAAGAGCTTTAGTAAGAATATCGGCAGGTTGCTCCTCACTTCGAATATAAACAGGATAGATAAAACCATCTTGAAAAGCATCACGAACAAAATGACAATCTATTTCAATGTGTTTAGTGCGTTCATGGAAAACAGGATTTTTCAAAGCAATATGAAGAGCAGCTGGTTATCACAATGTAATGGAATGGGGCGAGTGACAGGGAACACGAAGATCGCGCAGAAGAATAGATAACCATTTAAGTTCACATAAAGTCATAGCCATAGAGCGATATTCAGCTTTCGGCAGGAAGAACGAGAAACAAGTATGTTGTTTCTTTGTCTTCCAAGAAATAGGGGACCCACCAAGAGAGATAAAATAACCAGTGAGAGAGCGGCGAGTTATCGGGCAGGTGGCCCAATCGGAGTCACAATATGCAGTTAACGAAAGAGAAGAGTTAGAAGAAAGAAAAATGCCACGTCCAGGACTCCCTTTCAGATAACGGACAACTCGGATAGCAGCATCCCAATGAGCATGACGAGGGCGTGCATAAATTGAGCAAGTGTATGTACAGCGATATGCAAGTTCGGGGCCGAGTAAGTGTGAGATATATAAGCTTGCCTATGAGTCATCGGTAGCGATCTGGGTTGTCAAACAATGAGCCAGATGCGTTTGCCAGCTGATGATTAGGTTCCACAGGAGTAGATGCCGGCTTGGCACCTAATAAACCCATTTCAGAGAGAATTTCCAAGGTGTATTTTCGTTGGGATAAAAATAATCCCGTGGAGTTTCTCGCAATTTCTATGCCCAAAAAATATTTTAGCGAGCCCAAATCCTTCATGTGAAAGCACTTGTGTAATGAAGCTTTGAATTTTTCGAGTGTGGATAGGGAATTTCCAGTAATGAGTAAATCATCCACATAAATAAGAACACATAGATAAATATTCCCTCGAGAATATGTGAAAAGAGAGTAATCTGCATAAGACTGAGAAAAACCATACCGACGGAGTGCGGTGGTGAGTTTGGAGAACCAACATCGAGGGGCTTGGCGAAGACCATATAAAGACTTCTTTAAACGACAGACTTGTCCTTTGTAACGGGGATGAAATCCTGGAGGTGGTCGCATATATACCTCTTCTTGTAAATCTCCATGCAAAAAGGCGTTGTGAACATCCATTTGATGGATAGGCCAGTTGCGAGCAGCGGCTACGGAAAGGAGAGTACGAACGGTGACCATTTTGGCAACGGGAGCAAAGGTGTCTGTGAAATCAATACCTGCCATTTGTGTGTTTCCCAAAATTACCAAGCGGGCTTTATATCGCTCGATGGTGCCATCGGCTTTGTACTTTATCCGGTAGACCCATTTACTCCCCAGTGCACGTTTTCCAGGAGGTAAGGAGGTTAAAGTCCATGTACCATTTTGTTCAAGAGTATCAATCTCTTGACTCATAGCAGTGCGCCAGAGAGGATTGGAGACTGCCGCAGAGTAAGTGGTAGGCTCGGATTCTGTTGCCACAGATGCTAAAAATTGCCTGTGTGTATTAGAAAATTTACTATAGTCCACAAATTTTGTGATAGGATAAAGGGACGTACCTGAGAGATCCGAAGAGGGTGAGAGAGCAGAGGCGGAATGGGATATAGAGGACTTCCATATGGCATTGCAATCATAATCTTGGAGCCGAGTCGGAATATGTTTAATTCGAGTGCTTCGTCTTGGGGCATTAATTTGCGGAGTTTCATGCGGCAAGCTGGCAGGAGTATTATTGGGACTAGTTTGGAGAGAGGCGGCTGGAGAGGTTGGTGGTGGGCCTTGCGGAACCTGGGCTGCTGGGTTGTGGGTCCAGGGTCCGAAAGTGGAGATGGGGCCGTGGGTTAGTGGGCTTACGGAAGGATTTGGTGGATCTGGGTTTGTTGGTGGGCTGTGGAAAGGATGTGTTGGATCTCGGGCTTGGTGTGTTGTGTGTTAAACTCCCCCTCTTTGGGATATTTTGTGGTTCGGAGCTCAAAACTTGTTCTCCAAAATTGTAAGATTATGTGAAGTCTCGTAGAAGTGGAAGTACCCGATTGGTCATGGAATGGAAACTTTGTTTCATCAAAAATCACATCTCGGGACACAAAGAATTTTTTTCTGTTTTGCAGGGTCGTAAAATCTCCATCCTTTCTTATGAAGAGGGTAGCCAAGGAAGACACATGGTTTGCTGCGGGTTTGAAATTTATCTTTTGGGATATCATGGTTATGTACATAAGCTAAGCACCCAAAAGTTTTAATGTGAGAGTAGGATGGTTTTGCATGGTATAGTAATTCATAAGGAGTCTTACCTTGTAACAATTTTGAGGGAGTTCTATTAATGAGATAGGCAGTAGTCGAATGCATTCTCCCCAAAACTTTACGAGTAGATTGGCTTGAAATCGTAATGCCCAGAGCTACATTTAAGATATGGCGATGCTTGCGTTCAACTCTTCCATTTTGTTGTGGTGTGCCAGGAATAGTAGTTTGATGGATTATGCCATGGGTAGTAAGATACGACCTAAGGGGTGCAAATTCTGTCCCATTATCGGTACGGATTGTCTTTACAGTTTTGTGAAATTGGGTTTTGATCATGGTAAGGTAATTTTGAAGAATAGAAGCAACCTCACTTTTTTCTGACAGTAAATATATCCAAATAGCCCTAGAATAATCATCTAAGATAGTAAGAAAATATGAAGCACCTATAGTGGATTTGGATTTATATGGGCCCCATAAATCACAATGAATTAGGTCAAAAATTGTAGATGCTTTATTGATGCTAAGAGGAAAACAATCACGAGTTTGTTTGGCATGTGGACAAATATTACAAGGTGATGTGCTAGTTGTAGAGTCTTTAGAATTACCCAAAAAATGATTGACTACATAATCTGCAGGATGTCCCAACCTTATATGCCATAGCGTGCTTGAATCAAGAACTATGCTAGAGAAAGTGTATAATTCCTTCAATTCCAAAGGTTTGTAGAAGAAGATCCCATTCCTCTGCTCACCCACTCCAATCGGCCTCATCGAGATACGGTCCTGTATAACACAAAATTTGTCAGAAAGTGTGATAAAGCATTGCAAATCTCTTGCCAATTGAGACAAAGAATTAAATTGCAGGTCAATTCAGGAATTAGCAACACTCGGTGGAGTTGTAATGTAGGACTTAAAGAGACCATTCCTTCGTGCATAGCAAAAGTTTTGGCACCGATTAGGTAACCCTAGATAATATGCGGAGAGATAGGATGTAAATTTTGTAAAAAAACATTTCCTACCCAGTCATATGGTTAGAGCACCACTGAATCTAAAATCCAAAAATTTGCCATACCAGATAGCTTGTCAGATTGCAGATTATTTGAGTTTTGGAGGACAGTCAACAGGGTTGACCACTGGTCAACGGTCAAAGCTGGAAAGGTACTCGGGCCCGGCCCGGCCCGTTTCTGCTGGAAGTTGGGCCCGAAACCCGGCCCGAGCATCGTAGATCGGCCCGACCCCCTTCGTCTTCTCCGAGTGCGCCGGCGAGCGGAAGGGTCAGGGCTGCGGCGGTTGTGGTCGAAAAGGCCCATGCCTCGGCCGTTCTTCCTCCTTCGCGCGGTCTAGCCACCTCCCTGGGAGTCGTCTGCCACCTGCGCGCTGTCCCCAGATCGGCCTCCGCGCCGAGAATTTCGGGTCGCCGGTGAGGAGCCGCGGCCGCCGGTTTTTGGAGAAGTCAGAGGCCACCAATCCGGATAGCTGATGAGTTGGAAGCAGTCGGTGATGTCGTGGCCGGGCGTCTGCAATGGGAGCAGAAAGATGAAGAAAAAAATCTAGGATTTTTTTTCGGTTCCGCGGCGGCGGCAACTCCGGCGGCGTCTCCCGCGGCTCCGACGGCGGCTCCCGGGCGGCGGCTCCAGCGGCTCGCGGCGGCGAAGGCGGCACCATCTCCCGAATAATCTTCTTTTCCGTGTTGAATTTTTTGTGTTGTTCTTCTTTCTGATTTGAGCAAGAAAGCGGTACGTAATTTGGGTATAGGTTCTTGTTGGATCATATGAGAACGAACGAGTGCCATAAATTGCACTATTCAATCCCATTAAAAAATTGGAAAACCTTCTCGTTTTCTCTTTCTTTTATAATAAAATTCAATAGATCCGTATGCATGTCTGAGCGGAAGTTGAGTATAATTTTCTAGTTCGTCCCATACCTTTTTTAGACGTGAAAAATACACGTGTACTTGAATCACCGCCTTGCTTACAATTTGCCAAAGCTGCTTTTAATTCATATATTCGGGGGCGGTGCCAACGAGAAATCGTTCCTTCAAGGCTATCCATAATTCATCGACTCTCTCTGAATGATATATTGTGGATCGGAGAGAGGGTTCGATAGTATTGAGAATCCACGAGTTTACAAGATTATTGATCTCCCACCATTCTTCTTCTTTTTCTGGATCGCCTTCAGGAATTGGAATTATTCCATCAATGAATCCCAATTTCTTCTTCGATCGCAAGGCCATGCGCATGGCCCTTGCCCATTCTGCATAATTATTATCTGTGCCTGTCTCTTTCAACTGGACTGTTGTTAGAATCAATCCAGGTCCATCAGTGGATGCCACATAATAAGCATCTTTCTTTATTTTGTTAACATGACTTTCTTCCACCATGTCATTATCAACATTGCCAATATTGTCGTTACTCATTTTGAGAAATTTCAGACAATTGGCTCTGATACCATGAAAGTTTCCAGTGGGGAAAACAATCTTATGTTTTCTGTCTCATTAATGTGAGAATAGTGTACAATTTATAGATTTGTCCAAGAGACAAATCCCAAGCAGATTAGAACTAGGAAACATATTAGAAGTAAAAGTCCTAGCTAAATAGAACTAGGAAACACAACTTAGACATAGTTCATGATTAATAGGAAGCCTATTTTGAATATATGTCTAACAAACCCATTTTTCTTTCTTCTTGCTATTTGGCTTCACTATTGACGACTTGGTCCGTTGGATCTTGCAAAAACCCTTTTGGATTCTAAAACTTTTCAAACTAATTACGGCAGCACAAAGTTCATGAAAAGAAATGTAAAAGAGACGAGCAAGCCAAAAAAAAAAAAAAAAGGGGTTCCTTTCACTTCTTTATCTCTAGCAAAAATGGGTTATTTTTTTAAAAATCGTGTACTATATTATTAACAAGAATATAAGCATACAAAGATGGTGAGAAAAAACTGAAAAGTAGGCTAGGCACGAGGAATAGAGAGAGAGAGAGAAAAAAAAGGGGAGAAGGGATGGCTTGGGAGGGGGGGGGGGCGGCAAAGTCCTCCAAGAGCAGAGCCGGAGGAAACGCGGAGAAAGGAAAAGAAAAGAAGGCTAGGAATGAAGAGATGAGCAATGAATGTGAGTCATGACTGTTAGAACAGAATTAGTGGGATTAACATGATTCGAAGGGGCGTCACAATATCACTTTTTTTAAGGTTTATTTTGTCCCATTGGTATTTTGTTATGCGATTTGGTTTAGCAAAATATCCTCGAGGATACAACGAAGACCTATGTTTGATAATGTTTTGCACTAACAAAATCAAAACCTAGAGTATTACCGATTTCTATAGATATATGAGCGTCTTTTAGGATACTGAGAGACTATATAAACATAATAGAGGCTAATAAGAATTTGAATACTAAACATATATTATCTTAAGTTTATCTATTTATGTTTGCCAATTATCCTTTTATAGATAGTCTTGAACCTCTATTTTAAGATTATGATTCTTTAGTTTAGAATTATATTTCTAATACATGGACTTTCATGATCAGTTATAACTACTATGAACAGCGTAACTGATATATAAAGATATATCCATTAGTTAGATTTCATTTTCATAGTATTCTGAAAATCTTCAACAATCTCCCATCATTTTCAGAATATTTGAAAAAATCATATATATTGAAATCATATGCATAAATAAACACATATATATCTTGCGATTTGAACCTTAATTACTTAGTAAAGTAGGTCATAATTAATCAGAATGACATGGTAGGATAAATCTTTGGACCGACGATTCAATGTCCATTAACTAAACATACTCTACACATAGAACTCAAAACCAATAAATAGTCTAATCAACTGACACTATTATGGCCATGTGTCTGTATCGTGTTCATGAATGCTCTAAGAGTCAAGTCCTTAACTTCGAGAAGCAGCCATATTTTACATTCATACAGGTGGACTTTGCATATTGAATGTTCCTATAGTATACACTCTTTCATTAAACATTCAGGTCCATTAAGAGTTTTTAAACTCAACATTTTTACCAAACCTATGGGATATTAAGCACTTTACTCGGGATGGAGGATAATGACACTACAGTGCTTGCAATTACACATATAACAACTTTAACTCATTGAACTCAAGACTTGACATTGTATCAAGTGATGAATCGAGTGTCATTATTGGTGATTTTTGTGATATGAACTTGTGACCGATCACCATTTAACTTTTTAAACACAAGAGCTTTCTTGTAAGATATTTTCAATATATATGCTAGCATTTACTGATCTTATAAAATAAATTGGGATTTATAAATTCCACGATAAAATTACGAAAATATCACCAAAAAACCTCATTCCCACACTACACTTCCTCACTCTACTCTCTTTTTTCTCTCTAAGTCTCTCTCTCTAACTTCCAAGGAGGATTTAGAAAAATCCAACCGTTAAAACATTGAAAAAAGGTTAGTATATTATTCGATACTTGTTTATCTACATTTTGATAAAAAAATGGTCGGATTTGAAATGGAGTTATGTGCAACCCACCGCCGCACTGCACAGGGGTGTGCGTGACCCCCTGGCGCATGACACTGGAGGTGTGCAACCCCCTGGCGTACACACAGGGTGGTGCGCAAGTCCCTGGCATACACACAGGGTGGTGCACAACACACTCCCATTTTCGATTTTTATGTTTTTTAATTAATAAATTGTGCATAAATTGCTGTATTAATTGTTATTATTATTATTATTGGTCCATTATGTTAGTTTTTTTAGTTAATTTCATGTGCTAGTATATTTTTTCATGTCATAATTATGAATTGTGAATTTTTCATGTTTTATATTTAATTTATGATGTGGTTAAGTGTTACATTGATTTATAAAATGGTTAATGCCTAATTATTTGTTAATTTATTAATTAGAATATGTGAATCTAAAGCCGTTTATAGGGAAGTACAGAGACTAAATAATTATAATTATTTTAAGAGTTTTTAATTAGTAATTTGAATTAAATTAGTTAGTTTAATAATTATTATCTTCCTAATTTAATCATAGTGTAATTTAAATATTTGAATAATCAATTATTTCATAATGATTTAATGATAATAATTTATTTCATTAAAATAAAGGAATAAGAATTAAATAATTATATTTTAATTAAAATTAATGCCTTAATTAAATAATAATTAATTAGTGTAATAATATAATATTTTTATTAATAAAAATAAGAATTAATTTCATAATTGAATAATCATTGTAATATAATTAAAATTAATGCATACTTAAATAATAATTAATTAGTGTAATAATATAATATTCTTATTAATAAAAATAAGAATTAATTTCATAATTGAATACTTACTAACTAATAAATTAATATTCGGACTTCTACACACAAAATAATTTAAAGAAAGAATTTTGAATTCATTTAGATGGATCCGGAGCAGCCTAGACGTGAAGATACAAGATTAGGTCCGGTAGTAAACAGAAGTGGTCGGACTCACGGCCGTACGGTGACAGCCTCTTCTAGGGTGCTAGGGGTAGGCACAGCCCATCTGATGTACCTACAACACCTCTCCACGGGATGTTTCATGGGGTAGATGCACCTGGGTCATTGGTTCCACCACCACCTATTCCTACTAGGGTTTTCGGATGCTGTACGATCTGAATACTCCCGTACCTTTCCAGTATTCATCAGTGCCACTGCGTGACTCTCATCCTGGTGTATCATCTTCCTTGGCACACCACCCTGACGCTAGTTACATTCAGAATATTCATCAGCGTCGTATTTCTATGTCACCGGGTGTGCAGTATCCCCTATTGGTTTTAGATGACTTTTTAGTAGGAGCTACGGGAGATTCGTCGCTGTATCATCCAGGTTATTATAACAAACAGAGCAGATGTCGTCTTATGCACTTAGGTTTGGAGGTGGTCATAGTGATCAGACGACAGTTCAGGCAGGGGGATTAGGTGAGGGTTTAGATGTGGGTGAGGGTCAGGATAGTCATAGTGAGGAGGAGGGGAGGGAGAAGGGTGAGGAGACGGATAAGGAGCAAGAGGATTTTGAGGATAGAGTAGTTGTATCTTTATCCTCTTTAGGGAATTCAGGAGAGTAGGTGGGCTTATCGAGCGGGCAAAGAGAGTAGTGGAGATTGTGAGCCAGCGACGATCAACAATAGAAGCCAACTCTATAGGGGTTTCAGAGAGGTGACCCTTCAAGAGTTACATGATGAAATAAGAGGTTGACGAAGTCTAATACTGTTTAGCAGCAGACTGGACCCGTCCCTGGAGGTCCACAGGAGTCGAACATGACTCCATCATACATTGGACACGTTGCAGCAGCTATATGGCACGGATAGGTATTCTTTACAACCTTATTATGTATAATTTAATGATATTTAAGAAATACAAATGTTTTTATATGTTATCTTAGCATATTCTTATTTTTCTTATGCAGGAACATCTTATATTGAGATTACATGGTCGTCATGTGGCACTTACCAATTACACATCGAGCGATGTTGATGTTAGACAGGTGGCTGCTACATCTGGATTGATTCATCTACAGTCATCCATGTTCTAGCAAGGGAACATCACCCTTTTATATGCATTTGTTGAGAGATGGCAGCCGGACACTAACTCATTTCATATGCCGTTCAAAGAGATGACCATCATGCTGTACGATGTGGAGCTTATACTAGGGATACCCGCATATGTTGAGCCACTGGATGAGGTTTTTACCCAGGAGGAGATCATCCAGATGATTTATGATGATCTGGGGGTTAGCCTTTCTATTACCAGGGGAGGTGATGCATATTGTGGGATCCCTATGTCAGTTGTATCTACCGCCAGTGATAGTGCCCGTTTGTCGATGGAGATGAGCGCATCCTGTTACTTGCTGTCCATTTTCGGTAATTCTCTCTTCCCCGACAAGAGTGGTCTACCTGTAGTGAGCTAGGAGTTATGGACTATAATTAGGAATCTGAGGAGGTGCAAGAAGATGGCTTGTGGTGCTGCAGCTTTGGCGTGGTTATACAGGAATCTTGGAAAGGTCTAACATTTGGACGCCCGGGAGTTAGGAGGTTTCTCCCCACTATTAGAGGTATGCTATTAACTTAGGTAAACATTGATTATGTTATTTTAATTTATATACTTTATATTCTGATATGATGCTTTCCTCTATTATAGGGTTTGATATACTTATATTTCCCGACATTCGCTGGCCGATCAGCCCTTGTTTGGTTACAGGGATTCCATACATACAATAGTTTGTGATGATGGGGTAGATATCTGTTACAGTTGCATTATCTGATTATCGGATGATGTTAGATGTGATGACTGCTCTTGAAGTTCGATGGACACCTTATAGGCCGGCAGAGATACATGAGGTATATTTTTTTACATACCACGATCTTTTAGCTTACTTTACTTGTGTAGAGCCGCACATGCCCGAGAGATGTGTTCGACAAATTGGTTAGACTTAGGGAATTCCACATGCTCCTATTATTAGTCTAGTCAAGCATTGTAGGCCGACATCTACTAAATCGTATGTCATTATAAAACAAGGTACCACCTAACACCTACTCAATTGCTCGGTCAATTTAAACTCCTCCTCTGTAAGCCTTGCAGCCTGAGAGTGACCCTGATGATAGACACCAATTTCATGATTGTGCCTTCCATCTTTTACAAATAATTTCTAATGTGCCTCGCTAACATTTTCCTCGCCTTTTAATTTAAACGGACAATTACATTTCTTAGTTCAATACAGACCCCTACATTTTACAAGAATTTGTTCTATTTCTTCATCATTCTGTACGGCCTTACAATATTTTGCATTTCCCCGATGACAAACAATATAAACATATCGTCTAACCCCTAAACATTTTTTTTGTGAAAAAATGTGTAGTTGTCACATGTGTTAACTATTTTTGCTCGATTTTTTAACCCAATCAACCAAGTCCTCTTTCGATTTAAATTCACATTAGAAGTAAAAATATGGTCTATGAAAGTTTCCATTTGTAAAATATATCATATTGTTCGGAATCTAATTCATTTTGGCCATGTAAATTCCTATTTCTTTGGTTTCTACAATCTTGTAATTGTCATAGAATTAGTTCTTCTCTATAAGACTCTAATTTGGTGTTGGGTAATCAATCCCAATTGTTGAATAGGCTTATAGAGGAAAAATTGTTCATCATGGATTCAAGAGGCCTTTAGGTTGGCTAAACGTTGCTTGAGGATTATGGGTTATCAAGTCCTATTGAAGGCAAAGATCCTTGGGGTGTTGATTTGAAGAATTGATCAATTGTACATCAAATTCCATATCATTTGGATCCAGTTCCATAGTGACTGCTCAATTGGTGTTCATATATTGAAGATCTATGGAAATCTAATTGGTCATCTAAATTTCTATTTCTTTGATTTCCACAATCTTGTAATTATCACATAATTAGGTCTTCGTTATTAGAGTGTAATTTGGTATTGGATATTCAATTCCAATGATTGAATTGACTCATAGAAGAAAAAGATTGTTCATCATGAATTCAAGAGATCTTTAGATTGACTAAATGTCCCTTGAGGATGAGCAATTATCAAGTCTTATTGAAGGCCAAAATTTTTGGGGTGTTGATTTAAAGAATTATCCATTATACATACATCAAATTCCATATCATTTGAATCCAATTCTATATCACAATATCTGGAGAAAAATTATCAAAAATCCATCAAGGCAATTAGTAAAATACGAACTTCTCAAAAAATGAAGAAAGGTACAAATCATAGAAAACTTTTTACCACACTAATAATTCAAACGAAAAATTGAACACACAAAACACTAACATTAGACATAAATGCATTCTTAATGATTTTTTCAAGAGGCATTGGGAACTAATTAAGACTAAGTGATATGACTTCACATGATCATGGCTTCAATTGCTGTTAGCAGGAAGATTTAAACGAGAATTAGGGCTTCTACTATACAAAGTACAATGATCACAAAAGCAAGGGAACTCATTAAATAGAGAAATATACATAAGTAACACATTTTAATTTGGTTCGTATATTTTTAGTGTAATTTTTAACAGGATTTACTTATAAAGATGTCAATCTGAAACCTTTTCAATCTGAAACCCAATTCACACAAACACATTTGTTAGTACTATTTCAGAGAAAACTCAATGAAAAGGGAGTAAACATTTGCAAATAGTTGTAATGGGGTAAGAGATACGACAAAAATTGTAGTGCAGTGAATAATAACCTAGTAAGTAACTAAGGTCTGGAGGCAAGCAGCGAATCCGAGTAGAACAAAGTACTTTATCGGAGTCAAATTGGTTCCCTACTGAGCAGAAAATTGGCGAATCAATAAGGGAATCAGAGAAGAAATCTTGAGAAACAGTACGATATCAACCTCAAATTACATTATTCTACTTGAGCAACAACAATTAAGTTCACATTCCCACTTTGTGAAGAAGATGAACAGAAAGAAGGAGGGAGCAAATCCATTCTAAAATTTGGCTAGAAGAACAAATACAGAGGACAACCATATACATTTTGCAGACTTCCTAAAGCTAATATTAAAAACAATCAAAGCACCAAGCAAACCCAATGAAATTAAAAAGTTATGAACTAAAATTAAGAGATAAACCCAAATAATCTAACTATTTTTTTAAGGGAACATAATTAGGAAGAGATAAAGCAACGCCAAACAGTCTACAAGTCTTCAACTACACCTGCAACCCACAAAAAGTAGCACTTGCCATTACCAGATATTTGACTATTTTCTCCCAGTTAGCTTGGCCACTATCACTGGCCCAACACAACTTCCCGAAACCTTCATTTTCAGAATAAGTTTAGTAGGATAAACAAATTTAATAAGGTAACTCCCAACCCCAGGAAAAAGGGTAAACAAAATATACAAAAAGTACATACTTTCAAGTACAAAGAACAGTGAGGATAGACTAACTCTGAACACTGGTTGATAAATTTTTAAAGTACATTATTTCCAAAGAAAAACTATAAAGTTATCTTTTAGCTTCATCTTCATTAGCCAAATGCATTTGAACCTTCACAACCCTTTTTTCCCTGACGTAACTTTAGTTGCATTCTTAATTAATACATAACTGATACATAATCATTTTTCAAACTTTAGAATAACTCAGCTTGATTTGTCATCAATAGTACGCAAGCTAAGAAAAATTAGGTGTGTTTTTTATTTTATAAGGTAACTTCAGCTCCAACACATTTTCAATAGAAAAAGCTAACTATAGAAAGATCCTCATGAAGTTTTAGTACTCATGGTAGATCTCTTCAATATCAATCTCAGAGGTGGTCCATCGTTTAAGACTTCTTATGTAATCAATTTCATGCCCCAACAAAATATTTTAATTTTCAGACTTGCTTACAAACAAGTTAATATCTTCCATGTCAAGTAAATTTTATGTAGTTTCCTTTTCTTTCTGCTTCTTTCTATAACCCTCAAAGCTTTCCACCTTTTCCTTCAATGTAACTACTGGATAACTTTCAATCAATTCTGAACCTTTATAATCTTCATTGACAAAGATATTGATCCATGTTCTTTTGGGTGTTAAACCATATAAAATAAGGAACTATATCAAGTAGCTCAGACAGACATGGATTTGTGAACAATTACAAAGATATCACCAGATGAAAACATATGATATGAATGAAAAAACATGTAAACATGTTAGCTTCTCTGATATGAACCGGAAGAGTCCATCGTCAATGGAAGTAAGGTTTGGACCAGCGAGAAGAGCTTAAAAGAAGAAACTCAAGTTTCAAGAACATAATGGCATTCTCGCTTCCTTGATGGAAGCTTTAAAGTGGAAGGGTTGATGAGTTTGAAGATCAAGGAAAGCATCCTAAGTTGTTTACAATATGTACAATTACCAAGGAGCAAACAAGGAACCAACTTGGGGTGAAATTTGGCTAAGTATGGGAAGAACTACACACTATTGCGAAAGTAGGGCCACCCCAACCGTCGCCGATAGGATTTTATCAGGAACTCCACGGGCTTTGGCAACCTACCGCCGACGGTAGGTTCCACCCTAGCGTCGTCGGTAGGCCTCGAGCTCGTAAAGTTGAAACCGCCCTTTTAGGCTGGAATTTGTTATGCAAATTGATTTTTCAGTTCTTAATTGATGGGTTTATGTGTGATTGAAGCCATTAAACATTAGTTAAGCTAGGGTTAAACCCTTAGTCTATAAATACTCCTTTATAGCATCCTTGTAAGACTAATTGAGATTTTTGCAGAAATTAATTGAGAGAGAATCTTTTTGGTCTCCAAGGGTTCTTCACCCTTATTTAGTCTAGCTTTGTAAGGATTCTGGTCCTTAGTAGTGAGCAATTGAATGCTTTAGGATGATGAGTCTATGGAGTTCAATTGTTCATCCCTATTCCTTCCATTGATTGAGTCTAGAGTTTGTGTTCTTGATTCAATTGATTTTAGGTCTTCTATATCGTGTGATTGGGGTTTTGAGGTGTTTATTGCCTCAAGGTTTTAATCATCAATCTAGGAAAGAGCCTTGACCTCTCAATGCTTGGGTTTGTGACGCATTGTTCTTCATAGGTTCTTCATTAGAAGTTGGAGCTTCAAATCCTCAATAGAGGCACATCAAATAAAGGAGGAGATCTTGGGAGATTTTTGGATCCAATTCGTCAAGCACAAGAGGATTCATATAAAAAAAGATCATGCAAAAGTAGTACTGAAAAATTTATATAAAACTTGCATTGAAATTCTATTGCAATTCATTTGAGATTTGTTCTAATTTGATGATGAAATTTTGTGGATATGTTCTCCTCTGAGTTATGAATTGTTTGAGATAAGTTGTGCTTAATTTAGAGGTCAATTGATTTGTCAATTTGATTAAATTGTGAAGTGTGTTTCGGATTCACGATTGCAGAAGAGGTGCTGATTGATCCGAACATTACTTATGGTATACTAGTCGAAATTTGTGCTCAATTTCATCCTCTTTGAATAAGGGATCTTCTTGAACTGGTCTCATCCTTTTTTGATTCTTCGTTTGTGAGTTATCATTCATTTTAGTGTCAAGGTACCATTATCCCCTGTTTCTTGAAAATTTTGTTTTTGTATTCTTATGTTCTTTATCTAGCTTAGTTGTTTTGAATTGATTTGTTTTTGGCTTCTAATTGATTCCTTGTGTGCTTTCAATCCTTTGTTGATGAACAATTATACTTTTTTGGCTCATTTCCATAGACTAAACTCTTTGAAACTCTTACACATCAAGTGTTTTAAACTTTGTTCTTTGAACACTTTCCAACTAAGTGCACTGATTGTTTGCTTGCTTGAAATTGATGCTCTTGGTTTGTGTTGGCTATTAATTTTGAAGAATCTATAAAAGACTTGAGTTTTGAGTTTTTGAAAAAAGGCAAGAAGGTGAGTGTATCTTGATAAAAGCTAATAAGAGTAAAACACGAGTGAACTTGAGTGACCATCAAAGAGTGAAACACTTAGGGAGCGACTGAGAGGTCCTTTTTGTTTTTATTTCTTTCTTTTAAATTGAAGGGTTAATCATGTCAATGGATGGTCTTATACCTACCCATTTTTATCAAGAAAATACTAGTGAACCCTCAATGAGACAAGTAACCGAGACTATGCGATCTTTATAACAAACCGTTGAAAGATTGGCAAGGCAATACCAAAGTGTTGCTAGGGAAATTGAAGAGCTTAAGAAGGGAAAAAGTAGTGCGATAATGGAGCGAAGAGTTGGGAACAACCTTGGTGGATTTCAATTCACCTCACCATCAAAGACATTTTGATAATGTATCTACTTATGGATACCATGAAATGCCGGTTCAAAATTCTCATCTATTTCTAGAAGTTGGCTATCAAGGAAGACCACAACATAGAGGTGGTAGAAGAGGAGGAGCATATCATAGAACACAATAAGAGTATCCAAGACATAAAGCATGGCATGATGACAATTTGCATGAAGATTATGGAGATAATCCCAATGTTGGTCAAGTATATCATGTTGGTTACTATGGTAATCAACAAGGGGATAGAGCTCTAGACAAGATCAAGTGGAAGGTGCCTAGCTTCAAGGGTGAGAGTGATCCTAATGTGTTCCTTGATTGGGAACGACAAGTAGAGAACCTATTCATGGTGAGAAGCTATAGTGATATGTCAAGGTGAAATTAGTCATAGCTGAATTTTCGGGTTATGAACTTCATTGGTAGGAAAGAGTTGTTACTCAAAGATTGAGAAGTGGAAGATTATTGGTAGAAACTTGGCCGGAGTTGAAGATTCTATGGAAGAAAGATTTGTACCAGAGTATTACTATAGAGAGTTGCACTACAAGTTGATGACTCTTAAGCAAGCCAATAAAAGTGCTGAAGAGTATAGACAAGAGATAGAGTTGTACATCTTGAGATTGAGTTTGGAAGAAGATAAATATGCTTCAATTGCTAGGTTTCTAAGTGGACTCAATAGAGACATTGCCAAATAACTAGAGTTTTATCCCTATACCACTTATGAAGACATGTGTCATTTGGCTACCAAGATAGAAAATCAAAGGAGGAGGATTGATTTCTCTAAAACTACTCTTCCATATTTAAGGAATGTGGTGCCTAAGCCTCAAGCATCTACCTATAAGAGTTCGCCAAAGAAGGAAGATACACCTAAGGTTGCTTTCAAGGATTATTGGGAAGAGCCTTAGCTCTGATACCACTATTAAGAATCATTGCTCTGGTGATCAACCCCGTTACATTAACATAAAACCTCTACAGAAAACTATTACAACAACAAAATAGTGGAAGCACAAGAAATTACTAATCTATTACAAAAAAATCGGAGGATGGAATCGGAGTCAAAGCTCTTCAAAATTGGATGAGAAGTCTAAAAAACAGACTTTCGTTTATTCTTTAAAAACCTGCAAAACAGATAAACAAAACAGGATGAGCCTGGCAAAAATCGGACGTCCGATTTTTGCCACAAGACAAAACTAGACCTAGACGACAGAAACCAAAACCGGACGTCCAGTTATGAAAAACGGATGCCAATGCAGAAGAAAACGTACAACCGATTTCTGTGAAAGAAGGGAAAAACCGGACGACCGATTTTTTTCTGTATGTCAGAATCTCGATCAAACCCTCAGCAATGGATGAGCCTCAAACAACAATCTAATCTCTCACTTTCGGTTCTCTCCTACACAAACTACCCAAAAATGTGGTGAACGAACAATGGTAACTAACGGCGGTAGTAACAGAAGAATTCACAGAGAACAAATAGAAACAAGAATCTGTAGAGAAGAAGAAGAGAGAAAAGAAGAAGGCTTCATACAGAATAAACAGTCACGTCTCATCTGTTAGCAACAAGTCAAAGATAAGAGTATTTATAGATTTTCTAAGGTAGACTCATTCAAACAAGAGAACGGTCATCTGGAAGGATCATTTAATAACAGCACATCCTGTTACCTGGAAGACCCTTTCAAAGAGACAACAGCCAAGTCACTTGGGGAAGACTCAAAGGGATTGGGCTGTTTACTAGCCCGACCTTCCCGGCATCTTGGATAAGAGATAAACTTATTCTATTGGGTTGTGAGACTCAGTCCAACTCATCACAGGGATTAAAGAACATGGGCTTAGAAGAGAAAATGTGTGAACACTGCCCAATTGGCCTACAAGCTCCACAATGAACACATTTTAGTAAACTTCTCAGCTAAAGCAATCAACCTGCATCAATATATAGAAGGTCTATACACAAAACAACCTTTTCAGTTGTCACCACTTTAGTACCAAAATCAGCAGGATTATCTTTAGTACTAACTTTGCCTATATCAACAATACCATTTGAAACCTTTTCACGAATGAAATGATACTTAACATCTATATGTTTAGTCATTTCATGATAAACAGGATTTTTACACAAATGTAGACTACTCTGACTATCAGTAAATATGATAGCTTTGAATGTAAAAGATACAATTAAAATAAAAGCCCCTGCAGCTAGATGGCTTCTTTAATTGCCTCCGTGGCGGCAATATATTCAGCCTCCATAGTCGAAAGGGCGACTACAAGCTGCAGCTGTGATTTCCAAGAAACACAGTTACCTGCAAGGGTAAAGAAATAAGAAGTGGTAGACTTCTACCTTCTCTATCACTTGCAAAATCAGAGTCAACATAACCAACCAACTTAAATGTTCAGACCAGTTATGATAATGCAAGCCTCTATTAAGCATCCCATTAATGTACCTCAATAGCCACTTAAGAGCAGCCCAATGATACTTAGATTAGACATAAAACGGCTTAAAAGACTTATGGAATAAGTAATATCAGGACGGGTGGAAATCATGGAATACATGACAGATCCTATAGCCATTCTATAAGGGTTGTTGGCCATATCTTTCCTCATTTTCAATTTTGGGACAGGTTTTAGAAGAAAGCTAAAAATGGCTTGCAAGAGAGGTACAAACAAGTTTACACAAATTCATAGAAAATTTTGAAACAATTTTCTGCAAGGACTTCTAGGATATAAACAAAGAACGGTCAGCTCTAAGATCCAAGATCCTTCATCTGAAACTCTAATTTCAACAAAGATTTCAAATGCAAAATCTTATCTATATGCTTGTAGGCAATAAGCATATCATCAACATAAAGAAGCAAATAGATGGCATTTTCAACAGTATCGCCAGAAAAATATAAGCAACTATCATAATTACTTTTAACAAAACCACTTTTAAGCATAAAAGCGTAAAACCTTTTATACCACTATTTAGGTGATTGTTTAAGCCCATACAAGGACTTCTTCAACAGACAAGCTATATGCTCCTTACTTTTCACCTCAAAACCAGGTGGTTGGCACATGTAAATGGTTTCATCAAGTTCACCATGCAAAAGGCAGTTTTAACATCCAACTGTTCAAGCTCAAGATCAAAGAAGGTAACAACAACAAGCATAATTCTGATAGTTTTATACTTAACAATAGGAGAAAAGATTTCGTTGAAATCAATACCTTCAACTTGAGAAAAACATTTTGCAACCAATATAGCCTTGAACCTTGGAGGTTCATTAATAGATTCAGGTTCTTTAACTTTGAAAATCTATTTACAATCAATCAATTTTTGTTTAGGTGGTTTATGGACAAACACCCAAGTTTTGTTCTTATGCAAAGAAGATATTTCTTCATCCATAGCATGCATCCACAAAGATCGATTAGGACTCTTTAAAACATCAGAAAAACAAACAGGTTCTTTCTCTTCAACAAAAAATGCAGCAGCAAAAGCATAAGAAACAATGTATGAATAACCATACCTAGGAGGTTTCCTTATCTATCTTTTACCCCTATCCCTCGATAGTTGGTAATCTCTAAGGGCTTGTGCTTGTGCTTCTGGATGATCCTCATCATCATCAGAATTATCTAAAATTCGCTCATCGGATTCAGGAACACTAGACTCCTCATTGGTTTATTGTTCTAGCTCGGATTCTAGTGTGTGCTCATGAGAAATTTCAGAGGTGACCTCCACCTCCACAGGAATGTTTTCAACTATGGGTGTACCAGAAGAACTCTCGGGTTTGGTTTCAGTTCTAAGACAGGGCATGTCTATCTCGTTAAAGACTGCGTCTCTACTCACGACTACCCGTACACCTAGTTCACCTCCAAGCCACACTCTGTAACCCTTCACTCCACTAGGATAGCCTGTAAACACTCCCTTCTTAGACCTAGGGTCTAACTTCCCTTCCCTCTGATGTGCAAAAGCAGCACACGTAAACACTCTAAGGTTGGAAAGGTTTGGTGGTTGGCCTGACCACAATTCTATAGGAGTCTTAAAGTTTATGGCTGTGGAAGGAGACCTAATTATAAGGTACATTGTTGTACTAACAACCTCTCCCCAAAATGGTTTAAGAACCCCAGATGATACCAAAAACACCTAACTTTATCCATAATGGTTCGGTTCATCCTCTCAACTACCCCATTTTTTTTTTTGTGGGTTGTGCCTAACAGTTCTATGATGAATAATGCCATGTAAAGCACACAAATCATGAAATTTTTTGTTACAAAATTCCAAACTATTATCTGTTCTTAAAACCTTTAGCTTATTTCCAGTTCGATTTTCAATAAAACGTTTCCATTCATTAAACTTTTGAAAAGTTTGATCTTTGGTTTTAAAAAAAACACCCAAACATGCCGAGAAAAATCATCAATAATAGAAAGGAAATAAACATTGCCACCAAAAGTGGGTACCTTTTCAGGACCCCAAAGATCACAGTGCACATTTTCAAGAACAGCAGTGGATTTGTGTGTGCCAGCAGAAACACTGAGTTTATGTTGTTTGCCAAGAACACAATGATCACAAAAATCTAAAGAACTGATTTCATCACCGTTTAAAAGATTTTGTTTGTGTAAAAAATGCAAACCTTTTTCACTAATGTGGCCATTCCGTCGATGCCACAACATGGTTTTATCAGAAACAGTTTTAGAAAATAATGCAGATGATTCACAAATAGTTTTACCAAGTAAGGTGTACAAACTATCTTTCTTAAAACCTCTAAGCATGAATAGAGATCCTTTACAAACACGTAAAACCCCGTTTTTAGATTTATAAGAATATCCTTTTAAGTCAAGAAAACTAAGGGAGATTAAATTCCGTCTAAGCTCAGGTACATACCTTACCTTAGTCAGTTTTCTAGTCATACCATCATGCATTTTTATAAAAAAATTTCCTATTCCCTTGATATCACAAACTTGATTGTTTCCCATAAAAACTTTTCCATGATCAAGGGGTTTAAAATCAGAAAACCAATGTTTGTTGGGTGTCATATAGAAAGTGCAACCAGAATCAAGAATCCACTTATCAGAGGTAGATGAGAAAGGGGAAACACATAAAACTTCAGAAATCATAGAATTACCATCTAGTTCAAAATCGTATGTTCTGTCAGTTTTATCCTTCTCATTACCTTGTTTACGTAATTTTTCTTCTTTGATTCGTTTAAAACATTTATTTTTCATATGAGCATCTTTGCCACAATAAAAACACTTCACTCTATTCTTATCTCGAGATTTAGACCTCCCTTTACTTTTAGAGTGGTGACTAGAAGGTTCTCTCTGGTTAACCCTCCCTCGCACGAAAAAATTCTCTCCGTTTGTTTTCTTTTCTTTTCGCAAATCTAAATCTTTTAATTTCAAAGCGTTTTTTACACCAGAAAGAGTCAAGGTATTTCTACCATACTTAATAGAAGATTTCACATAATTATAAGATTCAGGTAAAGCATTCAACAAAATAACAACAATGTTTTCATCAGAAATGTTTTCTCCAACATTTTGGAGCTCTAAAACAATTTTCTTTAAATCATCCATGTTTTCAGAAAGGGATTTTGACCCTCACATTTTGAAGCCAAAGAATTGTTCCTTTAAATAGATCTTGTTTGATAAAGACTTTCTCAAGTAAGTTTTTTCAAGTTTTGTCCAGATTTCATAAGCATTGTCTGTTTTATTTATTTCTCTTAAAACATTATCTTTCAAATGCAAGGTGAAATAGCTATGTGCATCACTAAGTTTTTCAGCTAGTATTTCTCCTGTCCAAGATTCCGGATACTTGTCAGGAGTGGAAATAGCGGGTGCAATCTTGTTTTTGACTAAAGCAACTTTTATTTTTCTGAGCTACATTACAAAATTAGATTTACCATCGAATTTGTCTATTTCAAGTTTTTGAATAGACATGTTAAACAATGGCAAATAAGAGTAATGTGTGAAAAATAAAAGATTTAAGAAAAAGTTTGGTCACAAACACAGCCCGGAAAAACAATACAGCTGGAAAAACAGGCAATAAGCAGATAATAAACTCACAATAGATCAATCAGATAATAAAGGCTGCGCAACAACCATAAAACAGATGATCAATAGAGAAACAGTATAGATAATCACAGGCTGAGCAACAATCCCCAAACAAACAATAGAACAATCTCAATGATCACGGATAGTAAAAAAATTATTTTTACAATCGAATAAGAAAAACACCAAGATACAGATACTTGAAGTCTCAATAGGACTTAAGCCAGGCTTGAGTTTTGGATTTTAGAGAAAAACAGAAATCACAAAAAATTTGGTCCGTAATCGAACATACAAGCAGCAGAATATGTATATATCAGGTTAATAAACTTTAAATGAAAGGAAAGCAAGAACAGTAATAGTGACCTGTGCCAGATTCACGGAACTCACCAGTTCTCGTGAGTCTGGAAAGAAACCTGGGAGGTTTCGGATGATGTCTGCGTCCCTGGTGGAATGTAACAGACACCAGACACCAGAAAGATCGAATTTCTCTCTGGCTCTGATACCACTTGTTGGGAAGAGCCTAAGCTCTGATACCACTGTTAAGAATCGTTGCTCTGGTGATCAACCCTGTTACATTAACATAAAACCTCTACAAAAAACTATTACAAAAGCAAAAGAGTGGAAGAACAAGAAATTACTAATCTATTACAAAACACTGGATGATGGAACCAGATAACAACTTTTAATCAAAGCTCTTCAAAATTGGATGAGAAGTTTGAAAAACATACTTCCGTTTCTTCTTTAAATACTTCTAAAATAGATAAACAAAATAGGATGAGCCTGGAAAAAATCGGGCGTCCGATTTTTGCTACAAGACAAAACTAGACGATCAAAACCAAAACCGGACGTCCAGTTATGAAAAATGGACGCCAACACAGAAGAAAACATACGGTCGATTTCTGTGAAAGAAGGGAACAGAGATATTCGGATGATAAAAAATGATGAGGAAGGGAAAACCCGGACGACCGATTTTTCTTTGTATGTCAGAATCTCGATCAAACCCTCAGCAATGGATGAGCCTCAAACAAAAATCTAATATCTCACTTTCGGTTCTCTCGTACACAAACTACCAAAAAATGTGGTAAACGAACAATGGTGACTAACGGCAACAGTAACAGAAGAATTCACAGAGAACAAATAGAAACAAGAATTTGCAGAGAAGAAGAAGAGAGAAAAGAGGAAGGCTTCACACACAATAAACAGTCACATCTCATTTGTTAGCAACAAGGATAAAAATATTTATAGAGTTTCTAAGGTAGACTCATTCAAACAAGAGAACGGTTATCTGGAAGGATTGTTCAATAACAAAATATCTTGTTACCTGGAAGACTCTTTCAAAGAGACAACAACCAAGTCACCTGGGGAAGACTCAAGGGGAATGGGCTGTTTACCAGCTCGGCCTGCACGGAATCTTGGATCAGACATAAACTTATCCTATTGGGTTGTAAGGCTCGGTCCAACTCATCACAGGGATTAAAGAACATGGGCTGAGAAGAGAAAATGTGTGAACACTGGCCTAATTAGCCTACAAAGGATCATTCTAAGCCTAAGGTGGAAGAGAAAGGAAAGTTGATGACTAATCCAACAAGGTGTTTCATATGTAACAGAGTGGGGCACATAGCCATCAATTGCCCTACAAAAAAAACTTTGGTGTTTAGTGAAGATTTGAATAGTTGGATTGAGAAGAGGGATGATGAATGCCAAGAAGGGATTGCGGACAAGGATGAAAGTAGTTAAGACCAAGATGTTGCCTCTTTTGAAGCTGATGAGGAAGGAATGAGCTTAGTGACTGTTAGGCTTTGTCTACTCAAATCTATGAGGAAGAATCAAGCATTCAACGAGAAAACATCTTTTACACCAATCACTTAGTGGGAGGTAAGGTGGCTAACCTTATCATTGATAGTGGTAGTTGCACTAATGTGGCTAGCACTTATCTTGTTGATAAATTGAATTTACCTCTCCTCAGGTACCTTAAACCCTATAACCTACATTAGTTAAATGATAGTGGGGAAGTGAAAATGAACAAACAATTGCTAGTGTCTATCACTAAGGGCTCATATAATGATGAAATTCTTTGTGGTGTGGCTCCTATGCAAGCGGTGTATTTGTTGTTGGGACGTCCTTGATAATATGATAGGAAGGCTATTCATGATGGTGTGAAGAACACCTACACCTTTTAGAAGAATGGAGAAAAGTTCACGCTGAATCCTTTGACTCCTAGTCAAGTCTTTGTAGAACAAAAAAAGAGAGAAAAAGAAAGACTAGTAAGTGAGAAAAAGAAAAAGAGCATTGAAAAGGAAAAAAGAATTGAGGGAAAAGAATTGAGTGAGGAAAAATCTAGAGAGGAAAAAGTGAAGAAAGACAAGATAAAGAGTGATAGTTGCATGGGAGAGAAAAGATGCTTCTATACAAAAGAGAGTGAGATCATAGAAGCCATTGAAAAAGAAGAGTTTGTGTTACTTCTCTATTGCAAGGGAATGTTTGTTTCTACTAATGATTATTTGTCTTCTTTGTCTAACGCTATAGTAAAGGTTATTGAAGAGTTCAAAGATGTTTTTCCGGAAGAGATGCCCGGTGGACTTCCTCCCTTGAGAGGGATTAAACATCAAATTAATTTGGTATCCGGAGCGGTGTAGTCAAATAGACCAGTTTATAGAAGTCCTCTTGAACAAACCAAGGAGCTAAGGAGACAAGTTGAGGAATTGTTCTCCAAAGGTTATGTAATAGAGCTTAAGCCCTTGTGCCGTTCCCGTTTTATTAGTTCCAAAGAAAGATGGTACTTGGGGTATGTGTGTTGATTGTAGAGCCATTAATAACATAATTATCAAGTATAGTCATCCTATTTCTAGATTAGAAGATTTTCTTGATGAGTTTCATCGTTCTCAAATTTTTCAGAGATTGATTTAAAATTAGATTACCATCAAATTAGAATAAGGGAAGGGGATGAGTGGATAACGGCTTTCAAAACTATGTTTTGTCTTTATGAGTGACTAGTCATGCCTTTCGGTTTAACTAATGCTCCTAGTACATTCATGAGACTTATGCATTATGTGTTGAGGAACTTCATTGGTAAATTTGTTGTTGTCTATTTTGATGTATAGCAAGACTTATAAAGATCATTTGCATCATCTTAAACAAGTTTTGTTAGTTTTGAGAAGTGAAAAGTTGTATGCTAACCTTGGGAAATGTTATTTTGTTTGGAAAAAGTGACTTTCCTAGGTTATGTGGTGCGCTCTCAAGGTCTTCAAGTGGATCAAGAAAAAGGTAAAAGCAAATAACGAGTGGCCTACCCCCAAGAATGCATTCGAAGTGAGGAGCTTCCAAGGTTTGACAAGTTTCTATAGGAGGTTCGTTAAGGAGTTTAGTACAATTGCTAATCCCTTGACGGATGTTATCAAGAATATGAAGTGATTCCAATGAAAGGAGAGTCAAAAGAAAGCTTTTGAGTTACTATAGGAGAAGTTGAGTAGTGCACCTTGCTTGCATTACAAAACTTTGAGCAAATATTTGAGATAGAATGTGATGCCTCGGGTGTTGGCATTGGAGGGAGTCTGCAAGACAAGAGACCCTTGGCCTTCTGTAGAGAGAAATTGACCGATGTGGTATTGAATTATGAAACACATATAAGGAGCTCTATGCACTTGTGCGGACATTGAAGCATTGGCAATATTATTTTTGGCCAAAGGAGTTTGTAATGCATACCGATCATGAGTCCTTGAAATTTCTCACACTTTCCAAGGTTAGCATATAATTTCTCATTTCTCAAAACAACAAAACTTATTTAGGATGATGCAAATGATCTTCATCAGCTTTGCTACAAATAAAGATGACATTTAAATAAAGCACAACAAATATAGAATCAATGCCTTTATAGAACTAAGTAGTCCAAATAGAATCTATAGATGTGTCTACATAAGGTTTTCTAGGCACATTAAAAAGAATATAATGTCCATATGGCAAGGATGTAGATTTAGCTCTTTTAAATTCTAAACAATTATCAATAAACATTTCTACATTTCCTTTCATGTAAAACCAAAAGAAATGCTCATGTAAAATGTCATAAGTTTTGGAAATACCAAAATGACCCATCAAACCACCACAATGAGCTTCTTTAACTAACAATAATCTAGAGGAGCTAGAAGGAATGCACAATTTATCCTCATTGAAAAGAAATCCATCATGTACAAGGTACTTCTCATTAGAAACATCTAAACAATCATCAAATATGTCTTTAAAATCTTGATCATTAGCATAGAACTTCTTAAGCATTTCAAAGCCAACTATTGTAAAGTAAAGATTAGAGTGTACCTTCTTGACAAAGCAATGGCTATGACATTTTCTTTAGCTTTCTCGTACCAAATGACATTTTGAAATGTCTCTATGAATTCCATCCATCTGGCATGCTCCTTGTTGACTTTTTGTTGTCTTTTGAGAAATAATGCATAGAGCTCCTTGTTAGAAGCAGCATATCTCAATGCCGCTCTGGTCACCAAATCAATTTATTGTTTAATTCCCTTCAAAGTAAGTAGTCCACAAGACTCCTCTTCGGGAGAAACAACCTTAAATTCTTCGATGATCTTTACTATAGCATTAGACATGGAAGAAAATTGATCATTAGTAGAAACAAATGTACCTTTGCAATAAAGAAGTAAAACTAACTCTTCTTTTTCAATAGCTTCTATGATCTCACTCTCATTTGTATAGACACATCTCTTTTCTCTCTTGCAACTACCACTCTTTAGATCACTCATTTTATTGTCTTTCTTCAATTTTTCCTCTCTTGGTTTTTCCACACTCATTTCTTTTTCATCAATTCTTTCTCCCTCTTCAATGCACTTTCTATTTTTCTCACTCTCAAAGCCTTTTTTTTCCTCTCATTTTCTTTTGTTCTTCAAAGACTTGACTAGTTGTCAAAGGATTCAACATGAACTTCTCGCCATCATTTTCAAAAGCTGGGTATTTTTCACACTATCATGAATAGCTTTTATATCATATTGCGGGCCGAGCTTTTGGGTTCAAAGCATGAATTTGAGATAGAATGTGGAGGTGGAATGCTTAAAGTAAAAATCAACGGAGATGTAAGACTCACAGTGAAAAGACTGGCGTGGAAATTTAGGGGGAATGAGAAAATTATTGTTGGAGGAGTGGAAGTAGAGTTTTATTGGGATGTGTTTAATTGAGTAAATAAATTTAGTAACATTCACAGAAATGGAAATGGGTATGGTGTGTTTGTATTCCAAATTGGTGAGGGTGGAGTTTGGCCCGAAATGGTAGGTGCAGAGAAAAAATTAATGAGGAAAAGCTTGTCATCAGCCTCAGGCAGGCTGCCTAGACCAGCATTAATGTCATCGGTGTCGCTGCCGACGTCTCCTTTGTCCCAACAACAAATGTCTGGCTTGCATAGGAGCCACATCACAAATAATATCATCATTATATTACCCCTTAGTAATAGATACTAGAACTTGTTTGTTAACTTTAACTTCCCACTATCATTTAACCAATGAAGCTTATAGGGTTTAGGATGCTTGAGGAGAGGCAAGTTTAACTTTTCGATTTTGAAATTGATTTTTCGATTTGATTTTTCTATGCTACTATTTAATGATCTTCATGGAATTTTGTTTGATCATCAAGTACTTCCTCTTTCTTTTTCATTTTTTTTTTATTTTTCAACGAATTTAAACAACATAAAACATAAATTGACCTTCAATTGGAGATCACTCTGATATCACTTTGATGTGAATCCCAATTTGATTGCAAATTTGATTCAACACTTTCCCAAGGTCACCTCTTTTGATGAAGAACCTCGATTGAGGATTTTGTAGTTCTAGCACTCTAATAGAACACCTATGAGGATCTAAGCCTCATAAACAAAATATTGAGAGACAAAACTCTTCCCCAATTTGATAGAAAGAACCTTGAGGAAACTATGGCCTCAAACCCAAAATACACAAACTAGAAGACCTAGGTTTAATTAATTCTAAGAACAAGAACTCTTAGAACTAATCAAAGAAGGAATTGAAAAGATCAATTGATTTCCATAGATTCAACAATCGAAGCAATCAATTGTTCACACGCTAAGGAAGCAAACACTTAGAAGCTAACTAAGATGGGTTGAAGGACCCTAGAACCAATGGAGAATACTCTCACAAATTTAAGAAAATTACAAAGTTGTTTACAATAAGCGTATAAAAAAACCTGCATTGACTACTGACTAAGTACTCTAAAAGACCAATTAACCCCCTAATTAACAATTGGAAATGGTGTTTAAACATTAAAAACCATCCAAAACAATGCATTATTCATTTATCATGAGAAAAGAATTAGAAGTTAAATTCAAAGCAATTCAAAACAAGCTAAGCTAAACAATGAAATAGTGAGTACTAAGGAAAACTTTCCAGAAAATAGGAGATAATGACATCCTGTTACAAAAACATCTATACCTCTTCAAATACTAATCCAAACAGCTATCATTAATTGCTTTGTCGCCAGTAGGTTCCAGGATGATTAGAATAATGAGTTTTTTGGATGATTTTCAATGTTTAAACACCATTTTCAGTTGTTAATTAGGGGGTTAATTGATCTTTTAGACTACTTAGTGAATAGTCAAAGGAGGTTTTCGACCTAACTCTATAAATACTCATTTGTAAGCTTAATGTAAACAACTATAATGAATTTGGCTGAAAATTGAGAGAGGATTCTTCATTAGTTTCTAGGGTTTTTAAACCCATCTTAGTTAGCTTCTAAGGGTTTACTTCCTTAACTTGTGTATAATTGATTGCTTAGATTGTGGAATCTATGGAAATCAGTTGATCATTGTTGTAGGGAGCTTCACTACAAGTTGATGACTCTTAAGCAAGATAGCAAAAGTTTTGAGAAGTATAGACAAGAGATGGAGTTATACATTTTTAGATTGAGCTTAGATGAATACAAAGATGCTTCTATTGCTAGATTTTAAAGTGGTCTCAATAGGGACATTGCTAAAACTAGAATTGTACCTTTACACCACTTATAAAGACATGTGTCATTTGGCAAACAAGATTGAAAATCAAAAGAAGAGGATTGGTTTCTCTAAAACTAATCTTTCTTCTTTAAGAAGTACAGTGCCTAAACCTCAAACATCTACCTATAAGAGTTTTCCAAAGAAAAGTTTGTTTTCTGATTTTTTTTTTTTGTATTCTTATGTTCTTTGTCTAGCCTAGCTATTTTGAATTGATTTGTTTTTTACTTCTAATTGATCCTTGTGTGATTTCAATCATTTGTTGATGAACAATTATACTTGTTGTCTCATTTCTATAGACTAAATTCTTTGAAATTCTTAAACATCAAGTGTTGAACTTTGCCTCTTTGAACACTTATCCAGCTAAGTGCTTTGATTGCTTGCTTACTTTGGATTTATGCTCTTGGTTTGAGTTGGCTAAGAAGTTTGAAGGATCTATAAGAGACTTGAGTGTTGAGTGTTTGGAAATAGGCAAGAGGGTCAGTCTATTTTGATAAAAGCCAATAAGAGTATAAACACGAGTGAAATTGAGTGATCATCAATAAGTGAAACACTTAGAGAGTGTTGGGAGGTCTTTGTTTTGCTTTTCTAAACTTTTTGTGCATGCTTAAAACAATAAATAAATAGAGTGCAATTGGTCTAATCGCAAGAGGATTATGAATCTAAGCTTACAAGAGATATGCATAGTTTCCATCATGGTGGTGGCCATGGATTCAATGCTTATGGTGGGAACAACCATGGAAATGGAGATTTCACTTCTAGAAGACACAATAGTGCTGGTAACTTCTCTTCTTATGCTAAATCTTTTGAGCATACTTCTTATGATGATTATGGGGGTTGTAGAAGTGTTAATGCTAAATATGATTATTATGAGCATAGCCGTATGATTGTTATGAAAAGTATCAACATAGTTATGGTGGACAAGTTTATTTTGAGAGCTTATATGATGAAAATGTCTATGGAAGGGAAAACGAAAGCATGTAGTCCATCTCAAATGCCATGTAGAAGACAAAGTCATCAATCTTGTTGTTGATGGTAGTAGTTGTGCTAGTGTGGCTAGTACTTACCATGTGGAAAGTTGAATTTAGCTCTTCTTGAACATCCTAAGCCTTATATATGCCAATGGTCAAATGATAATGAAGAGATCAAAGTCACTAAGCATGTGTGGGTGTCAATTTCTAAAGGAATATACCAAGATGATGTGTTATCTGATGTAGCACCTATGCAAGCAGGTCATTTATTGTTTGGAAGTCCTTGGATAAATGATAGGAAAGCTATATACAACGGGGACAATAATTCTTACAACTTAATCAAAGATGGCAAGAGATTCATTCTAAATTCTTTCACACCTCATGAAATTTATGAGGAGCAAAAGAAGTTGAAAGAAAGGATAAGAATAATTGATCAAGAGAAAAAGGGAAAGAGCATTAGAAAGGCTAAAAAATGTGGAGAAGCACAACTTTCCAGGCCATCTCAAGGGGTTGCAAAGATTAAATGCATGGAACCATCAATTATTGAAGAAGCTCAAAAAGTGAAAGAGCTTGCACAAGCTAAAATTGAAGAGAGTCTTAAAATTCATGTTGAGGATGAGACATTCGAAGAGGAACCTTGTATCATGAATGAGTAGAGCATTGAAATTAAAGAAAAAGAAAGAGTGGAAGAAAAAGAGAGAGTAGTGGAAAGATCATGTATCTTTAATTCTATCTTTATCATTTCAAAAGAGAGTGAACTTCTAGAGTGCTGAAAAAAGAAAGAAGTGAGTTTGAGAAAAGAGAGCGAGTAAAAGAAATGAGTGCTTCTTCGAAAATCAAGAGAGTGAAAAGGAAAAAGAAAAAAGATAGTGGTATTTGAAAAGAGTGAGGAAGTGAATTTCTATGCTAATGACCCTAACTCTTTCTTTGCTAGTGAATTCTTATATGTGCAGAATTTTGAAGATTCAAGCAAGGATGAAGATGGAAGGCTTGCCTACAAGTCCATCAAGACCATAAATATCTTTCCTTGTAATTCCTACTTGTTCTTTGAGATTTATTTTAAGGAAGTTAAGTTGTTCTCACTTGTTTTCATGGAAAATGGATATGAGTTTTACTTTCTCCACTGTCTTGGATCTTTATTAGAAAAGAAACATTTCTTAGAGTTTCATTCCTAGAATTCATGAATATTATGATAACATTGTGAAACATATTTCTTGTATGCTAGGAATAGAAGACAACGGAAGGAACAAGGGGAAGGAGGTTGGAGCTATTCTTGAAGAATTACCAATAAGCTTATCTCTTAACCCTTCTCTAATGTCACATAAAGTTTCTTTTGTGCAATTAAAGTTGTTCCTAGAATCTTTTCTTTCTTTTGTGAGCATATATGAGGTTTTTGTGCTATCTCTTTTGGTGATGATCTCTTTCTTATTGTGACGTATATGTCTAAATGTCTTTCTTCTCATGCTTTCCTTGAAAATTCTTGGTTGCGTAGTGGTTCTATGTTTAATCTTTCTTGTTATAATTTTGGAATTATGAATAATGCTTTCATTCAATCTATAGTTGTTGGTTTGGGATTAGGTGGTGTTTTATTTGATGTATTATATGATAAGTGTTTAGAAAAGTTTGTTGTGAATGTTGACTATGTTTCTTCTTTCTTTGATATTTTTATGGAAATTCTTGATGATTTTATGCTTTTAAATCACCTTATGTCATTTGTGAGTGATCAAGTGGAGTTGTCTTGCAATGAAGAAAAGTTTTCAAATGTCATTAACTCCTTGGACACTTTATTTGAACATACAATCGGTTTCAAATTCTATCATTTACATATTAAGGATTTCTTGTTGAAGGATTTTGAAAACCACATGGAACTAATCTTGAGTTTTTCAAAGTTAATCCTTTAGTATTTGAAAAATCTAATTTAAGAAAAGAAGCCTTTGAACAAATTTTCAAGTATTTTGGTGATGAACATCTTTATTACCATATACCTTTTGAAGGATGGGTTTTCAAAATTGTTCATTCTATTTGCTAGCTTTAAAAAGGACTCTTGTCCATTATCTTTGAAACTTGTATTTGAAGCATCATTGTTCTATCTTCTACTTTTTAGAGAGTTCTTTGGAAAAATGGATTTGAAAGAGAAATGCAAACCATTTTGGAATTTTGGAAATTTTATGTCTACATTTCCTCACCTCAAGTGTAAAATGATGAAATGTGAGCTTCACCAATGCTTTTCTTTCATTCTAAATGCCTTTGTGTTTATTTGGAAAGAGTTCAATGAATTATTTGTCAATGGACATCATAAGTTCAACAGGTGGTATGCAAGAGGAATAAAGTTCATAAAGACAAATCCATATGTCAAGTGGTACAAGAGAGGTAAAGAAAATGTTGTAAACAATGCTTTGTCAAAAAGGTACATTCTATTCTTTACTTTACAAGTTCAATTATTTGGTTTTGATATTCTTAAGGAAGTATATGTTAGTGATAATGAGTTCAAGGACATAATTGAAGCTTGTTTGGTTAAGCATAATGATAAGTTCCTTATAAGTGATGATGTTCTTTAGCATGTTTGTAAATTGTGCATTCCTTTTTGTTACTTTAGATTGTTGTTAGCTAAAGAAGCTCATATTGGTGGTTTGTTGGATTGTTTTGATATCTCTAAAACTTATGTTATTTTACATGACCATTTCTTTTGGCATTACATGAAAGAAGATGTATAGATGTTTATTGCTAATTGCTTGGAGTTTAAACGGACTAACTCTACATCTTTGTCGCATGAATTTTTTATTTCTTTGATGTGCCTAAAGAACCTTGTGTAGCTTTATCTATGAAGTTTATATTTGGATTATTTAGGGTTCTTAAAGGTGTGGGTCCCATATTTGTTGTTGCTAAAGTTGATGAGATCTTGATTGATATAAAAACTTTTGCATATCATTTGCATCATTTAGTCGAGTCTTATCTATTTTGAGGGATGAGGAACTATATCCTGACCTTGGGAATTATGAGTTTTGTGTGGAAATGGTACTTTCCTTGGTTATATAGGGAATTTTCAAGGTTTCCAAGTGGGTGCAAATAAGGTGCAAGCAATCCAAGATTGGCTTATCTCCGAAAGTGCCTTTGAGAAAGAAAGCTTCCATGGTTTAACAAGCTTTTATAAGAGCTTCAACAAGGAACTTAGCATTCTAGCTAGTTTCTTGGTAGACGTACCCAAGGAGAGACAAGATTTCTATGGCAACTTTGTTTACTCCTTGTTGAGATTGCTTCCAATCAAACTTCTTCTCTCCTACTCTTTTTCTTCCCTTTGAAATTGATTATAGTGGCAATTTGATAATGTCTATTGATTTGATGTTCTTATTTATAGGTCATATTTTGAGTTTGGATCAAAAGAAGATAATGGAGTTTGTTGAGTTTATCCATTTCAAGAATCATGAGGCTCATGAAGTCAACCACAAGATTTTTTGCATGAAAGGCTTGGTCATTTATCCTGGAGGATGCGATAGATTCCTTTGCATTCAAATGATGTTCTTTTCAACATAACACCTTTAAGCTTGATGCCCATACCGGAGTGCCTTTGCACATTTTTGAATGCTTTAGTATTTCTATATTTCCTTTTCAGGTTGTATTTCAATGCTCCCTTCTTTGTTTTGATATGTATTTTTTTGATGTAGGTGAACATTTGAGGATGAATCTTTTCAAAGGTGGGGCAAACGATATGAACTGGATGAGTCAATCATCAATAAAAGTTAAGCTTGGACCAATGACAAGAGCTCAAAGGAAGAAACTCAAGCTCCAAGGAGATAATGGCATGCTTTCTTACTCGATGGAATCTTTAAAGTGCAAGGTTGACGAGTTTGAAGATCAAGGAAAGCATCCAAGTTGTTTACAATATGTACAAGTATCAAGGAGAAATCAAGGAACTAACTCAGGGTGAAATTTGGCTAAGTATGGGAAGAATTACACCTTACCGCCGACGGCAGTGCCACCCCTACTGTCGCCAGTAGGCTTCTGCTGGGAATTTTCACAGCCATTGGCAACCTACTGTTGAGGAAGCGCTCAGATATGAGGCATCGCAGGGAATCTACTAAAGGGGCCAGAGCTATCCATCGTTCCCCTTGTCCGTGACTTACACCGACACCGGGCCTGCGAGCTTGCCCATAGCTCGCTCATTGAAGGACTGGTTCGGCTGGGCTTTCCCAGTGTCCCTTCGCTGTAGGTTCCATCCTACAGTCGCCGGTGGGCCTTAGGAGTGGGATTTTGTAACCGCCTTTTTGGGCGAGAATTCATTATGCAAGTTGATTTTTCAGTTTCTAAACTATGGGGTTTATGTGTAATTGAAGTTATTCAACATTAGTTAAGCTAGGGTTAAGCCCTTAGTCTATAAATACCCCTTTATAACATCCTTGTAAGACTAATTGTGAATTTTGCTGAAATTAATTTGAGAAAGAATCTCTTTGGTCTCTTAGGGTTCTTCACCCTTGTTTAGTCTAGCTTGCTAAGGGTTCTAGTCCTTAGTAGTGAGTAACTGAATGCCTTAGGATGATTAGTCTATGGAATTCAATAGTTCATCTCAATTCCTTTTATTGATTGAGTCTAGAGTTTGTGTTCTTGATTCAATTGGTTCTAGGTCTTCTATGTTGTGTGATTGGGGTTTTAAGGTGTTTGTTGCCTCAAGGTTTTAATCATCAATCTAGGAAAGAGTCTTGACCTCTCAATGCTTAGGTTTGTGAGGCATTGTACCTCATAGGTTCTTCATTGGAAGTTGAAGCTTCAAATCCTCGATAGGACTGAGCACTCACCACCTCCTCTCTTGGTAGGTGAACAAGTATGACAAAGTGTGAAAAAGTTTCCAAAAATAAAAGATGCGGGAGGGAAGCCTAAAAGTATAGGATATGGTGAGTTGCATAACTTGAATAAAACAAAGTATATTTTGGGAATTGCCTTATTGGAAAGCTTTTTTACTTCCTCACAACTTGGATGCTATGCATATCACAAAAAATTGCTTTGACAACTTTTTGAACACTATAATGGATGTGACGGATAAGACAAAGGACAATCTCAGTGCAAGAAAGGATATAAAAGAGTATTGTCGAAGGTGTGATTTGGAGATTAAGGAGGGAAGAAACCGAAGGCTTGCTTTTGTCTTGATAAAGAAGGAAAAGAACTTGTGTATGTATGAGTGACAAGTTTAACTTTTCTTGATGGCTATACATCAAATTTGTCAAGGTGTGTTAAAGTGAATGAAGACAAGTTGCAAAATATGAAAAGTCATGATTGTCATATTTTCATGCAACGTTTGATCCCAATAGCTTTTCGAAACCTTCTCCCTGAACCTGTTTGGAAAGCATTGATAGAGTTTAGCTTGTTCTTCAAGGATTTGACTTTCACAAGTTGTTACCAAAAGAAATTGAAGCTACAGAGAAAGGTATCCATATTATATTATGCAACCATGAAAGACTATTAAGTTTTTTGACTCGATGGAACATTTACCAGTTCACCTTTCCATTTGAAAGGTAGACAATTTTCTTTTGAACACTACATAATGCATCTTCAATGCTAAAAAATGTTTGGTTTTCAATTGCGAGGTTCTTGTATCATCTCAAAAAGAAGGTGAAAAACAAACATAAGGTGGAGCATTCGTTATGTGAATCTTATCTTGTCAAAGAAGTCTACTTTTTATAGCCACTACTCTGAGGAAGATGTAATAACAGACACAAGAAGAGTTCCTCGGAATGATGATGGTGATCAAAGTGAAGAGACATTAAAAATATTTGTTTTTAACCTTTCCGGGCATGCATCAAGTCAATCGACTGAATGATTTTTGAAAGAGCAAGAATACAAGGCTACTTCCCTATCTGTATTGTTAAACTGTGAAGAGGTGCAACCATATATGAAGTAAGTTCCATAATATATATACATATATATACTTGGTACATTTTTTGATTTCACTACTAAATAGTTTCACCTTTTTGCAACATATTTACGAGTTAGGCCAAACATCACCTTGATTAAGGAATCTCATGAGGTTGAGGAAAAATTTTCCAAATGGTTGAAGAAATATGTAGGTGTTTACGTCATCGTATAGATTCTATATATTACTTAAAAATATAGCAACATAGTCCTCATTAATTTCTTATATTAGTAGGTCCATGATCCAATTAATAATGTCAATGATCAATTAATCAAGGATATTTCATGGGGACCTATAAGATAAGTTAAAACATTTTCCTATAATGTCTGTCAATGAATATAATTATATACAGTTAAACATTCCACTGGAAAAGCAAGTACAAACTATGGTGTCATGGTTAAAGGTGCCAATAGTGGAGATTCTTTTGGTGGCCTCTATGGCGTGCTTGAGGAGGTTGTTGAGTTGGAATATGCTAGAAATCCAACTAAGGTCACATACTTATTTAAATGTGATTGGTATGATACAACTACCGAGGTTAGATGAAAGTACACCTGAACTATAAAATTGTTGAGTTGAATAAATGAAAAAGGTGGCCAAAATACGGCCCTTTTGTGTTGGTAAAGCAAGCTGTTCAAGTATACTATGTCCCTTACCTAAGTAAAAAGAGAGAATGAGCAAATTGGTTGGTAGCTAGCACAATTAAAGCAAAAGAGCACACAGAACTTTCAAGTATTGATCATGCTTTCCAAGAGGATTCAATTGGCTTTCTTGATTCCGAATAAGTTAAATGAAGACCTAGCATTAACAGATTCAAGAAATGCTCAAGAAGAATGTAATAGATGAAGATGGAGATCCTAACATTGTTATGAAATCTAGTTTTAAATCATATGATGATGAACAATGAGTTTGTTATTTTCTTTTGTTATTGGAAGATTACAATTTAGCTTTATTATAATTAAAAAATAGTTAATTTCCTTTGATATTTTGTTGTTGTTTTGTCACCTGAATTTAGTGACAAGTTCCTTTCTTTTAATCGATTTGTGAGTCATTAATATTTGTTGTATGAAGATAAATATTTGATATCAGATACCTTGCTTTTATTTATCATTTCTCAACTAATAATGGTTGAAAATTGCGATGCAAACATTTATAATGCCTAAGACAAAGGGTAAGCGAGGTGGTAAGCAAACAAAAAAGGATAGTCAAGTGGTCCCTTTAGTTGCATCTTCTCCGCAGCAAGCTGGTTCAGCATCTTTTGCTATTGGAGATGCCGGAGCAAGGACCACATCTCTATGCAATGGTGCAGAAGAACACAATTCACAAGGTAGAGCTGCTGAAAATAGTTTTGAAAAAAGCCATTTGCCTCAAGTTATGACCGCACCAGATCAGCCCTCACACAATTCACAGCCAGCCCCACATTCTACCAGTTCTCCAAATCTTCCCTTACAAAATCCACAGCCAGCCCGAGGTTCAACCGATACTCTGAACCCTCCCTCACATAATTCTCAGCCAACCCCTCATGAAGAATGTAATGAGCAAAATGGAACCAGCAATGAAGCACAAGTTTTGGAGACTAATGTTATTCCAAGATTATTTTATGACAAGGGAGTGTAAATTATATACTTTTTTGGTTTCAATTCTTGAAACATTCCCAATTATAATCTTCTACTTTACAAGATGTTTCAAATGTTATTTGTGGGCTATGTTCTAGTCCTGATGTCCAGATTACTAGGGAGGTCACTAAGTCATGGAAGTCAAAGTTTGATGAGTCTTATGTGCAAAGGCATCGTGTCCCATTACTAGTGAGGGATCATTACCTGTGAGAGATATATGGTTTGATCGATTTCAAATAAGATATTCAGTTAGTATTTTTATAATATTCTGTTAATATTTTGGGATGTGGATATTTTTATGTGATATGTTATGGATTATTATCTGTATGTTGATATTATAGGGATCAGTTTCTGGTTGATTTTTTCTTAATTCTTTTAAGTTTTATGGTAAATTACGACCTACAAGAAACATACATGAAATATTGCTGTAATTTATTTTAACCCTTGGTACCGTTTATGAATTTTCACTTTCTCTCTCTAGAATATATGGTAGAAATAGGAACATTCTTTCAAAATGGGTAAGGTTTAATGTTGAAATGTTGTTTGTTTCTGCCCTTTTGTTTTTATAGTTATTTTATTATAGTGTTTTCAGTTCTGTGTCATTCCCTGCTTGCTGCCTTCTAAGCTCTCTGTAATTTAATGTTCTTCCTTCATTCAACATATAAGACATAGGAGAGAAGATATATATATTACTCAGATTTATTAGGTTTTAAATTTTATAATCAGATCAATATGATAGATGGTTTCTTGGATGGTTATTTATATGTAGAGGAAGGGATCTGAAGTAATTGCCTGGTCTATGCATGTTTTGCTGTATAACCAATTCCCTAAAATACCTAGCTATATGCTAGTTTTCCCTTTTGTTTCTTGAACTGTTATTGTCCATCACCTTTTGTTTTGTGCATATTAGCAAAAACATGTCAAATATATGAAAAGAGAGATAGCTATGTGCATATCAGCAAGAAATGAACTATACTATATAGCAGAAAAACAAGTTAAATCTTTACCCTTTTTCTAGTTTAATGTTCGTCTATTTGTACTGCTTGCTGGTTCCTCAGCTTTGCAGAATAAATTTTTCCAGATTTATAGGCTTATAGAAACCCTTCATCAAATGACCAAAATATATGACTCATTTTTTTCGCCATACAAGCAACTAACCCTATCTGTTATTTGCATTAGAAGTAATAAAATATAGAGCAAACATATGAAGAGAAGAATCTCTAACATCTTCTTCTAAATCCTTACCCTTTTTCTGGTTTAATGTTCTCCATTTTGTCCTGATTGCTGCTTCCTAAGCCTTAGAAAATCAATAGTTTCTAGATTTATACACATATAGAAACACTTCATCACATGACCAAAATATATGGTCTCATCTTTTCAACATATAGACAACTAAGTCTTTATACTCTTTTAATTAAGAATTTATTTTATCTTCAAAATCATTTCCCATTTTCTAGCTTCATTTTCTCCAAAAGCAAGGGCGAAGAAATTGAGAAGTATATATTTTAAAATAATAGACTTTTAATAAATCTTTGTATAATAGCATTTTTTCCCTAAATGATGAAGTATAGCCTTTGTATAAGTCTTTATTTGATAACTTATATTGATTCTTATATCAATTCTCTAGAAGAAGTTTCCATGGGAATCACTTATAGATGCTGCAGTAAGGGATTCATTTGAGAAAATTAGATCTAGAAGCTTGTCCAACATACTTAACAAAATAAAGTTTGAAGGAGAAAACCCAGATTTTATGAGTAATATAATCTATGACAATATAAAGAAGCATTGGGAATCAGATAGGCACAAAAAGCTATCTCAGATAAATAAGACTAATCGTATGAAGGAGGATTCCCTATCCAGTCCTTCAAGTCACTGTGGCCAAGAGGATTAGAAAACTTGTAAATTTTTGTATTTATTCAATTTTATGAATTAATGTTATGTTCTCCTTGTAATACTATAGTATTAACATTTTAAAACGTAAATTATATAAGAAGAGTAGTTCGGTTGTGTAGGCATTTGGGCCTATTTTCTTCCCAATATTTTTTCCTTATTCCAGCCCACATTTAATCCCTATGATGATCCAATGGGCATCAAAGGAAAGATAAGGTGGTTTTGAACTGGTTAGAGATGCCGGGCCGGCCCAAACCGGGCTGGCCGTTGTGGCTTTGACCTATTTATCTCTCTTCCTCTCCTCAGTTCACATAGCCGACTCTTGATATTTTTCTTTCTTTCTCTTCTCTACTTCACCGACTGCGTCTCTGTCTTTTCTTCTTCCTTTCTTTACTGCGGCTTGCTGTGACCGCTGCTCTTCTCTGCCTCTTTGGTTTCTGTGCCGCTGCCTCGGTCATTGCGATCATCGGCTTTTTGCGATCCCTGTTCGATCGCTGTTCTAGTATTTGAGAGAGGGAGCTGAAAGGTTAGAGAGAGAGAGGAAACCAGTGATTTTTTTTTTTGGTTGAGGCCCATGACTGAGGGATCTTTTCGATCTCACCATTATCTTTTACTGCCGGCAGCTCGATGCAGCTCGTTGCCTCTCGCCGCTGCTCGGTGCCGCCTCGGTCTCGGCATTGGTTTCTTCGCTGGCGGAACAAACTCTGCGACGGTAGGTAAGGGTTCTTTCTATTTATTTCTTTTCATTTTCTTCTAACTGGTTTGTGCAGTTTTCTTGGCTTCCCACTCGGATTGGATCAACAGCAGTGAAGAAGGGAATATATTTTTATGTAATATAGTTAGGCTTATTTTTCCGCTGTAATTATTCTGATTTTGTAATAGTAATTTTATAAGTTGTATTAGTAAATAGATCTAACAAGTGGTATCAGAGCCCGGAAATGACTACAACTTTCCAGTGCTCTTCAACAGCGCCAGCGTCCTCTCGAAAAATTCCAGATCTGAGGGAACTGTTGAGTTCATCAGATCCGGCCAGTGAAGTATTGCTTGACTTCTTCTGTTTTTTTTTTCAGTTATTATTTATGTTGCTCGGTTCTTATTTTTTGTTGTTGGTTTTCTATTGGCGTTTCTGTTTGTTTTATTGCTTCTGCTCAGAACTGCATTACGGTGCACTGCGAATGTTGCTATTGATCAGGATTTTTATAACAAAGTTTTAACCCAATACTTGCAAGTGCACAAGATCAAAGTAATACGAAAGTATTAGGGTATCGAACCACAGAGAAAGGCTTAATTACCTAAATTATTATCTTCCTAAATTAATTTTATAAAAAGAAGAATCAAATTTTGTTATCTAACAATTATTACTAAAATAAATAAAACTAATGAATAAAATAATTAAATTAAAGATAACAAGAGCTCAACCAAAGAAGATGATTTAGAACCTTGAATCCACCACTAACCTATATAACAATGATTTAATTTTATTTAGGAGAAAAGATTAAACATTTATGTGGTGATCTAGGCTACAAGCTTCGATTCACTAAAGAAATATATTGTGTTTAAATGCATGACATAATCCATCCAACCATTAGCATGACTTATTCATTCCTATGACATAAATCATCTAAAATTAGAATGAACTATTCAATTCTAAAACCCACAATATACTTGCAAAAATTACATATCTCTCATACTCAAAACTACAAGAATCAAGCATGGATAAAAATATCAATTAACCCAAATAATTATTCTACAAGAATAATCAGAAAGAATTAATTGCATCAAACCAAGAAATATCCCAAGATATGTAATCACATAAATAAAATAATAAATCTCCCAAAATAAAATAAATCAAAGTCACATGGCTAGGGTTTCATCAAGATTCTAAAAATAAATTTAGTTCATGGCTAAAGGGAAAGAAGGAACCAATTTCTTGGAGTAGACCATGGCTTTCTTTTAATTAGAAGCTTGCTGGAATTTTTCTGCTATTGCTGGAAAATTCTACTATTGCTGGAAAATTCTGCTGGAAATTACTTATGCAGAAATTTTTCTGCTCCTGCTGTCTTTTTTTTCTGCTGCTGTTTTTTCTCTGCTGCTGTATTTTCTCTGCAGCTGCTGTCTTTTTTTTTCTGCTGTTGTTCTTCTATATATAGTCAAAAGAGAAGCAAAATCCTAATCCTTAAAGGATTCAAATACTAAAGTTCTAATCCTTAAAGGATTCTATTAAAGTTCTAATCCTAATCTTTAAAGGATTCAAATACTGTAGCTTCCTAATCCTTAAAGGATTCTACTAAATTTTATATGGAATCTTTATTTTCCATTCCTTTTTAGAAATCTGCACAAAGATACATAAAATAAATTAAATATAATAATTATGACTAATAAATAAATAAAATATTTTCAAAGGCTAATAATTAAAACTTAAGGTGTTTATTTGTATTAAAAATCGACTCTATCAACTATTCTAATTTTTTTTTTGTTTTTTTCCCAATCTGCTGATACTATTGCACCATTTCATTTTTTTTTTGTGTAACTGAGATTTCGGTTATCTGTTGTGTTTTTTTTAAAAATTTATATATATATATATATATATAAAACCCAAGCCTGACTTGAGTCCGTGAGACTTCAAGTATTTGTTTCTTGGCGCGTTTTTCTGATCTCAAATATTTTTGTTGTTATTTTGTTTTGCAACATTCTTTCTGTTTGTCTTTTTCTGTCTTGTGGTTTGACTGCTTCTGCCTTTTGTTTCTCATTTCGGTTATATATATTGCTGCTGCTTTTTGTGTTTATTAAGATTCGTGCCTCACACATATTTGCGCTGTTTTTCACAAAAAAAAGGACAAATCCGAGTAGTTTTTTTTCTTATTGGGAAAAACAAAAGTTTTTCAAATCTTTCATTTTTCTAAAGCCTTTAAATTACACTAATTTTCCATTAAAACATGTCGGTTCCAAAAATTGAAACCGATAAATTGATGGCAAATTAGACTTTGTAATGTGGCGGAGAAAGAGGAAAGCAGTTTTGGTGCAAAATAAAATTGCACTCGCTATTTGTAGCCCCGAAGAGTATCCGGAATCTTGGAGGGGCGAAATTCTTACTAAAAAACTTGGTGATGCGCACAGTTGCCTCACTTTGCATTTAACCGATAATGTTTAACGAGAAATTGACGAAAAAGACAATGTTTTTGAAATCTGGACTAAATTAGAAACATTATATTTGGGAAAATCTCTATCAAATAAAATTTATTTAAAAGAACAGCTTTTCGGTTTTAAAATGAGCGGGTCAAAAATACTTTCAAAAAATATGGATGATTTAGATAAAATCGTTTTGGAGCTTCAAAACGTTGGAGAGAAAATCTCTGATGAAAATAGTGCTGTTATTTATTAAATGCCTTACCTGATTCTTATAACGATGTAAAATCTGCCATTAAATATGGTAGAGATGGGTTATCCCTTTCTGATGTTAAAAATGCTTTGAAATCGAAAGATTTGGATTTACAAAAAGAAAATAAGTCAAACAGAGAGAACCTCTATGTGCGAGGGAGAGTTGACCGGAGGGAACCTCTTAGTCATAGGCCTAAAAGTAAAGAGAGGTCCAAATCTCGAGAAAAGAACAAAGTGAAATGTTCTTATTATGGTGAGGAGGGTCATATGAAAAATAAGTGTTTTTAAAGGATCAAAGATGAAAAACATCTAACCTAAACCCATGATTTTGATTCAGATGGTAATTCTATGTTTTCAGAGGTTTTGTGTGTTTCCCTTTCCCCTTCTTGTTCTAAACTTGTGGATACTGGATTCTTGATTCTGGATGTACATTTCACATGACACCCAACAAACATTGGTTTTAATATTTTAAACCATTAAATCATAGAAAGGTGTACATGGGAAACAATCAAATTTGTGATGTTAAAGGCATTGGAAATATTTTCATCAAAATGCATGACGATGTGACTAGGAAACTCACTTAGGTGAGATACGTGCCCGACCTTCGTCGGAATCTTATCTCCCTTGGTTATTTGGATTCACTTAGCCCTTCTTTCAAATCTAAAAATGGTATTTTAAGAATTTGCAAAGGAAACCTTGTCATGCTAAAAGGTTTTAAAAGAGAAAGTTTATACATTCTCATTGGAAAAACAGTTCGTAATTCAACTGCTTTGATTTAAAAAACTGTTCCCGAGAAAACTATATTGTGGCATCGGTGGATTAGCCACATTAGTGAGAAGGGACTATATTACTTGCAAAAATAAAAGCTTTTATGTGGTGACAAAATTGATTTTTTGAATTTTTTTGACCATTGTATTTTGGGAAAACAACACAAAATCAGATATTCAACTAGCACACACAAGTCTTCTGCTATACTGGACTATGTGCATTGTGATCTGTGGGGACGTGAAAAAGTTCCGACTTATGGTGGTAATGTTTATTTTTGTCCATTGTTAATGATTTTTCGAGGCATGTTTGGGTCTTTCTTTTAAAAACAAAAGATCAACTTTTGAAAAATTTTGTGAGTGAAAACACCTTGCCGAAAATCAATCTAGAAATAAACTAAAAACAATTAGAACTGATAACGGTCTTGAGTTTTGTAAATGGAAGTTTGCTGATTTGTGTGCATCGCATGGCATCTTACATCATAGGAAGCTTAGGCATAACCCCCATCAGAACGGAGTAGCTGAGAGGATGAACCGTATCGTAATGGATAAAGTTAGATGTCTTATGGTGTCTTCAGTTGTCCCAAAACCCTTTCGGGGAGAAGCTGTAAGTACGGCTGCCTACCTCATTAATAGATCCCTTTCTACAACCATAAATTTTAGGACTCCCATAGAACTTTGGTGTGGTAAGCCCCCTAACCTGTCCAACCTTAGAGTTTTTGGGTGTGCGGCTTTTGCACATCAGAATAAGGGTAAGCTAGACCCTAAGTCTAGAAAGGGAGTATTCATAGGATATCCTAGCGAGGTGAAGCGTTATGGAGTGTGGCTAAAAGGTGAACCGAGAGTGAGGATAGTTATCAGTAGGGATGTCATCTTCAACGAGTTAGATATGCCCTGTCTTAAGGATAAACCTGTCTCCAATAGTTCGCCCAGTTTTCCTACATTAGGTAGTAATCCTGTGGAGGTGGAGGTCGCCTCTGAACCCTCTCTAGAGCCCTCACAGAAGCCTGAAACCAACGAGGAGTTAGTTACGCCATCCAGTAGTATACCTATCCTCCTACTATTCCTGAAACCCGTGACACAGAGTTAGAAGATTTTGATGTGGAGGAAGAACATCCTGAGGCACAAGCTCAAGCCCTTAGAAATTACCAGCTGTCAAGAAGTAGGGTTAGAAGAGTACCTAAGGAACACTCTAGATATGGTTATTCTTATATAATTTAATATGCATTTACTGCTGCATCTTATGCGGAAAAGAAGGAACCATTGTGTTTCTATGATGTTTTGAAAAGTCCTAATCGTTCTTTATGGTTACATGCTATGGATGAGAAAATGTCTTCTTTAAATAAAAATAAAACCTGGATTCTTGTTCCAAGATCCTCAAAACAAAAATTAGTTGATTGCAAATAGATTTTTAAAATAAAAGAGCCCTAGTCTGCTAATGAACCTCCAAGGTTTAAGGCCAGGTTGGTTGAGGGCATTGATTTTAAGGAAATATTTTCTGCCGTCGTTAAATACAAAACGATTAGGATAATTCTTGCTCTTGTTGCTTTTTATGATCTCAATCTTGAACAACTTGATGTTAAAATCGCTTTCTTGCATGGTGATCTTAGAGAGACTATATATATGCGTCAACCACCAGGTTTTGGGGTTAAAGGCAAAGAACACATGGCGTGTCTTTTGAAAAAGTCCTTATACGTACTTAAATAATCGCCCAAGCAATGGTACAAGACGTTTGATGCTTTTATGTTAAAAGTTGGTTTATTTAACAGCACCTATGATAGTTATCTTTATTTCTCTAGTAATAATGTTGAGAGTGCTATTTATTTGTTGCTTTATGTAGATGATATGTTAATTGCTTGCAAACATAAAGCTAAGATTGATGATCTGAAATCTTTGCTAAAATCCGAATTCGACATGAAGGATTTAGGGATTGCATCCAGGATTCTTGGGATGAGTATTACTAGAGATAGGACTGACCACTCCCTTTTCCTGTCTCAGAAACCATTTCTTAAGAAAATTGTCTCTAACTTTTCAATGCATTTGTGTAATCCCGTTATAACCCCACTTGCGAGCCATTTCAAACTTTCTGACAAAACTTGTCTTAAAAGCGAGAGTGAGAAAAGAAATATGGGAAATATCCCCTATAAAATGACCATAGGCTCGGTTATGTACTAGATGATATCCACCCGATCAAACATTACTTTTTCTATAAGCCTTCTTAGCAGATTCATGTCTAACCCGAGGAGGGATCACTGGGTTGCTCTCAAGTGGTTGCTACATTACCTGAACGGAACTATAGATAGGGGCTGACACTATTACAATTGGTTTGATGTCTTTAAACTAATTGGTTATGTTGATTCCAATTTTGCAGGTGATAATGATGGTAGAAAATCTACCTCATCCTATTTCTTTACCCTAGCGGGTAATTGCGTCTCATGGAAATGTCAACTACAACCAGTAGTTGCCTTATCAACTACTGAGGCTGAGTATATCGTGGCTACGGAAGCTATCAAGGAAGCCATTTGGCTTCAAGGGTTATTGAATGAATTACACGTTTTACATTCAAAAGCTATTATTTATACTAAAAGTTAGAGTTGTTTACATTTATGTAAAAATCCGGTCTATCACGAATGGACAAAGCATATGGATGTCAAATACCATTTCATTCGGGAAAAAGTATCTATTGGTTTAGTTTATATAGATAAGATTAGTACTGATAATAATCCTGAAGACTTTGGTATTAAAATTGTGAGCTCTGACAAATTTATGTTTTGCAGGGATTTCCTTCACTTGGACGCAGTTTGACTATTATTGAGTTATTTGAAGGTTGGAAAAATATTGTTCGAGGTGGAGATTGTAGGTTTTTGACCTATTTTCTTCCCAATATTTTTCATTTTTCCAGCCCACATTTATCCCCTATGATGATCCAGTGGGCCTCAACAGAAAGATAAGGTGGTTTTGAACTGGTCAGAGATGCTGGGCTAGGCCAGGCCAGGCCAAACCGGGCTGCCCGTTGTGGCTTTGACGTATTTATCTCTCTTCCTCTCCTGGGTTCACACAACGGACTCTTGATATTTTTCTTTCTTTCTCTGCTTCGCCGACTGTGTCTTTGTCTCTTCTTCTTCCTTTCTTTACCGTGGCTTGCTACGACCGCTGCTCTTCTCCACATCTTCGGTTTCTGTGTCGTTGCCTCGGCCATTACAATCGTCGGCTTCTTGCGATCCCTGTTCGATCGCTATTCTAATATTTGAGGGAGGGAGCCGAAAGGTTAGAGAGGGAAATAGGAAACCAGTGATTCTTTTTCTTGGTTGAGGGACGTGACTGAGGGACGCTTTCGATCTTGGAGTTATCTTTTACCGCCAGTGTGTTGACGCCGCTCATTGCCTCTCGCCATTGCTCGGTGCCGCCTCGGTCTCGGCATTGGTTTCTTCGTCGACAGAACAAACTACTTGGTGGCAGGTAAGGGTTCTTTCTATTTATTTCTTTTCGTTTTCTTCTGACTGGTTTGTCCAGTTTTCTTGGCTTCCCGCTCGGCTCGGACCGACGGTAGTGAAGAAGACGGGAATATATTTTTATGTAATAGAGTTAGGCTTACTTTTCCACTTCAATTATTCTGATTATTGTAATAGTAATTAGAAGTTGTAATAGTAAATAGATCCAACAGGTTGGCAATCAACTATTTCCAAGATCTATCATGATGGGAAGTTCTCCAAGAAAAGAGGTAGTTTCAAAAATCAAAAGGCTGAAAATATTTAGGTAATATTTTTTAAATGTTTTTCTAATATCTATCACTATTGTGCTGATTAGGAGTGTCATTAATTATAAGTTTTCTTGTGCTTTTTTGTGTTGTGCTTTATGATTTTCTCTTGTGTTTTCTGGTTTTTTCCTGAAAAAATAAATAGGTTTTACATTCATGATTTGGAATAAGTTTTTTTATTTAATAGCTGAAATTTAATTTTCCTTACCTAGCAAAAAATTAAAAACTAGAATTTAAGTTTCCTAATAAAAACATGATTCATCTTTGTTCTTTAGCCCCTTTGTCCCCTATGATATTAGTCTCCTTTATAGAGCTTTCTTTTGATTTCATTTTTTGAATTTAAGATGCAGTTTGATGATCTGAGTAGTTTGCACCATTGTTTAATTGATTATGCTAAGTCCATGGAGTTGAATTTTGGTGCTGATTTTGCCTCTTAAATTTAAGATTCTCAGCAACTTGATCATTAAAGCCAATTTCTTCTGTTTTTTCTACAGGAACTTTTCTTCATCATTACCCGAATTACTTTTGATTTACAGAGACATATCTTGGCTTTTCTTGATTCAAATACTTTGTGTCTTTCTGTCAATTCCTTCTTGGTGCAATAAACATGGACAAAAGAAGATGGGCAATCTTGCTCGCAAAAACAAACACTTGTTTCTTCTCTCTCATTTACTACTCCATCACCCACAGTGCCACCTCTAATTCTTCTACTTCCTCCCTTGGTTCTCCAAGATTGGTTACAGTAGGCGATTGCAACCTACAATTTCTCAATTTGCTCTTCAATTGTGAGCATTATTATATGGAAAAAATGATTTTTTCAAAGGTTGTGGAAAACTAATATTCAAACCAATATAAAAGAACCCCTTTTAAATTAGTGTTGAGCATCTTAATAGCAATTATATTAACTTAGTTATCCCAATTTACTTGTACTTGAATCTATAATATGTACTTTTTGTCATTTCATTTATTTAGTCTTTGTCAATATCTGCTAACTAATGCATTTTTTTAAAAAAGTTCATGGGAACATGATACATATGACTTTTATTTTCCCTATTTTCTCCTCTTTGCAGTATACATGCATTTCCAAAAGCTACCATTCTTTTGAGTAACCTCACCAGTAGGCTTACATGCTTTTAAAATGACTGCTTTTGAACACAATAGTTTTGATTCTCTTTTATTAATGTGTATGAGGCTTATTTTCTTCAATGCAACCAGGACAATTTTGTTCAAAATGTGAAAGAAACGGATAACTCACAAGAATGCCAAGGGGAAGAAGGGACTAGCAATTCAACAATTGAAAGTATAGCCAATGTTCAGAATCAAGATAAGGTATGGACAGAGTTAGTGGGAGGAATACAACATGGTCGGGTTTTTGGTTTTTGAAACTATGTTAAACAACTTCATCTAAATTCAAGTGAAACTCCTATGCACACACCTTCCATAACCAATCTTGATGAATTGTTCAATGTTAGTCATTCTAAGAAGCACTTCGTGCACAAGCTCATCAAATGAAAGATCAACATGCACAAGAGCTCAATGTTATTAAAAAGGAGAATGATAAGTTACAAGCAGAAAGTGTTGAGATGAAAGAACGATTCCACTCTCGGTTTGATGAGCTAATGAGGTAACAACAAGCTCAAATGGAGGAAATGAAAAAAATTCAAGAAGCACAGTACTGCGAGTTATGCAAAAGGCTGCGAGTTAAGCCTATGGAGATTCAAAGTAGTAGTGGAGGTGTTCGTATGGAGCATCACATTATTGACAGTGATGATGATGATAATGATGATGATGACGACGACGACGATGAGGATGATCGAAGTGAAGAGGAGTAGGGTTTATGCCATTTTCTTTTATTTAGCAAAATATTAGAATACTATATTCCGGATTATGTCTCTTAGATAACATTTAAGACAAATATTAAGCATTATTAATTTGGATAGTTAAATATTTGTTATAAGTTGTTTTAATTCTTCATTTGAATTTTGAGTTATTTTTACCTTTAAGGATGATTTTTAGTTTATGCTAAAACAGGGAATAGAGAAAGTACAATAATAGATATGTATTAGACACAAAACGTTGTAACTAAATATAATTCCAAATTAGAGACAGATTTGAAACTATGTTTCGTCTCTAAAACTATGGTAAACTAGCAACAAATTAGAGACAAAGCATTTGTCTCTAAAATGGATAGGGATTATTTGTCTCTAAAATAGAGATGGATGAAAATTTATTTTTGTCTTAGAAATCATCTCTACTTGGTAATGGATTAGAGACGAAATGTTGTCTCTAAATTAGAGATGGAATATATTCAGTTCTACCATTAGAGATGGTATGGAGACAAACTATTATCTCTAAATTAGAGATGAAATGTATTCATTTTGACTATTAGAGATGGATTAGAGGCGCAACATTGGCTAAAAATTAGAGATGGAATGTATTCCTGTCTAACGTTAGAGACGGAGTAGAGACAAATATTGCTTTGGTATTGACCAACTAAATTAGAGACAAATATACAATTGAACGATGGAATATTTCATCTCAATAATTTAAAGCCATAAAAAATATTCGTCAAACCATTAAGAGACCAGGTCTATAGTAACATATGCTTTTTGTCTCTACTTCGTCTCTAAATTGTTTAGAGACGAATTTTGTCCAATAGAGATGAATTTTGACAATTTCTAAAGGGCTGCTTTCCTGTAGTGAATTCTTTTTCTCGAATAATGTCCGTGCAAATCATATACATACGCGCTTATCTCATTCGGTACTTTTACCGATTTCACGAACCTATATTCATCCTTAGATGGTTTAGATATAAAAACTATAAAAAATGATAGGTTAAGAAATGTCAATAGGATGGCTACCTTCAAAATTGATGTGAACCTACTCCAAAAATTAATGTCATCAATGCATTAATCGATGACAAGAAAACTCAATTAGTGGATCTTATGATGAAGAAATCATTCCATAGAAAGCATTGTTAATGAAACAAATATTTATTCGCATTGATACATCTTTGAAAATACAGAATCATCGGACTCAAAATTAAAGTTCCTAGAGTGGTCATTTTTCGATATACACTTTTTGAATTCTCACTTTCTAAAATTGATAAGTTTAACTTCTGTAGTAAAAATTTGTAATAATAGATGAGAGTTTAAAAAGGGAAATTTTGAATATTATTAATTACTTTGCTACACACATATATATATATATATATATCAATATAAATTGTAATACTAGCATTTTCTAATAAAGAGAAAATACTAATGTATCATCTAAATGTTAAAAGTACACTACAAAAATTTTACTTTTATTTGCAGCATTTTTTTAACTGCCACTAAATATTTCGTTTTGCGGCGATTTTTGTGGCGGTTTCTTTTAGCGGGGTTGAAACCCCCTCTATGTTTTAGTCAAAATTTATTTAATTTATAATTTCTTCAATATAACTTATGTTGTCTTTTATGAGATATATAAGCAATATTCATATGATTATTTTAAAAATATTTGTTTTCATTTTCTTCTCCTTTATTTATATAGATATATCGATTCTTCCAATTCACACAAGTCTCTCACACTTCTCCCTAATTTACACAAGAGTATTAACGAAATAGAGAAGAATTGTTAACAGTGGGTTTCTTATCTTAATATTTAGTTCAGATAGAGATAAAATAGAGTCGCACTTGAGTCCAAATAATAAAGACCAATGTCTAGTTGCTTCTTGATGGGAAAATGTATCTATAAAGTTTTCTATGAAGGCTTCTACTATACAAATGAACAGTAGACATGATTTAGGCCCTTAGTAACCTATGAAATTCAAATATTTCTTTACAAAATTTGACAGGCTTAGTAATAGGTGATAATATTTTATATTTGATGGTTGGAGAGAGATTTAAAGTGATATAAGTTACATAAATCTTAAAGAGATAAGTTATAAAATACAAAGAGTTTTTTTTAACTATATCCTTGTACTTTCATTTGAATTTTAAAAAGAAATACTCTAGCCTTTAATATTCATTAATATTTTTTCATTGTGATTGTTATAGATAATTTTCTATGAATTGGTTAATTATAATAATAGTATTATACATAATAAGAATTAAATGAAAAATTTTTGAAGAATGCAATTTGTATATTTTATTTTTAGATAGAGATGAAATAGTGTTTCTATAGAGAGCAAAATAATTATACGAGTGATCTCTCACTACTAGAAAACAAGGCTATAATGATATTGCATTAGTTACACTTTTGTGAAAGCCTAGTAATAGATAGGTGTATAGTGATGCTTTTATAAAATTTCATCTTAGAAATATTTATTAAATGCAAAGAAGGAAATTAAAAAAACAAATTAATACACATAAAATAAAGAACAAGTTTAATTGTAGTATGAAATTGAACTAACAAAAATGGATAACTAGTTTAATTTTACAAAAATTGTAGTACGTGCAAATGCATGCGCACAATACTAGATAAAAAAAAAAGAAAAGGAATCATAAATCTTCAATATACAAACCGTTATTAAATAAAAACCCATTACTCAAAGGAATCATAAATCCTTATACTCACTTTTGGAATTCTCACTTTCTGAAATTATGTTTTAACTTCTGTACTAAAATTTTGTAATAATAGTTGGGCGGTTATAAAGGTAAATTCTTTATATTTTATTAATTATTTGGCTACATATATATCAAAGTAAACTATAATACTAGCATTCTCTAATAAAGAGAAAAACTATTGTACCATCTAAATGTTAAAAGCTTTGACTATTTGCAAAAGAATTAACTACTAAATATTAAGTTGAGAGCATCAATGTGAATTAGTTTACTAAATTTTGATACTTCAAAAAGAAAAAGGCAAAGAAGAAAATAAAAAGAATTATTAACGTACATAAAAAAAAGGTTTATTTAGAATATGTAATTTAACTAACAAAAATGGATGACTAGTTTATTTTCACTAAAATTACATTAGGTGCAAAGGCACATGCACAATACTAGTTAAAAATTAAAATGAATCATAAATCTTCGATATACAAACGGTTATTAAATAAAAACAAAGGAATATAAATCTTGAAATTCAAACAACTTTCTCCATGAGATATCAATCTAGTAATCCACAACTACCATACCTTATATTCACATCATGTCATCCACGACTAGCAATAGAAAAAGGCATCCTTACGATATTCAAAGACTAATATTAAAAGGATCATTTGCAATGGTTATAACATCTGTACAAAAAAAATGTTATAACATTTGTAAGAAAATATTCTTGAAAGTTTTCTCTGTTGAAGTCGAATAAATTCAACAAAGCTTCTTATTTGGTCGATCAAAATTATCCCACATGGATAATTCCTTAGCTAAATCGATCGGCATCAGGTTTGAACATCCTTTCCATTTCGAATTACCCTTTTCAACATGTTTTAAGTAAGAAAAGAAATCAAGTGAAGGGTTCCATTATACACATTTCTAATGAATTATTCATAAATATTTTTAAATTCGAAGAATAACAAATGAGAAATTCTTTTTCTCCAATAATTTCAGTGCAAATCATATACACGCTTATCTCATTCGGTAATTTTAACAATTTAACGAATCTATATTGGTCGTTAGATGTTTCATAAATAAAACTATAAAAAATCATTGGTTAAGAAATTTCCATAGAATGTCCAAGTTCAAAATTGATATGAAGAAAGGTTCATAAAATTAAGGTCATAAATGCATTAGTGGATGAGAAAAACTTAATTAATGGATCTTACGATGAAGAAATTATTCCATAGATTTCTTGATGAAACTAATATTTATCAGCATGTATAAATCTTTCAAATACTACGAAATAATTGGACTCAAAATCAAAGTGCCTAGACGGGTAATTTTTTATTTACACTTTTTGAATTCTCACTTTCTGAAATTGATAAGTTTAACTTCTATAGTTAAATTTTGTAATAAAAGTTAGGAGGTTAAAAAGGTTAAAAAGCTTGCAGTATATGCTTTAGAATTAAATACTAAATATTAAGTTGAGGCCATCAATTTGAATTAGTTCACTAAAATTTGATATTGTGGCAAAGTAGAAAAAAAAATTTAATATACATAAAATAAAAATTAAGGTTTATATATTATAAGTAAGTGAACTAAAGAAAAAGGATAACTAGTTTAATTTTACTAAATGCACGTGCACAATACTAGTGAAAAATAAAAAGATATCATAAATCTTCGATATTCAAACTGTTATTAAATAAAAACCCATTACTGAAAGGATTAATAAATCTTGACACACAAACAATTTTCTCAATGAGATTTCAATCTTCTAATAAACAATTACCATACCTTATATTCATATCTTGTCATTCTCGACGACAATAAACACAAAGACACCCATCCAATATTCAAAAACTCATATAAAAAGGATCATGTACAATGGTTATAACATTTGTATAAAAAAATAGTTATAGCATTTGTAAGAAAATATTCTGGAAACTTTTCTCTATTGAAGTCGAATGAGTTCAACAAGTGTCCTTATTTGGTCGATCACAATTATACCACATGACTAATTCCCCAACTAAATTCATTCGAATAAGGTTTGGACATCCTTTTCTTTTTGGATTACCCTTTTCAACATATTTTAAGTAAGAAAAGAAATCACTCCTACTGAGAATCCTACATCAACTAATTAAAGATTAAATGAACCCCTTATAAGGCTTGGGTAATCCTCCCTTATTGAGGTACATTTTTTGTTGAGTTAGGGCCATACCCAATAATTTTAACATGGTATAAGAGCCATGGTGTTGGGCCATTCACAGATGATGTCCTGCAAATTTTCACGCTCCAGGTCTAGATAACCATCATCGGCGTGAGAGGTTGTGTTGAGAATCGTACATCAGCCAATTAGAGATTAAATGAACCCGTTATAAGGCTTGGCCAATCTTCCCCTATTTAGGTACCTTTTGGGATAAGTTAGACCAAACCGAATATTTTAATAGCTCCATTATAGACTAGGTACTCAAGTATTCATAAATCTATCTTGAGTTGAAGAATAACAATTGTAAATTCTTTTTTATCTAATAATGTCCATCAAAATCATATATATACAGGCTTTTATCTCATTTGGTAATTTTAACAATTTCACAAATTTATATTCATCATTTGATGGTTCATAAATAAAAACTATAAAAAATTATGGTTACAAAATTTCCATACGATGGTTGAGCTCAAAGTTGATGTAAACAAAGTTTTCAAAATTAACATCATAAATCCATTAATCGATGAAAAACAACTCAACTAATGGACCTTTCAATGAAGAAATTATTCCATCGAAAGAATTGTTAATGAAACAAATTTTTATCCACATTGATTAATATTTGAAAATACGGAGTCATCAAACTCAATTAAAGTGTCTAGAGTGGTCATTTTTCGATTTACAGTTTTTGAATTCTCACTTTCCGAAATTGATAAGCTTAACTTCTGTAGTAAAATTTTGTAATAATAGTTGGAATGCTTAAAAGGTACAATCTTTGTATTATATTAATTATTTTGCTACATATATATCAAAATAAATGATAATACTAGAGCATTCTAAAATATAGAGAAAAAAATAATGTAACATCTAATGTTAAAAGCTTGCAGTACATGATTAAATACTAAATATTAAGTTGAGGCCATCAATGTGAATTAGTTTACTAATTCTGATTTTAAAAGAAAAGGAAAAGAAGAAAATAAAAAATCAAATTAATATACATAAAATAAAAAATAAATTTTTTTTAATTGAACTAAAGAAATGGATAGCTAGTTTAATTTTACTAAAATTGTAGTATGTGCAAATGCACGTGCACAATATTAGTTAAAAATTAAAAGTAATCATAAATCTCAAATATACAGACATTTATTAAATCAAAACTCACAACTGAAAGAATCATAAATCTTTATATACTAACAATTTTCTAAATAAGATTTCAATCTCGTAATCAACAATTACCAAACCACAGATTCATATCTTGTCATCCTCGAGTGACAATAAACTCAAAGACACCCTTCTAATATTCAAAGACTCATATTAAAATGATCATGGACAATGGATATAACATTTGAATAAAAAAATGGTTAGAACATTCGCAAGAAAATATTCTTGAAAATTTCTCTAGTGAAGTCGAATGAATTCAACAATTGTCCATATTTGGTCGATTAAAATTATACCACATGACTAATGTCTTAACAAAATTGATCCGCATCAGCTATGGAAATCCTTTCCTTTTCTTTTTAACATGTTTTAAGTAAGAAAAGAAATCAAGTTAAAGGATCTTGTTGAGAATCCTACTTTGTTTAATTAAAGATTAAATGAACCCCTTATAAGGCTAAGGAAATTCTCCTCTCTTGGGTTACCTTTTAGGGTGTGTTAGGCCCAAACACAAAATATTTTAAAGATGGTATAAGAGCCATGGTTTTAGGCCATCCGCAGATGATGTCCCCCAGAATTTCACGCTCCAGGCCAAGATGACCAGCCTCGAAGTGCGAGGGTGTGTTCAGAATCACACATCAACTTATTAAAGAATAAATAAACCCCTTATAAGGCTTGGGCGATCCTCCGCTCTTGGGGTAACTTTTCAGATGAGTTAGGCACAACTCGAATATTTCAATAGCTCCATTATAGATATTTAGCTACTTAATTATTCATAAATTTTTCTTGAGCCGAAGAATAACAATTGTAAATTCTGTTTCTCTAATAATGTTCGTGCAAATCATATACATACACGCTTTTATCTCGTTTGGTATTTTTAACAATTTCACAAATCTATATTCATCATTATGTTGTTAACAGATAAAAACTAAAGAAAATGATAGGTTACGAAATTTTCGTAGGATGGTTGAGTTGATGTGAATAAAGGTTCCAGAATTAACATGATAAATGCATTATAGAATGGAAAAAAACTCATTTCATAGATCTTTTGATGAAGAAATCATTCCATAGAAAGAATTGTTGATGAAACCAATTGTAATACGTGCAAATGCACGTGTGCAATACTAGTTAAAATGTAAAAAGAATCATAAATCTTCGATATAAAAAATGTTATTAATTCAAATTCATTACTAAAAGGAATCATTAATCTTGATATACAGACAATTTTCTCAATGAGATTTCAATCCTATAATCCATAACCATACCTCATATTCATATCTGGTCATTCTCGACAGACAATAAACAGAAAGACTCCCTATCAATATTCAAAGACTAATATTAAAAGGACCATTTTCATTGGTTATTACATCCATATAAAAAAAATGGATATAAGATCTGTAGGAAAATATTTTTTATCATTTTCTAAATTGAAGTCGAATGAATTCTACAAATGTCCTTACTTTGCCGATCCATATCAGCTTTGGACATCCTTTCCTTGGGGATTACCCTTTTAACCATGTTTTAAGTAAGAAAAAAAATAAAGTGAAAGATTCCATTGTATACATTAGCTACTGTATTATTCATAAACCTTTCCTGAGTAGACGAATAATAATTCGAAATTCTTTTCTTCCAATAATGTTTGTGCAAATCATATACATACATGCTTATCTAATTTGGTAGTTTTAACTGTTTTACGAATCTATATTCATCATTAGATGGTTCATAGATAAAAGCTATAATAAGTAATAGGTTAAGAAATTGCCATAGGATGGTTGAGTTCAAAGTTCATGTGAACAAAGGTTCAAAAATTCACGCCATAAATGCATTAATCGATGAAAAAAATCAATTCATGGGTCTTTCGACGTATAAATAATTCCATAAAAAGAATTATTGATGAAACCAATTTTTATCCGTGTTAATACATCTTCAAAAATACGGAATAACCTGACTCAAATTAAAATGCCTAGAATGGCCATTTTTCAGTTTTCACTTTTTGAAATCTCACTTTCTAAAATTGATAAGTTTAACTTCAGTAGTAAAATTTTGTAATAATAGTAGGGAGATTAAAAAAGTAAACTCTTTACATATTATTAATTATTTTTCTATAAATATGTATGTATATGAATATCAAAATAAACTGTAATACTAGCATTTTCTAATAAAGAGAAAAAATAATGTAACATCTAAATGTTAAAAGCTTGCAGTATATACATTAGAATTAAATACTAAATATTAAGTTCAGGTCAGCAATGTGAATTAGTTTACTAAATTTTGATAGTTAAAAAAGGCAAAGAAGAAAATGAAAATACAAATTAATATACATAAAATAAAAAAATAAGGTTTATTTATAATATGTAATTGAATGAAAGAAAATGGATAACTAGTTTAATTTTAATAAAATTGTAGTACATGCACAATACAAGTTAAAAACTAAAAGGAATCATAAATCTTTGATATACAAAGGGTTATTAAATCAAAACCCGCTACTGAAAGCAATCATAAATCTTGATAAACAAACAAGTTTCTCAATGAGATTTCAATCTTGTAATCCACAATTATCGTACCTCATCTTCATATTTGGTCATCCTCAATTGATAACAAACACAAAGACACCATTTCAGTGTTCAAAGACTGATATGAAAAAGATCATTTTCAATGGTTATAACATCCGTATAAAGAAAATGGTTATCACATCTGTAAGAAAATATTCTTTTAAATTTTCTTTGTTCACGTCGAATGAATTCCACAAATGTCCTTATTTGGTCGATCCGTATTAGATTTGGACATTCTTTCCTTTTCGGATGACACTTTTCAACATGTTTTAAGTAAGAAAAGAAATCAGTGAAGGGATCCATTATATACATTAGCTACTGCATTGTTCATAAACATTCCGTAGTAGAAGAATAACAATTGGAAATTCTTTTTTCCTATAATGTCTAGGAAAATCATATGCATACCCGCTTATCTCTTTCAGTAATTTTAACAATTTCACGAATCTATACTCATCATTAGATGGTTCATAGATAAAAACTATAAAAAGTGATAGGTTAAGAAATTTACATAGGATGGCAAAGTTCAAAGTTGATGTGAACAAAGGTTTCAAAATTAATGTCATAAATGCATTAATCGATAAAAAAAACTCGATTAATGGATCTTTCGATAAAGAAATAATTCCATAGAAAGAATTATTGATGAAACCAATTTTTATCCGTGTTGATAAATCTTCGAAAATACAGAATCATTTGGTTTAAAAATTAAAGTGTCTAGAGTGATCATTTTTCGATTTACACTTTTTGAATTCTCACTTTCTGAAATCGATATGTTTAACTTTTGAGTTAAAATTTTGTAATAATAGTTGGGAGGTTAAAAAGGTAAATTCTTTATATATTATTAATTCTTTTAATATATATATATATATATATAAATAGACAGTAATACTAGCATTCTCTAATAAGAGAAAAAAATAATGTAACATTTAAATATTAAAAGCTTGCAGAATATGCATTAGAATTAAATACTAAATATTAAGTTGAGGAAAACAATGTGAATTAGTTTAGTAAATTTTGATATTGAAAAAAAGGCAAAGAAGGAGAAAGAATAAATTAATATACATAATATGAAAAATAAGGTTTATAAAAAATATGTATTTGGAAGAAAGGAAATGGATAACTAATTTAATTTTACTAAAATTCTAGTATGTGCACAATAATAATTAAAAATTAAAAGAAATCATAAATCTTCGATATACAAACAGTTATTAAAACCCATCACTGAAAGGAATCATAAATCTTGATATACAAACTATTCTCTCAATGAGATTTCAATCTTGTAATCCACAATTATCATATCTCTTTATATTTATATCTTGTCATCCTCGTCTGATAATAAATACAAAGGCACCCTTCAATATTCAAAAACTCATATTAAAAGGATCATGTACCACAGTTATAACATTCGTATAAAAAAATTTCTATAATATTTGTAAGAAAATATTCTTAAAAGTTCTCTCTATTGAAGTTGAATGAATTCAACAGGTGTCCTGATTTGGTTGATGAAACCTATACCACATGGCAATTTCCTATTCTAAATCTATCTGTATTAAGTTTGGACATCCTTTCCTTTTCAGATTACCCTTTTCAACATGTTTTAAGTAAGAAAAGAAATCAAGTTAAGGGCTCCTGTTCAGAATCTCACATCGGCTAATTAAATATTAAATGAACCCCTTATAAGGCTTGGACAATACTCCCCTCTTCAGGTACCTTTTGTGGTGAGTTAGGCGAAAGTCCACTATTTTCCGTAGATGAATTCCTGCAGAATTTCACGCTCCAGGCTGAGATGAACAACATGGCATGAGGGGATATGTTGAAAATTGCACATGAGCTAATTAAATATTAAATGAACCCCTTATAAGGCTTGGGCAAGCCTCCCTATTCAGGAACCTTCTGGGGTGAGTCAAGCCCAAGTCTAATATTTAACAGCTCCATTATATACATTAGCTACTAATTATTCGTAAGTCTTTCCTGAGTTGAAGAATAACAATTGTAAATTCTTTTTCTCTAATAATATTCGAATAAAACATATACATACATGCCTTTATCTCATTCGGTAATTTTAACAATTTTACAAATCTATATTCATCATTAGATGGTTCATAGATAAAAACTATACAAATTATAGGTTAAGAAATTTCCATAAAATAGCTGAGTTCAAAATTGATGTGAATAAAGGTAACAAAATTTAAAGTCATAAAGCCATCAACCGATGAGAAAAACTCAACTAATGGATCTTGCGATGAAAAAATCGTTCCATATAAGGAATTGTTGATGAAATCATTTTTTAAAAGCGTTGATAAATCTTTGGAAATACAGAAACAACGGATTCGAAATCAAAGTGCATAGATGGGTCATTTTCCATTTACACATTTTGAATTCTAACTTTCTGAAATTGATAAGTTTAACTTATGTAATAAAATTTTGTAATGATAGTTGGGAGGTTAAAAAGGTAATTTCTTTCTATATTGTTAAATACTTAGCTACATATGTTTCAAAATGAAGTGTAATACTAGCATTCTCTAATAACGAGAAAAAATAATCTAACAACTATGTGTTTAAAAATACTAAATATTAAATTGAGGCCATCAGTGTTAATTAGTTTACTAAATTTTTATATTACAAAAAAAGGCATAGAAGAAAATAAAAAAATTAATTAATGTACATAAAATAAAAACTAAGGTTTATTTATGATATGTAATTGAACCAACGAAAATAGATAACTAGTTTAATTTTACAAAATTTGTACCAGGTGCAAATGCAGGTTCACAATACTAGTTTAAACTAAGAGGAATCATAAATCTTCAATATACAAACGATTACTAAATCAAAACCCATTACTCAAAGGAATCATAAATATTGATATATAAATAATTTCCTCCATGAGATTTCAATCCTGTAATCCACAACTACCATACCTCATATTCATATCTTATCATCCTCCACTGGCAATACACACAAAGCACCCTTCCAAAATTTCTAAGCGTCATATTAAAAGGATCATGTACAATGGTTTATGACATCTGTATAAAAAAAATTGTTGTAACATCTGGAATAAAATATTCTTGAATATTTTCTCTATTGAAGTCGAATGAATTCAACAGCTGTCCTTATTTGGTCGATCAAAATTATACCACATGGCTAATTCCTCAACTAAATCGATTCGTGTCGGCTTTGGACATACTTTTCTTTTCAAATCACCATTTTCAACATGTTTTAAGTAAGAAAAGAAATAAAGCTAAGGGCTCTTATTGAGAATACCACATCGGCTAATTAAAGATTAAATGAACCTTTTATAAGGCTTGGGTAATCCTCCCCTCTTCATGTACCTTTTGGGATGAGTAAGGTCAAAGCCCAATATTTTTTACATGGTATAAGAGCTATGAAGTCGGCCATCCGCAGAAAACATTTCCCGCTCCTCAGATGAGCCTCCTGGCACGAGGAGGTATGTTAAGAATCCATAATTACCATACCTCATATTCATATCTTTTCATCCTAGACTAATAATAAACACAAAGGTGCCCTTTCAATAACCAAAGACTGATATTAAAAGGTTCATTTTCAATGCTTATAACATCTGTATAAAAAAAAATTGTTATAACATTTGTAAGAAAACATTCTTGAAAAGTTTCTCTATTGAAGTCAAATGAAATGAACAAATGTTCTTATTTGTTCGATAAATATTAGCCCACATGGCTAATTACACAGCTAAATCATTTCGTATCAGCTTTGGACAACCTTTCCTTGCCGGATTACCCTTTTCAACATGTTTTAAGTACGATAAGAAATCAAGGGAAGGGTTCCATTGGAAGCATTAGTTAAGAGCTCCTGTTGAGAATCTCACATCAACTAAGATTAATGAACCCCTCATAAGCATAGGCAATCCTCCCCTGTTGAGGTACCTTTTGGGGTGAGTTAGGCCCAATCCTAATTTTTTAACATGATATAAGAGCCATGAAGATGGGCCATCAGCAAATGATGTCCGGTAGAATTTCAGGTTGCAAGCTAATATGACCGGCCTAGGCATGAGGGGGTGTGTTTAGAAGCCCACATTGGCTAATTAAATATTAAAGGAACCTCTTATAAGGCTTGGACAATCCTCCCCTCTTGAGGTGCCTTTTAGGGTGAGTTAGGCCTAAGCCCAATATTTGACCAGCTCCATTATAGACGTTAACTACTAAATTATTCATAAATCTTTCTTGAGTCGAAGAATAACAATTGAAAATTATTTTTCTCCAATAATGTATGTGAAAATCATATATAGATACTATTTTATCTTATTCTGTAATTTTGGCAATTTAACGAATCTGTATTCATCATTAGACGGTTCATTGATAAAAACTATTAAAAATGATAGGTTAAGAAATTTCTATAGGATGGCTGACTTCAAAATTTATGTGAACAAAGGTAAAAAAAGTTAAAGTTATAAACCCATTAGTCGATAAAAAAAAACTTAATTTATGGATCTTAAGATGAAGAAAGCATTCCATAGAAATAATTGTTGACGAAGCAAATTTTTATAACCGTTGATAATTCTTTTGAAATATGGATCATTAGTCCTAAAATTAAAGTGCCTAGAGGGGTAGCTTTGTATTTACACTTTTAAATTCTCACTTTCTGAAATAGATAAGTTTAACTTCTATAGTATGATTTTGTAATAATAGTTGAGAGGTTAAAAAGGTAAATTCTCTATATATTATTAATTATTTCGCTACATATATATAAAAATGAACTAAAATACTGGCATTCTCAAATAAAAAGAATAAAATAATGTATCATCTACATGTTCAAGGCTTGGAGTATATACATTAGCATTAAATACTTAATATTAAGTTGAGGCCATCAATTTGAATTAGTTTACTAATTTTCGATATTTCAAAAAAAAAAAAAAAGCAAAGATAAAGATAAAAAAGAAATTGATATACATAAAATAAAGAATAAGGTTTATTTATAACATGTAATTGAACTAATGAAAATGGATAACTAGTTTAATTTAGGAAAATTGTACTAAGTTAAATGCACATGCACAATACTAGTTAAATATTTAAAGGAATCGTAAATCTTCGATATACAAATGGTTATTAAATCAAAAGCAATTAATCAAAGGAATCATAAATCTTAATATACAAATAATTTTCTCCATGAGATTTCAATCCAGTAATCCACAATTACCATACTCCATATTCATTTCTTGTCATCCTCGACTGACCATAAACACACAAACACCCTTTCAATAATCAAAGACTAATATTAAAAGGATTATTTTCATTTGTTATAATATCTATATAAAAAAAAAATTGTTATAACCTCTATTAGAAAATATTCTTTAAAATTTTCTCTATTCAAGTTGTATGAATTCATCAAATGTCCTTATTTGGTCTATCAAAATTATCCCACATGGCTAATTCCTCAATTAAATCGATTATTGTCAGGTTTGGACATCATTTCCTCTTCGGAGTTCCTTTTTCAACATGTTTAAGTAAGAAAAGAAATCAAATGAAGGGCTTCACCATAGACATTAGCTACTGAAATATTCATAAATCTCTCTTGAGTCAAAGAATAATAATTGGAAATTATTTTTCTCCAGTAATGTTTGTGCAAATTATATACATACACGCTTATATCGTTTGGTAATTTCAATAGTTCCATGAATCTATATCCATTATTAGATGGTTTATATATAGAAACTATAAAAATTTATAGATTATGAAATTTCAATAGGATGGTTTACTTCAAAATTGATGTGAACAAAGGTTCAAAAATTAACATCATAAATGCATAAATGGATATGAACAAAAGCTCGATTAATGGATCTTATGATGAAGAAAGTATTCCATAGAAAGAATTGTTGATGAAACAAATTTTCATCAGCGTTGATAAATCTTTAGTAATACGGAATCATTGGATTTGAAATTAAGTGCCTAGGAAGGTCATTTTCGATTTACACATTTGAATTCTCACTTTCTTAAATCGATAAGTTTGACTTTTGTAATAAAATTTTGTAATAACAGTTAGGTGGTTAAAAAGGTAAATTCATTATATACTATTATTTATTTTCCTGCATATATAAAAATAAACTATAGTACTAGCATTCTCTAATAAAGAGAAAAAAATAATGTATCATTTAAATGTTGAAAGCTTCAAGTACTACAAGAATTTCCTCTAATAATGACAATTCTAATTGTCACAACCGATATTGGGACATTTAGTTTTTTAGACATTAGCAAACTGTCACCTATAGTGATGTAACAATAGCTCTATGACATTTATCAGGTCGCAATCTTTATGTCAATAAATATATATTTAGTGAAATATACCTATAAAATCCTTATAACTTTTATTGGTAGTTGACGATGTCTCGAAAAATATGCGATGATCTAAAATGTTAAATAATTTATGACATATATAGATGCATATGAATACTCTAACATATGTAAACATAATAGCTTTATAGATCATGACATTTCAAAATGCTTAATACAAACCTATGATTTCATTTTTAAGTGACAGGTATTACTTATATTGGACATTTTAAGTGTCAAGAATGTTTGTTTTCTTGACACTTATTAATATTTTCAGTAATGGTGATTATTTTGTTTTTGTCATTAAACGGATTTTTTTACAACACCAATATATTCACTAATCCTCCATTTCCCTACATCTGTTTGTATAGTAATTATACTTGACAAAATAAGTGTCGTCAAAAGTAGTTCAATTGACAATTATAAATGTCTAATATATATAAATTACTACCTGCGCAGTACAAAATAATCTCTATAATACAAGACATCAATATGTAACAAAGTTTAATCCACTGCTAAAATTTATAAATAAATATTATTTCTTCAAGGACAAATTCATAATACTAGAAATATTCATATACTAATACTACTCTAAATATCCAAAATATTTGTCTACATAAGTCTAAATTTGAACAAAATACATGAAACAAATATAAGAATCAGCTCTCGTGAAAGTAACTAGCATAGTAAGTTTGTAGCACCCTCTGTAAAACTGAGATAAAGTTGAGTCGAAACAACAAATGCATTACATGTTTTCATTATGTACCACATACATTAAAAAAATTATTATTTTTAGAATAGAAAATAAAACATTTTCATACCATTAAACACTTAGCATTTGTACCAGCTTTCTTGGCCAAGTAGTACAAACTTCAAGCGCATCACCAATAGTTTACAAAATAGAGAAGGTCTAATCAAGTATTCTTCTCCAAAAATTGCAACTTGTACGTTGACCTCAACAAAATTAGGCCCTAATTCATGACTCCCCACTAGCTTAGTTGGATTTGAGCTCACTAAATATTTTGTGGCAATAGTTTTAGTAGGATCCTCAAAACTCTTCAAAGATACATGAGAACAAACCTGATTCAAAAAATAAAGTGAGGGAGTACAAGGAAAAGGGGCATGTAGACCAAAGATTCATCGAAAAAGCTATATATATGGGACAAAGCAACAAAGGAGAAGAATTAATAAAGTACCCCAAAAAATATTCATTGAAAGAACTGTATATTTATGGATTTTGACTCAGGGTATGAAGATGAGAAAGTACAACTCATTTCACCAAAAAAGTCAAATTCAGAAAAAATATGGCTTTGAATTTCAAACAATAATAGTAAATTCAAGACCATACTGTATCATTGCAAGTTACAATTAGAAGATACTCCTAGCCTATTATTGCGTACTGAAGTCACATACCCAGCCTAAGACTGAGATTGCACTCCCAAAAAAAAAAAAAAAAAAAATGATGGCTTATTAACTTTCAATTTCACATTAATATAAACATGAACCAATACAAATTAATCCAAGCACAAAAAATGAAACGTTATACTGAAGAACCCAATAATACCAAAAAAATAAAAATAACTTAGAGAAAAAAAAATATTAGGCTAGAGTAGTTACTCTGGCCTATTATTGTTTACTAAAGTCACATACCCAAGTTCTAAGACTGAGATCACACTCCGAACAAAAACATGATTCCTTATTAACCTTCCATTTCACATGAATATAAAACAAGAACCAATACAAATTAATCCAAGCTCAAAAAATGAAACATTATTTTGAAAAACCAAGCATATAAAGAAATAGAAATAACTTACATAAAACAGAAATAATAGGCTATAGAGTAACTACTCTTGCGTATTAGTTTGTACTGAAGTCACATACCCAAGTTCTAAGACTAAGATCACACTCCTAACAATAATATGATTACTTATTTACCTTCCATTCAACATGAATATAAATAAGAACCAATACAAATTAATCCAAGCACCAAAAATGAAACATCATGCTGAAAAAACCAAGGATACCAAAAAATATAAATGAGTTATAGAAAATGCTTATTCCTTATATAAACTTGTTCACTGCTTTAAAGTCTTGCGTTTCTACTGTTTTCAGTGTTATATAAATCTTGTCAAATAGACTATAATTTATTTTATAGTTGACAAAGCTATCAGCTTGTATCCCCCACTAAAATAAATGAGAAATACTTGAAGGAAGGTATGAAGGAGAATGGAAAAGGAGATCTATTTCACCAAACTTCTTTAAGTATTTTATCTAAAACAAGAATAGTTTCTTGATCTTATAAACAAAAAGTAATATTATTAAATAAACATAAAAAATCTCATCACTCCCAAAGAACATTCAAAAGACTAAAGAGAACCCATACTCGTGCATAAAGCTGCATTTTTCTGTGCCTAATACTTGTCCAAACATATCATTTGGATGAGAACTATCAACTTCACCTGGAGTCATTTGACTAATCTTTTAATTCATCTCATCCTTTAAGCATTAGGTAGATTATATAAGTATTGTAGTTGACATTAAATAATAAAAATATTAACAAAAAGTTAAGCTACTGAAGATATTGGAATTTTTCTTTGTAAAGATTGTCCTAAATAATTCAGCCCCAGTAGGAGGACGTCCAAGCTCTATAGTCTAATATGATTAGAGTACATAACTAAAGTCTAAACAATATTTTGTCATACTTTGTTTTAAAATAACAATAAATTTTACCATTTCTTTGCGAAGTCGACTATGAGATTTCTTTCCTATGAAATGATTCATCTTGTTGGGATTTCCAGCTTGCTTATTCTTTTCACTTTTAACCGAAAATATTTAGACAACATTCACAAAATGTTATTGCAAAAATTTTGTATTGTGAGAAGCACTTGTGAGTTTGATTACCTTTGATATATCTAAATCCCAATAACAAAGAAGTGAATTCCATTCCTCCTCCAAAAATGCTCGTCCGCAACAGCTAGTTGAGCTAGAGTAGGAGGCCCTGGATTATAGTATTTTTTCTTCAAATCTGACTTGAAATTTCTCCATTTCTTGCCCATAGATTGGAGTACCCATTCCTCAGTGCAGAAGGGATGTCAAAGATATTTTGTTATAAAAGAAACAATTAACTAAACATGTTGTGACCAATCTTTTGTCTATTAGAGAATGTAGATATTATAGTCTTATATTGTTACCTGAACCCTATTTAGTAGCTCCTTCTTATTATCCTTAGTTACCAAATGCCAATCAGTAATGTTAATAGGAACATCCTTTCAAATTCTAACTACAGTTTCTAAAAACTCAACAAATTCAACTGCATTTTCCCCAACCGGTTCTCCAATCTCATCAAATTCAACCTTTATAATGGTGATAAGGGCCGAACGAGTCAATCACCTTTGGATTTGAAGTTTGGACCGATCACAAGAGCTAAAAGAAAGAATCTCAAGCTTCAAGAAAATGACTGCTTGATTGCTTACATGGAGGACGCCTTAAAGAGCCAAGTTGGAGAGTTTGAAGATGAAGGAAAGCATCCCAAGTTATTTACAATGTGTTCAATTGTTAAGGAGCAATCAAGGGCACAACTTGAGATGAAATTTAGCTTAGTGTTTGCAAAAAAACAGCCTACTGTCGACGGCAGGGCCACCCATACTGTCGCCGGTAGGATTCTGTTTGGATTTCCTTAGATGTTGGCAGCCCTACCACCGAATGGTAGGTTCAACCCTACCGTCGTCAGTAGGTCTCGGGTTGGTTTTTGCTTAACACCCTTTTTGGAGGGATTTTGTAATTCAAGTTATTTTTCCAGCTGTAAGACAAGAGGTTTATAGGTAATTTAAGTCATTAATCACTTGTTTAGCTAGGGTTAATGCTTAGCCAATAAACACCTCATTATACATTCATTGTAGGACTAATTGTGAAATTTTGCTGAAAATTATTCAGAGAGAATCTCTTGGTCTCTAGAGTTCTTCACCTTTGCTTAATCTAGCTTGCTAAGGGTCAATGTCCTTAGTTGTGAGAAATTTAATGCCTTAGGATAATGAGTCTATGGAATTCAATTGATCCTCTTAATTCCTTCTATTGATTGAGTTTAAAGTTCTTGTTCTTGATTCAATAAAATTTAGGTCTTCTAGCTTGTGTAATTGGGGTTTTGAGGCCTTAGTTTCTTCAACATTCTAGTTATCAATCTAGGAAAGATATTTTCCTCTCAATGTAGGTTTATGAGTGATATGAACCGGATGAGTCCATCATCAATGGAAGTAAAAAAGCTCGAACCAATGACGACAGCTTAAAGGAAGAAACTTAACCGTCAAGAAGACAACGACATTCTTGCTTACATAATGGAAGCTCTGAAGAGCAAAACTAATAAGTTTGAAGATCAAGGAAAGCAATCTAAGTTGTTTACAATGTGTTCAATTGTCAAGGAGCAATCAAGGAAAAAACTTGGGAAAGAAATTGGCTAAGTGTTGGCAAGAACACACCCTACTGCCAATTGCACGGTCACCCCTACCATCGTCGGTAGGCTTTTGCCTAGGGAGTCCCTGGAGTTCAACCACCTACCACACACGGTAGGTTTGACTTAACATCAATGGTAGGTCTTGGGGATGGAATTTCTTAACCGCCCTTTTGGGCAGGAATTTGTATTGCAAGTTGATTTTCCAGCTTTTAATCAAGGGGTTTATAGGAAATTCAAGCCATTAAACACTTGTTTAGCTAGGGTTAAGGCTTGACATATAAATACTCCATTATAACCATTTTGTAACTAACTTTGGAAGTTGAATGAATTTTGCTGAAATTCTTGAGAGAGAAACTCTCTTAGTCTCTAGGGTTCTTTACCCTTACTTTGTTTGTTCACTAGGGTTAATGTCTTTAGCTTGTAGAACAATTTATTGCCTTAGGTTGAAGATGCCTATGGAATCCAATTGATCATCAGTTCCTTTTCTTTGATTGAGTCTAGAGTTCTTGTTCTTGATTTTAATTGATTCTAAGGTCTTCTAGATTTTGTGGTAGGGGTTTTGAGGTCATAGTTCTCTCAAGCTTTTTGCCATCAATTTAGGAAAGAGTTAAACCTCTCAATGTTAAGTTTATGAGGCTTGTTCCTTATGGGTTTTCCATTGGAGTATGGAGCTACGAAATCCTTAATTTAGGTACTTCATGAGAAGGTGATCTTGGGAAGGATTTGGATCCAATTCAAAAACCAAAAGAGGATTTTTATCAAATTGGTATTAGAGCAACCTCCAATTGAAGGTCAAAATTGATTTGTAAGTTGTTTAATTTCGTGAAAAATTAAAACAATAAAAGTGAAAGTACTTGATGATCAAACAAAATTATATGAATATCATGCAAAATTGAGTACAAAAAAATTATTGTGAAAATCAATTGAAACATCGGATGCTATTTGTTCAAATTTGATGATGAATTTTTATGGAGATGTTCTTCTTTGAGGTTTGATTCATTGGAAATAAGTTGTGCTCAATTTGGAGGTCATTTGGTTACTCAATTGAATTGAATTGTGAAATGTGTTGCTGAATCACGACAGCAGAAAAAGTGCCTGATGATTCGATTATATCTTGTGTATATTGATCTAATTCTGACAAAATTTGTGTTTAAATTAATCGTCATCAAGTGATGCATCTTCAGGAATTGGTCTCATCTATGTTTGACTCATAATTTATGTGTTATCGTCATTTTAGTATCAGGGTATTATTATTCCTGTTTCCTAGAAATTTTGTTTCAGTATTTTGTGTTTTTTGTTTAGTTTAATTGTTTTGATTTTCTTTGTTATTGACTTATAATTTGTTCCTTGTGTGCTTATACTTGTTTAATAATTATCAATTATATTTGTTGGCTCTTTTCTATAGCTTTTACTCTTTAAAATTCCTACACATCAAGTGTTTCATCTTTTGCATCATTGAACACTTATCCAACTAAGTGCATTGATTGCTTTACTTGATTAGGATTGATACTCTTGGTTTGAGTTGGTTAAGAAGTTTGAACAATCACATAGAGACTTGAGTGTTGAAGATTGAAAAGGCAAGAGAGTGAGCTTATCTTGATAAAAAAGCCAATAAGAGTGTAGACACAAGTGAACTTGAGTGATCATCAAAGAGTGCAAACACTTAGGGAGTGATTAGGAGGTCCTTCTTTGTTTCTTTTTTTTAATTTGCAGGTTTAATAATGTCTACGGATGGTTATTTGCCTACTCAATCTTATCAAGAAGGTACTAGTGAACCATTGATGAGGAACTTGAATGAGACTTTGAGGTCTATGCAACAATCTATTGAAGGATTAGCAAGATAATTGCAAGTGTAACTAGAGATGTTGAAGAGCTTAAGAAAGGCAAGAGGTGCTACAATGGAGCAAAGAGTTGAAGATAACCTTAGAGGCTTCAGTTCACCTCACTATCAAAGACCTTTTGATAATGTATCCACCTATGAGTACCATGACATGCCGTTTCAAAATTCTCATCCATTCCATGAAGTTGGATATCGAGGAAGACCACAATTTAGAGGCGGTAGAAGAGGAGGTCTAGGTGGAAGAGGATACTATAGATCATAAGAAGAATTCCCAGGGCATGAAGCATGGCATGAAGATAATTTGTATGAAGATTATGGGGATAATACTCATGTTAGCCAAGCATACCATAATGGCTACTATGGTAATCAACAAGGCGATAAAGCTCTTGACAAAATCAAGTGGAAGGTGCCTAGCTTCAAAGGTGACAGTGATCCTAATGTGTTCCTTGATTGGGAATGACAAGTAGAGAACCTATTCATGGTAAGAAGCTATAGCGACATTGTAAAGGTGAAATAGTCATTGTCGAATTTTCGGGTTATGCACTTCATTGGTGGGAAAGGATTGTCACTCAAAAGTTGAGAAATGGAAGCAACCGGTAGAAACTTGGACGGAGCTGAAGACTCTCATGAAAGAAAGATTTGTGCCAGAATATTACTATATGGAGCTCCATTACAAATTGATGACTCTTAAGCAAGGCAACGAAATTGTTGGAGAAAAATAGACAAGAATTGCAATTCTATACTTTGAGATTGAGCTTGGAGAAAGAAAAATATGCATCCATTGCTAGATTTCTAAGTGGTCTCAATAGGGATATAGCTAATTAACTAGAGTTACACCCCTACACTAATTATGAAGACATGTGTCATTTGGATACCAAGATTGAAAATCAAAGGAAGATGATTGGTTTCTCTAAAACTAATCTTCCATCTTCAAGAAATGTGGTGCCTAAGGCTCAAGTATCTACTAACAAGAGTTGATACACCTAATGTGGCTTTCAAAGGTCATTCTAAACCTAAGGTGGAAGAGAAAGGAAGATTGATCACTAATCACAAAAGGTGCTTCAAGTGCAATGGAGTGGGGCAAATAGCCATCAATTGACCTACCAAAAAAACTTTTATTTTTAGTGAGGATTTGAATGGTTGGATTTAGAAGAGTAATGATGATTGCCCAGAAAGGGTGGTGGACAAGGATAAAAGTAGTGAACATCAAGACATTACCTCTTTTGAAGCAGATGAAGAGGGTATGAGCTTGGTGACTATTAGAGCTTTGTCTATCCAAATCCATGAGGAAGAATCAAGCATTCAATGGGAAAACATCTTCCATACTAAATTCTTAGTGGGAGGTAAGGTTGCTAATCTTATCATTGATAGTGGTAGTTGCACTAATGTGGCTAGAACTTATCTTGTTAACAAGTTGAATTTACCTCTCCTCAAGCATTCTAAGCCTTATAAGCTTCATTGATTGAAGGATAGTGGTGAAGTGAAATTGAAAAAACAAGCGCTAGAGTTTATTTCTAAGGGGTTATATAATGATAAGATTTTTTGCGATATGGCTCTTATGCAAGCAGGGCATTTGTTGTTGGGATGTCCTAGGCCATATGATAGAAAGGCTATTCGTGATGGTGTGAAGAACACCTATAATTTTGAAAAGGATGGAGAAAAGTTCATGTTGAATCCTTTGACTCCTAATCAAGTCTTTGTAGAACAACAGAAAATGAGAGATAAAGAGAGACTAGAGAGTGAGAAAAAGAAAAAGGGTATTGAAGAGGGAGAAAGAATTGAGGGAAAACAATTGAGTGAGGAAAAACCTAGAGAGGAAAAATTGAAGAGAGACAAGAAAAAGAGTGATGGTTGTAAGGAGAGAAAAGATGCTTCTATGCCAAAGAGAATGAGATCATAGAAGCTCTTGAAAAAGAAGAGTTGGTGTTGCTTCTCTATTGCAAGGGAACATTTGTTTTTACTAATGATCATTTGTCTTCTTTATCCAATGCTATAGTAGAGATCATTGAAGAATTCAAAGTTGTTTTTCCCAAAGAGATGCCCGGTGGACTTCTTTCCTTGAGAGGGATAGATCATCAAATTGATTTGGTACCTGGAGTGTTGTTGCCAAATAGACCTGCTTATAGAAGTCCTTCTGAAGAAACCAAGGAGCTGCGGAGACAAGTTGAGGAATTGCTCTCCAAATGGTATGTAAGAGAAATTTTAAGCCCTTGTGTCATTCCCATTTTATTAGTTCCAAAGAAAGATGGTACATGGTGTATGTGTGTAGATTGTAGAGCCATTAATAATATAACTATCAAGTATAGGCATCCTATTCCTAGATTAGATGATTTGCTTGATGAGTTGCATGGTTCTCAAATATTTTCAAAGATTGTTTTAAAATTGGGTTATCATCAAATTGGGTTATCATCAAGTTTAAGCTCTTGTGTCATTCCCATGTTATTAGTTCCAAAGAAAAATGGTACATGGCTTATGTGTGTAGATTGTAGAGCCATTAATAATATAACTATCAAGTATAGGCATCCTATTCCTAGATTAGATGATTTGCTTGATGAGTTGCATGGTTCTCAAATATTTTCAAAGATTGATTTAAAATTGGGTTATCATCAAATTGGAATGAGGGAAGGGGATGAGTGAAAAATGGCTTTTAAAACTAATTTTGGTCTTTATGAGTTGCTAGTCATGCATTTTGGTTTAACTAATGCTCCTAGTATATTCATGAGACTTATGCATCATGTGTTGAGGCACTTGATTAGTAAATTTGTTGTTCTCTATTTTGATGATACTTTGATCTATAGCAAGACTTACGAAGATTATTTACATCATCTTAAACAAGTTTTGTTAGTTTTGAGAAGTGAAAAGTTATATACTAACCTTGGAAAATATGAGTTTTACTTGGAAAAAGTGACTTTCCTAGGTTATGTTGTGAGTTCTCAAGGCCTTCATGTGGATCAAGAGAAGGTTAAAGAAATAAAGGAGTGGTTTACTCCCAAGAATGGATCCAAAGTGAGGAGCTTCTATAGATTGGCGAGTTTCTATAGGAGGTTCATCAAGGATTTAGCACCATTTCTAATCCCTAACGGATGTTATTAAGAAGATGAATAGATGAAAGTGGGAGGAGGTTCAAGAGAAGGCATTCAATCTATTAAAGGAACGGTTGAGTAGTGCACCTTTACTTGTACTACCATATTTGAGAAGATGTTTAATATAGAATGTCGAACCATTTTGAGTGATAAACTCAGCTCTAGCCAGTAAGCCAACAACAAGGGCAAAAGAGATATATGAAGTTCTTGATGCCTCGGGTGTTGGCATTGGAGAAGTATTGATGCAAGACAAAAGACCTTTGGCTTTCTTTAGTGAAAAGTTGACCGGTGCAGCATGAATTATGCAACTTATGATAAAGAGCTCTATGCACTTGTGCAAACATTGAAGCATTGGCAACATTATTTCTAACCAAAGGAGTTTGTGGTCCACATCGTTCATGAGTCCTTGAAATTTCTCAAAGGACAACAAAAGTTGAACAATTGACATGCAATATGGATGGAGTTCATTAAGACATTTCCATACATCATCCGTTACAAGAAAGGTAAAGAAAACATTGTAGCCGATGCATTGTCATGAAGGTACACTCTTATCTCTATTTGGCAAGCTCAAATTCTTGGTTTTGAGATGCTTAAAGAGTTATATGCTAGTGATCATGATTTTATGGATACATAAGAGAATTGCTTGCTTGTGCCTAGTGATAAGTACCTTGTTCATGATGGTGTTCTTTATTGTGAAGGAAAATTGTGCATTACATCTTGTTCTACTAAATTATTGTTAGTTAAAGAGGCTCATTGCAATGGATTAATGGGACATTTTGGCATTGCTAAAACTTTTGACATCTTGCATAAGCATTTCTAATGGCCTTATATGAGAAAAGATGTTGAAAAGTTTTGTGGACATTGTTTAGATTGCAAAAGGAGTAAATCTACTTTCTTACCTCATGATCTTTACATTCCTTTAGATGTGCCTAAAGTTCCTTGGGTTGATATTTCTATGGATTTTATTCTTGGCTTGCCTAAATCACCTAAGGGTATGATTCTATGTTTGTAGTAGTAGATAGGTTTTCTAAAATGGCTCATTTCATACCTTATAAGAAAACCGATGACGCTAGTCATGTAGCAAACTTATTCTTTACTTGGGTGGTGGGGTTCTATAGAATTCCAAGAACCATTGTTTCGGACAGAGACACCAAATTTCTTTAGTCATTTTTGGCGTGTTTTGTGGAGGAAACTTGGTGCTAAGTTGTTGTATTCTACAGCTTGCCATCCACAAATCGATGACCCAATGGAGGTGGTTAGTAGGACCATTGGACAACTTCTTAGGACCATCCTTAAGAAGAATTTGCGCTAATGGGAAGAATTTATTCCTTACGTTGAGTTTTCTTACAATAGGGCTAGACATTCTACTACTTCCTTTTCTCCTTTTGAGATTGTTTATGGTTTTAATTCATTGACTCTATTTGATTTGGCTCCTTTGCCTATAGATCATGTTGTGAGCTTGGATGGCAAATCGAAACCAGAGCTTGTCAAGTCCATTCATGCCTAAATGCATGAAGCTATTTCGTCTAACAACAAGAAATTGGTGGCCAAAATGGAATATTAGAGGGAAACGTGTTGTGTCTAGAGTTCTTGTTCTTGATTCGATTGATTCTGGGTCTTCTAACTTGTGTAATTAGGGTTTTGAGGCCTTAGTTTCCTCAAAGGTCTAGTTATCAATCTAAGAAAGAGTTTTGCCTCTCAATGTTGGGTTTACGAGGCTTAGATCCTCATAGCTTTTCTATTGGAGTGTTGAAACTGCAAAATGCTCAATAGAGGTTCTTCAATTAAAGGAGGTGATCTTAGGAAGGATTTTGATCCAATTCAACCATTAAAGAGGATTCATATCAAACGGGAAATTCCTTGGCCTTCTCCAAAGATTTATCTCTATTTTGCAACCTCTATATTCATTGGAATTGGATAAAGACCATCGTGTTCCTCATTTATCTGATGGGGAACTATTGAAGTTAAGAACAAATCAATAAAGATATAAGCAATATATTTAAAGGAACAATTAGATACTAATAGTATTACCATTATCGTTGTTGGTATGAGAAAATTCATTGTAATCTTCATTCAATTGCTCTTCTAAGTTTTCTTCAAAAACTCTCTCTTACTCCAATTGAATCTTCTCATTTAGTGGATTCTTAACTTCTTGTCGATGAGCCCTCCGAGCTTTAGGAGCCGTAGCTTAAACATTGAGGATAAGTACAATGATACATTGTCCAATCAAAATATTTAGATTGATTCAAATACTGTATAACAAAAGTAACCTATTTGATTGATAATAATATTTAAAGAAACAGTAGTAGGGTGATAAAAATATTAGAAGAAAATTAAACTATAGTAGAAGGTGGTAATCTTCATTGAGCTAGTAGTGTTAACCATATTGAAAAAAAAACAATAAAACTATAATATTTATTACAAAAATGTGAATGTAATGCCAAAAATGAGAAAGGTAAAGTTAAACTCCTTTCGCCCAACTCGAAACCAATTATAATCATTATTTCTAGCATATGCTTGAAGGCTACACATCTCACTTTGCAAGAATAAATCCACGTTAGCTGCTTCATCCATTTTATAAGTCGGCCTAGGATTTGTGGTGATAAAAGCATGGCAACCGTTGTCATCTGGATCCTCAACTTACAACACTTGTAATGCTTGAGAATGGCTTATTATGTGGTTGAAGTCTTGGAAAATTAGCTGAAGTAAATCCATCATCATCTTGTATTCATCTTTTGCCTCTAGAGACCCATACGCAGTCAAACAATACAACTCTTAAGTCATCTCTATAAATTAACTCTATAACCTTTTTCAATACCCCATAATAATCTAAATCACCTAGCACCGGATTTTGGTCTCTTGTACTTGAAAACCTTGAGGTCATTGCATGCACGACAACTCCACTATTTTGTGTCTTTCTCTTAAGCTCCACTTCTCTAACATGAAATAGAAATGCATTTACAATATACTTCTTATATTCTAAACCCAGAAAATTTGGTCCTCGGGCTAGAATCCTAAAGTCCTTCCTTAATGATTGAGCAATTGAAAGTTCCATTCAGCCGCCTACAGGATCATATACACACAATTGAGTTAGATACTAGCAAACTACATATATTAATCACTATTAATGAACTTACATGTTCTTTAAAGCATGAAGCAAAAGTCTCGCTATGAATGTGCTCAATTGTGCGTCTTATATCATGAGAACGTTCGCGTTCGACCAACTAAAAATACTTGCTGTATTAACATGATATGAGTTAATGATTTAATCAATCAAGAGGCATTACCTATCAAATATAACAGTGGACTTACGCAATGAAAGAACTAAGTGCATCATAATGAACAGTATATATTGGTGTGCTTTCACAAGTGTATCATCATCAAATTTCTTTGGATTTACAGCTCCTAAAGGTCGACCTGACATCGAGAATACATCTAATCCAACAAGGCCTCCACTATTATGAAAGTCCTCATTTATGCTAGTTCGGCTAAATTTTGTTTCAACATAATCTGCTAAGTACAACGAGGAAAAATGACAAGAACTCATTTGCCACATATCCTTGTGCAATGCATCCTTCTGGTCGACTTCTATTTCGAACATATGATTTTAGTTTGCCTAAAAACCTAATTTTATAATTCGAGAAGGTATGAAAAAAGAATGTGACACTTTAAGTGTAGGAAGGAAAAATATATTATAAGATAACAAAACTATTTACCTTTTAATGATACATCCCCCATATTGGACTAGGCGACCTAGTTTCACTTTCCTTGCCAAGTGCAATGTTAAATGCACCATTACATCAAAAAAAGAGGAGGAACATCTTTTCCAACTTGTCTAATATGAGAACCATGTCATTTTCTAGCGAAAATACATTACGGGGATAAATCTCCTTTTAAATGAAGCAAAAGGTAAATATAGTTTACCATTGGGCCTTTCAATTTGATGTAAGTCCCTCCTAATACATATTTCTATGAAATCATGTCTAGACTTAACATTATCCTTTGATTTTTTCCATCTAATAAGGTTCCAATAACATTCTCATATATATTTTTCTCAATATGCATTGGATCAAGATTGTGGCCTATGACATTAAATTCCTAATATGGCAACTCGAAAAAATAATTTTCTTTTTCAAATTAAAAGGGCTCATTGTCATTAACAAGTTTTCCAAATTTATAGACACATCTCTCAACTCCTCAAACACATGAGAACCAGTAATTTCAGGAGGTGGTCTACCATTCTCCATTTTACCATCAAAAGATCGAGCATCTTTTTTGAACGAATGATCAGGAAGCCATTTTTGATATTCCATGTAGCAATTTTTGCCACCATTTTTTTAACCACATTGAATGAGTGTACTTCTGACAAATGGGACATACAAGTTCTTCTTTGATACTCCATCCAAACAAAGTAGCATAAGTAGGAAAGTCACTGATGGTCCACATTATACGTGCATCCTGAAGTTTTCCTTTTCAAAAGCATCATATGTTTTCAAAACAACATCCCGTAACTCTTTCAGTTCTGCAATCAAAGTCTACAAATAGACATCAATATTATTCCGAGGAGCTGAAGGGCCTGAATTAACAAACACATAAGATATTTTGTTGTTTCATGCATATCCATGGTGGTAAATTATATGGCATCAATATAACAGGTCAAGTACTTTGGGGTACGCTCATATTCTTGAATGGATTAAATGCATAAGATGCTAAACCTAATCTAACATTACGAGGACCTTTACTAGACTCCGGATATCAATGATCAAAAGATTTCCAAGTAGGAAAATCAGTTGGGTGCCTCATGCAACCATTTTTTGTGTGACCCTCAAAATGACATCTCATATCAGTAGCAGTCTTAGATGAAATGAACAACCGCTATAGTCTAGGCTTCAACGGGAAGCCCCACTCTACCTTAAACGAAATCTTTGTTTTGTCTCCCATTTGATCCTTTTCAAAAGGTGGCATCTCAAATGATTACAAGTGTTACACTCTTTCCAACTTTTCTTATCCCCACAATAAATAATGCAATCTTTTGGAGAAGCATTTATCTTCTCATATCCAAGGCCTAAATGCTTCATCAACTTATTAGCTTCATAAAAATTTTTAGGTAAGTTAGAAAATTCTTCGAGGAATGCATAATAAAATTAGATCCAAAATCATGTTGAAGGATTTATAACTCCATTTTCCACTATATTTGATATGAAACAAACGAATTATGAAAGAAAATTTTGAGAATCTTTTACATTTGGGGTAAAGATCTTGTTGGGAATCATCTATAAGTTTATAGAACTTTTTGGCTTCTTTTGTTAGGAAGTTCATCTCTATCAATTGCCATATTCACCCTTAACATTATCTACTATTGGGACGTTGAATGAATCACGGAGTAACCCATCCATGTTATCAAACCTTCCTGCGTCATCAACATTGCTAGTAATATTATTATTATTATTGTACATGGCTGATGTTGACAGATCAGTATAAGTATACTTGCCATGTACAATCGAATGTTTATATCCCTCTTTAATGAAATCCTTAACAATTAAAGTGCTTCCTTGCCTCCTCCCTAGAAACAAAAACTCCCATTTCATAATTCTTGCAGGGGCAAGAAATTCTCCCATTTAAAGATGTCTTTGAAAAGGCCAAATTTACGAAGTATTCAAGTCCTTCATATTCCCTAGTATTCCTCGTAAATTCATGCATTTTCTATCCATTAGTTGAATAGAAAAAAGAAGAAACAGTAAAAAATAAACATAAAGTGACACCAATGGGTAAAAATTAAGGGAAAATCCATATGAGGTTACATGAATAGATAAATTACTCTCATGTTTACATGAATGATAATTCACCCACTCCTAATTGGTTCTCCGAGTTAGGCACATGACTTTACTTTAGTTTTGTGACTTTGAAGAATTAAATACTTTGTAATATTCCTTTAAAGAGTTATTGATTTTAAGTAAATATTTCTTTAATTCTTTCTAAAAAGACAATATTGACTTCTCAATATTCTTCTTTAGCCCAAAAAAAAATGACTTCTTGATTTTCTTTATTCACTTATTGAAACAATAGTGAAAATTTTTTTCAGATATGGCCTTCCCCTGTTGCGAAATACAAAGCATAAAAGTTTTTTAAACAAACAAACCATTAAACGTTACAACCTCCCCTGGATATAATTTGTTCAAACAGAAAGGAAAATAAAACCTTAAGCCTTTATTTTTTTGGAAAAAGACCTTAAGCCTTGGAATTATAAAAAAGTAAAACATATGATGCAGAGACATACCACCGACTCAACCTTTGGAATGAAAGAATGTGGACTTTCAATTTTTCATTAATTAATGGGTTAATCACATTAAAGTACCCTCATGTTTGATGTCTTTTTCACTTTTGTACCCTAATGTTATCTTTTTAACATTGTAGTACCATCTACCATATACACTATAAAAAATTACTTTTATGACCAAAATACCCCTTTTGTCTATAAAGGCCAGATTATTAAAATGGAAGAAACTAATATTTTTGATAAAAAAATGCTCATTACGCTCATAAAATAAAATTTACTAAAAGCGTTATATGTATCCATTAATATTAAAAAAATTGAAAAAATGAAATTGAAAAAAAAAATTAACTAAAATTACAATTACATTTTTTAAAATTTTCAATTTGAGGAATATGAATTTTTTTCTCCAAATTAAACTTCACTTTAATTTTAAGTTTCAGTTTTTCTAATCTAAAAAATTATTTGAGACTAATAATTAATTGTAGTTAAAAGTTAATAAGTTAAGGCTATTTTAAAGTTTAAATACTTCATTATATATTTTTTATAAACTTGATTTAAAAGTTAATAAATCTAAGTTGGGACATAATAAGAATCATCCTGATATTAAAACTCTTTTTCTTTGTTTATTTTAAGCCTTTTCAAATAAAATATAAAAAAATTATGTTTTAGAAAACTCGATCTTAGATTAAGTTGGTTCAATTTTATTTGAAAAATATTTAAAAACTAATGCACATACATATATAAAATGCATCAATTAATAGCAAAATAATATTAAACTATTAAAATAAAAATAGTCATAAACATTATAATACTTTAATGAAACTAACTCATTATCTTAAATGGTTCTTGAATTAATATTAAATTATATATAGGGGCAATAATGACTTTTTTTCTCAAAAAGTTAACATCATTACAGTTGATTATTAGTCAATAGTACTAAATTGTTAAGAAGATAACGCTAGGGTACTAAAATGAAAAAAAAAACACTAAACGTAAGGATGCTTTGATGTAATTAACCCATAATTAATTCTACATCAACTGATTGGTATTAAACAACGAAGAAATGTTGTGACATGTTTTTTCTCATCTCATGTATAATTTGAATTTTTCTTCTTTTTTACATGTATTTGAAGTTTAGTATATATGAAATGCTATAAAATGTATTTTCTCCGTATCTTGCAAATGGCCATTCCATAGGCCCCATAAAATGGTGAGATTTTAATTAAGTATTGTCATCCACATTGTTACAGTGTACTTCATGCATGATTTTGAGGTACCATTGAAGTATATATGAAATTACTAAATTAATGATGAAAGTATGCCTGTCTTAGAAACTTTTATTGAGAAGGTATTGCTAACTTGGAAACCATTTTCTATTCTCATAAATAAATAACTTGGGAGAATATGTACAGAGGTAGAGAGTCAAAAATTGAGCACATGGTCTTTTACAAGTTCTATGAAAGAATATTTTGGAAAACAGTGTGATTACCTTATGATATTAGAAGCAAAATTTTATATTATTAAGATATATTGGCCTCTATCTTTTGATAATGATGATTTCTACTGTCATAGTTTCATTGTTTCACCGACAATGTAGTTAGCTAATTATATTTTCATACTTTGACTTATTTATATAGTTAGGCTTTCAATTTCTTCTTTTCTTTGAAGTTTAGTTTCCTTTGTCATTATCTTCAATGTGATAATTAGTTGTTTATTGATATGCGTCACTGGAATCAGTTAGTAGTCAAATTTCCAGATGAATTTGGATCTAGTTTCCATGATTTAATAGTTGTATAGTGTATATACGACTATGTAGTAGACGTTCTTGTGTTATACTGAATGTGTTGTCATGAATACAATTTAAATTTTTTGATATGTGATGAAAGCATAATAAATCATTGCATTTGTAGTAACACGTTGACTTAATCATATATTCTCTAATAAGTTTTCGTTGTCTCAGTATAGGTCCTCAAGGATGATTGAGATGCAAATAACATATAAACTATTCAAGTTGATTCCTATGTATGAGAAGGGTGTTAAGATACTATTTTCTACAGGGCAGTTCTCTTAAAGATACTAGACATCACTTATTAGTCTTCTAATGTTTGAGATTATGGTGTTTTGGTGGCTAAACTTTAAATACTAGAATACTTCGCACATTTTTCTGGGTATTTATATTTGAACAAATGATTTATGTGGTTAATATAATAGTTTACCATTAAGATCACTATATTTGTCTATTTAATGTATATGGTTGGTTATTTGTGTTTTTCTAACACAGCTTTGGATTTTCTTCAAAGACACAATAAGTGAAGCCATATATCTAACCGAGAGCTCAAAGAACCACTTAGGGTAGATGAGTTATCCATCTAGCTAAAAAACACATTTATAAGGAAAATAAGAAAGTATGTTCATGATGATGCAAATAACTAAAACTGTAAATATATCATGTTCCATAAGAAAGTATATTATTGAAACTTTTCTCTAATGATGTCGAATGAATTCAACAAATAGCCATATTTACTTATTTAATACTATCCCACATGGCTAATTCCTTAACTAAATCGATCTGTATAAGGTTTTTACATCCTTTCCTTCGCAAATTACCCTTTTCATCACGTTTTAATTAAGAAAAGAAATCAAGTGAAGGGCTCCCTTATAGACATTAGCTACTGAATTTTTCATAAATCTTTCAAGAGTTGAAAAATTAGAATTGGAAAATCTTTTTCTCCAATAATGTCCATGTAAATCATATATGCACATGCTGAACTCATTCATTAATTTTAACAATTTCATGAATCTATATTTATTATTAGATAGTTCATAGATAAAAACTATAAAAAATGATAGGTTAAGAAATTTTCATAGGATGGTTGGGTTCAAAATAACGCGAACGAAGGTTCCAAAAATTAACGTCATGAACACACTAATCAATTAAAAAACACTCAATTGATGGATTTTACCATGATGAAATCATTCCATAAAAAGAATTGTTGACGAAACCAATTTTTATCACTGTTGACAAAATTTTTGGAAATACCGAATCAGTAGACTCTAAGTTAAAGTTCCTAGAGGGGCCATTTTCGATTTAAACTTTTTGAGTTCTCACTTTCTAAAATTGATAAATACAGCTTTTGTAGTAAAATTTGGTAATCATAGTTGGGAGATTAAAAAGGTAAATTTTACATATATTATTAACTATTTTCCTATATATATATCAAAATAAACTGTAATACTAGCATTCTCTAACAAAGATAACAAAAAATAATGCAACATAGCTTGGAATATATGCATTAGAATTAAATAAAAAATATTAAATTTATGGCCATTAATGTGAATTAGTTTACTAAATTTTGATATTATAAAAAGGCAAAGAAGAAAATAAAATAAAAACCAATTAATGTACATAAAATAAGAAATAAGGTTTATTTATAATACATAATTGAACTGACGAAAATGTATAACTAGTTTAATTTTAAAAAAATTGTACTACGTGCAAATACACATGCACAATACTAGGTAAAAGTTAAAAGGAATCATAAATCTTCGATATTTAAATGGTTATTAAATCAAAACCCATTACTCAAAGGAATAATAAATTTCGATATACAAACAAATTTCTCCATGAGATTACAATCATGTAATCTACAATTACCATACCTCGTATTCATATCTTGTCATTCTCGGTTGACAATAAATACAAAAGCACCCTTTCAATAACCAAAGACATTAGTAAAAGGATCGTTTTCAATACTGATAATATCTGCATAAAAAAAATTGTCAGAACATCTATAAGAAAATATTCTTGAAACTTTTCTCTATTAAAGTCGAAATAATTCATCCCATGTCATTATTTGGTCAATCAAAATTATATCACATGGCTAATTCCTCAACTAAATCAATCTGTATCAGGTTCTGACAAACTTTCCTTTTTATATTACCCTTTTCATGATGTTTTAAGTAAAAAAAGAAATGAAGTGAAGGGCTCTATTATAGAAATTAGGTACTGAATTATTCACAAATCTTTCCTGAGTCGAAAAATTAGAATTGGAAATTCTTTTTCTCCAATAATGTCCGTGCAAATACATACATACATGCTTATCTTTGTCAGAAATTTTAACAATTTCTCGAGTCTATATTCATCATTAGATGGTTCATAGATAAACTATAAAAATTTGAAGTTTAAGAAACTGCCACTAGATGATTGAGTTCAGAATTAATGTGAGCAAAGTTTTAAAAAATTATGATAAACGCATTAATCAATGGAAAAAAACTCAATTAATGGATCTTGCCATGAAGATATCATTTGTTAGAAAGAATTGTTGACGAAACTATTTTTTTTATCAGTGTTGATAAATCTTTAGAAAAATGGAATCATCAGATTCTTTAAATAAAAATCAAACTTGGATTCTTGTTCCAAAACCCTCAAAACAAAAATTAGTTGATTGTAAATGGATTTTTAAAATTAAAGAGCCGGAGTCTGGTAATGAACCTCCAAGGTTTAAGGCTAGGCTAGTTGCAAAAGGTTTTTCACAAGTTGACAGCATTGATTTTAATGAAATATTTTCTCTCGTCGTTAAATACAAAACGAATAAGATAATTCTTGCTCTTGTTGCCTTTTATGATCTCAATCTTGAACAACTTGATGTTAAAATCACTTTCTTGCATGATGATCTCAAAGAGACTATATATATGCGTCAACCACTAGGTTTTGAGGTTAAAGGTAAAGAACACATGGCGTGTCTTTTGAAAAAGTCCTTATACGGACTTAAATAATCGCCTAGGCAATGGTACAAGAGGTTCGATTCCTTTATGTTAAATTTGGTTTCTCTAAAAGCAACTATGATAGTTGTCTTTATTTCTCTGGTAATAATGTTGATAGTGCTATTTATTTATTGCTTCATGTAGATAATATGTTAATTGCTTGTAAACGTAAAGCTAAGATTGATCATCTGAAATCCGTGCTAAAATCTATATTGGACATGAAGGATTCTTGGGATGAGTATTACTAGAGATACGACTAATCGTTCCCTTTTCTTATCTCAGAAACCCTTTCTCCAGAAAATTGTCTCTAAATTTTTTGTGCATTTGTGTAAGCCTGTTATTACCCCACTTACAAGACATTTCAAACTTTCTGACAAAACTTGTCATAAAATCGAAAGTGAGAAAGGAGATATGGGAAATATCCTCTATAGAATGGCCATAGGCTCGATTATGTACTCGATGATATCCACCTGACTAGACATTGCTTTTTCTATAAGCCTTCTCAGCATATTCTTGTCTAACTCTGGGAGGGATCACTGGGCTGCTCTCAAATGGTTGCTGCGTTACCTTAACGGAACTATAGATAGGGGCTTACACTGTCACAATTGGTCTGATGTTTTTGAACTAATTGGCTATGTCGATTTCGATTTTGCAGGTGGTAAGGATGGTAGAAAATCTACCTCATCCTATTTCTTTACCCTAGTGGGTAATTATGTCTCGTGGAAATCTCAACTACAGCCAGTAGTTGCCTTATCAACTGCCGAGGCTAAGTATATCACAGCTACGGAAGCTATCAAAGGAGCCATTTGGCTTCAAGGGTTATTGAATGAATTACACATTTTACATTCAAACCCTATAATTTATACTGACAGTCAGAGTTGTTTACATTTATGCAAAAATCCAGTCTATCACAAAAGGACAAAGCATATAGATGTCAAATATCATTTCATTAGGGAAAAAGTCTCCAGTGGTTTATTTGACATAGATAAAATTAGTACTAATGATAATCCTGCAGATTTTGGTACTAAAATTGTGAGCTCTGACAAGTTTATGTTTTGCAGGGACTTCCTTCACTTGGACACAGGTTGACTCTTATGAAGTCATTTGAAGGTTGGAAAAATATTGTTCGAGGTGGAGATTGTAGACATTTGGGCTTACTTTCTTCCCAATAATTTTTATTTTTCCAGCCTACATTTTTATCCCAATGATGATCCATGGGCCTCAACAGAAGAAAAGGTATTTGAACTGGTGAGAGGTGCCGGGCCGGCCGGGCTGGGCCAACCCGGGCTGCCCATTCTGGGTTTGGCCTATTTATTTCCTCACCCTCTCCTCGGTAACACACAGCCGACTCTCTTTATTTTTCTTCTCTTTTCTCTGCCTCTTCAAGTGCTGTCTTTGTCTCTTCTTCTTCCCTTTCTTCACCGCAGCTAGCCAAGTCTATTGCTCTTCTTTGACCTTTTGGTCTTCTGTGACACCGACACTATTACTGTGAACGGTAGTTTGTGGTGGTCTTAGTCCAATCATCTTTTTGGTAAGTTAAGGAGAAAGCCGAAAGGTTGAGAGAGTGAGACACCAGTGATTTCTTTCTTGGTTGAGGCCCTTGACTGGGGGAACCCGTTTTTCTAACGATTGTGCCGGTTACCGCCGGTGCCTCGACGCAGCTCATTTCTTCGCTGGCGATACCGACACCACGGCGGTAGGTAACGATTCAGTTTCAATCGTCATTTCCTTTACCATTTTACTGATGGGTTTATTGCAGTTTTTCTTTCTTGCTGTTCGGCTTGAACTGATGGCTAAGGAGGAAGAAAAGAGGAAGTTCTTTTTTTGTAATAGTCAGGGCTGTTTATTTTTCCTCTGTGCTATTAAAATTATTGTAATAGTAATTAGTTTATTGTAATAGTAATTAGATCCTACAATGTATCTATGAAAATCAATTTCAATTCCCTGTTTAATTGATTCGAAGAGTTCTTGCTCTTAGAACTGATTGAAACCTAGGTCTTCTAGTTTGTGTAGTTTGGGTTTTGGGGCCATAGTTTCCCCAAGGTTCTTTCTATCAAATTAGAAAAGAGTTTTACCTCTCAATATTAGGTTTATGAGGCCTAGATCCTCATAGGTTTTCTATTGGAGTGCTAAAACTTCAAAATCCTCAATAGAGGTTCTTCATCAAAGGAGGTAATCTTGGGAAGGTGTTGAATCAAATCTGCAATCAATTGAAGATTCACATCAAAGTGGTATCAGAGCAACCACCAAATGAAGGTCAATTTATGTTTTATGTTGTTTAAATTTTCTTAAAATTAAAAAAAGAAAAAGAAAAAGAGGAAGTACTTGATGATCAAACAAAATTCCATAAAGATCGTCCAATAGTAGTACAAAAAAATGTGATCCGAAAATCAGTTGAAACATTGGATGATTAATTTCGTATTTTTTAGATGTTTTGTGATGGATGTGTTCTCCTTTGAGTTTGGGTTAAACTTACTCAATTTGGAGACAATTGATTGATCAATTTGGTTGAAACTTGAAAAGTGTTTTGCTATCTCAGTTGTAGAAAAAGTGTGAATTAATCCGAGCATATCTTTTTTATACTGATTTAATTCAATTCCAATTTATGCTTAAATTCATCCTCGTCGAATGAGGAATCTTCCTAAATTTTTTTTCACTGAATTTGGATTAGTATTTACAGTGTTATAGCTTTTTTAGTGATAGGGTGTCATCATCCCTTGTTTTTCTAGAAACGCTTTCTTAGTACTCTTGTTTTCTTTGTTAGCTTATTTGTTTGTGATTTTCTTTGAATTTTGACTTCTAATTATTTTCTTGTATGTCTCTAATATTTTTTGATGATCGATTAACTTTTTTGGCTCTTCTACATAGATTAATTCTTTGAAACTCTTTACACATCAAATGTTTGAAACATTGCCTCTTCGAACACTTTATCCAACTAAGTGCATTGACTATTATACTTGCTTGGGTTGTTGCTCTTAGTTGAGTTGGTTAAGAGGTTTGAAGAATTTATAGAACCTTAAGTGAAGAGTCTTTGGAAAAAAGAAAAAAGGTGAGCTTATTGTGATAAAAGCCAATAAAGAGTGCTAAACACGAGTGAATTAAGTGATCATCAAAGAGGGTAAACACTTAGGGAGTGATTGAGAGGTCCTTTTGTTTTTCTTTCCTTGTTTAATTTGCAGGTTTAAAAAATATTTAAATTAAACATCAAGGACGATTTGGGTCATGTGCAACAAGCCTTGGAAGGATTGGAGCAACAACTATCATGTCTGGCAAAGGGTGTGAAGGACTTAAGAAGAGAAGAGGAAGCCATCTTGGAACAAAGTAGTAGAAGAAACCTTAGTTGACATCCAATGCATAATAATCAATAGGGATATGGTAACTTCCCTCCTCATGCTAGATCTTATGGGCATAATTCTTATGATTGGTATGAGGCAATAGACTTAGAGCAAGAAATTGTTGTAATTATAATCTTGTAAAAGATTTCTAAGGAAGGAATTTAGAAATGAAGGAAATTATGTGAATGGGAGATTCCCTAAAAGAAGAGAGGATTACGAGGGTTGCAATGATAGTTATAACTATCGAGGGTATAATTATAGAAGTTCTCAAACTTTAGGACCTACATCAAGACCTGTTAGTTACAACAATTTGAAATTACCTCTTTTGTGGGACAATTTTTGTTCTTATGATTATGTAGCATGGAAGCAAAATGTGGAATCTTTGTTCTATGCCTATTGTGTAAGAGAAGAAGAAAAGTTCTAATTGATTCTAAAATCTCTTTCTTATGAGGTCAATGTGTTGGAATCCTTAGGCAAAAACAAAATAAAATAAAACTACGGAAATCCACCAACAGGATCTGCACATACTAGAAAAGCCGATTGGATAGAAATTACCTCAATGTTTTGATTGTTCGTTGTGGAGACGATGCTTTGTACGCTTTGCCCTCTACTGGTATCCACGTGACGAACTCCTCTACAAGTGATCGGGATGCTAGCCCCTTCTGTGTTCTGAAAACTGTTCAGAACTGATCCTGACTATTTGGTAATCGGTCGTATTTCGGAGAGAGGAGGCTATATACTATATCGCCATTCTAGGGTTTAGGGTTTTGTTTTTCTTTAATCAGATAAAGGACGGCCACCAAGAAAAGGTTAACATAACCTTTTATAACTATCAATATCAAAACCCTAACTGTCATCTAATGACAGCTTAATCTCATCCGTCTATTCCTATAATCATCCAACGGTTGGATGAGTAATATTAAGTAATTAATTTCATTTATTCGATTAAATAAAATTAATTACCTATTAACTTACCAAAAATACAATATGGAATCTGATTCCCCTTTTGTATACGTTCAACGAATCTAGACACGATCTAGATTCATTGAACGTGGACATTATGCTCACAAGATCGTCTATGCGTGTGACCATGTAGGTTCACTTAACGTTGGCAGTGAATAAAAAATGTCCTAGACATTTATTCACAAAACATAAGCGGCCTCTAGCAGACATTATGCTTACCCAAGTTAAGTAAATGTAATAATAACCTAGCATCAGATTTAATATTTAGTCCTTTTGTCACACGATATCCTAATTAAGTATAAGGCATGGACCAAGTCATCCTTATAAAACTTAATTTACCATTTACTTGATCACCAAGCAGACTATTCCAACAAAATAATATTAATAACACGTTATTAATACTTATTTGAGCATGGCCATGCATATTTTCCAGTCTTCCTTACCAAGGGGTCCATGGATATCTCTCTCTAAAAGGAGAGGGACAAATCCCTTTCACTATCTCCAATATTCAAGCCCTGAGAAGAAAATAAGCCAACCAATAGTCATAATGATCACCTAATTAAAAGTGATGTTTGACTATGTCAAAACATATTTTCTCCCCATGCAAGAAACATTAGAAATATTAGGTCAAAGGACACCAAATATAAAACTAAGAAGAAATATTTATAACTTAAACCCATGCAATATTTCTTCTTAACTTTGGGTCATGTCCAATACAATATTCTCAATATGTATTTATGAATTGATTTTATATCTCATATTCATGATCAGTAAAACTTGACCGTCAATCAACTTCACACTAGTTTACAAGATGTAATAAACTAGGGACAAATAAGAATAATATTTTATTAGCTATAAGGGTTTTACTATCAAGTTACATACTTGATGACCAAAAGCATAAAATACAATTAAAAAAATACATACTTCATAAATCAATAATGTGAGTCAATTGGTCTTAGGGCATATACTAACACAATGTTCGGTGGCATTGTAAATGTGAAAATAGAAAGAGAACGGGAGCTCAACCAATCAAGAATCGGAGCTTAATGAAGCAATCATTGAGGAATAGATTTGGAGTTGGAAGCCATGAAGAACAAAGACAAGGTCAAGCAAAGGTTAAATTCATAGAACCATCAACTGTTGAGAAGCTCCAAACAGGAACCTTGTTTAACATGCTACAATTGAAGCTAAAGAGGTTGTTGAAATACATGTTGAGAAGAGATATCCAAAGAGGAACCTTGTTGCATCATGAGTGGAAAGAGCACTGAAATTAAAGAAAAATAAAGAGTAGAAGAAAAAGAGAGATTAGTAGAAAGATCATGTAACTTTGATTCCATCTCTATCATTTCTAAGGACAGTGAACATTTTGAGTGTTCCAAAGAGAAAGAGAGTGAGCTTGAGAAAAGTCATAGAGTAAAAGAAAATGAGTGCTCATTGAAAAACAAGAGAGGAAAAAAGAAGAGCCAATGGAAAAAGAGATAGTTGTACTTGAAAAGAGTGAGGAAGTGAATTTCTATGCTAAGGAAACTAACTCTTTCTTTGCTAGTGAATTCTTATGTGTGGAGAATTTTGAAGATTCAAGCAAGGATGAATGAGGAAGGCTTGCCTACAATTCCATCAAGACTATAAATTTCTTTCCTTCAAATCCCTAGTTGAGTTTTGAGATTTATTTTAAGGAAATTAAGTTGCTTTCACTTGCTTTTGTGGAAAATGGATATCAATTTTAATTTCTAACCTCTCTTGGAACTTTATTATAAAAGAAACAATTCATAGAGTTTTGTTCCATTTCTTGTGCAATTCCAATAGGTAATGAATACCATTTCAATATTTGCTAACTATGCTTCTTGTGTGCTAGGAGTTGAAGACAAAGGAAGGAGCATAGAGAAAGAACTTGGAACTATTCTTGAAAAATTACCAACAAGCTTATCTCTTAATCCTTCTCTCATGTGTTAAGAAGTTTCTTTTGTGAAATTAAAGTTGTTCCTAGAGTATTCTCTTTCTCCTGTGAGAATAATTGGAGACCTTTCTGCTATTTCTTTTGGTGATGGTCTCTTTCTTGTTGTGCCTTATGTGTCTAAATGTCTTTCTTCTTATACTTCCCTTGAGGATCCATTCACGAGTAGTGGTGTAAAATTTTATACTTCCTGTTATGCCTTTGGTATGTTAGATGATACTTTCCTTGTTAGTCCTAACATTGTTGGTTTTGAGCTTGATTGTGCTTTATTTGACATTTTATATGATGAGTATTTAGGAAGTTTATTGAGAATATTGATTATGTGTTTTCTTTCCTTGATGCTGTCATGAAAAATCTTGATGATGTTATTCCTTTAAACCAATGTCTTCACTTTTGAATGATGTATTTGAATTTTTTCTTACAATAAGCATAAGCTTTTCTACTGTTGTTAACTCTTTGAACTTACTGGTCGAAAAAAAATTTGGATTCAATTCTATCTTTTACATTTCAAGGATTTCTTTTTAAAACATTTTGGAATCATGATAGAGGTAAGATTTGAACAAGTGTTAAATATTTTTTTCTTGGGCATCTTTACTACCATAAACCTTTCAAGAAGTGGTTTTTGAAGAACAACATCTTACTTATATTGTTTTGGAAGAACTCTTGTACATTCATTTTGAAACATGAATTTGAAACTACATTGTTTAACCATCTACGTTTTGAAGAGTTCTTTGATAAAATTGTTTTTAAAGAGGAGTGTAGACCATCTTGGGATTTTGAAAATTTTTTGTCTACATTTTCTTCCTCAATTGTGAAATGATAAAATTTGAGACTCAAGGCTATTCTTTCATTCTAAATTCTTTTGTGTTTATTTTGAAGGTATATTTGAATTATCATTACTGTTTCCAAGAGAAGAGATTTCAAATGTGTGGTTTTCATGACTATCTTTCAATATCATTTACCCTTGAAGGATGTTGATTTTGAACTTTGCTTTGAACAATTGACAAGAAAATTTTTCTTAACACGTGTTTTAAATTTCCTTCTTAGAATTCTAGAGAAAAGACCTTGTGCTTGGAGCATTGAAAATCCTTATGTCATCTTGTTTCAGCATTTGAAATCATTACACACCATGAACTTTACATTTAATCATCTTTTGAAACAAGAGATATTTCAAACTCATGAACTTCTTGACTTACATTTGTAGTGTAGAAATGATGAAAGATTCTACTTTCATTTACCTTTTAAGGATATTAGCAGTAGTTCCTTCATGAAAGATAAGTCAATGAAGTTGTTCCTAAAAATATTCATTTTAAAGTCTTTTACTAAAACTTTTGAAGGAGCACTTCTTATTTGGAAACTTGAAATTCTACAAAACTTTATGTTTCTCATTTTGAAAGATTTACAAAAATTGAGTCTCCAATTTCATCGACCCGTTGAGGATTTTGTGGTAATGTTGTTACTATGTTTGATTTATAAGATTTCTATATTTTCACTCATGCTTTCATTGGAAGAAGTCTTATAATCTTTGAATGTTTCTTGCATAGTCCTTATATGAGCTATCTAGCTTTGAACTTCTTTGATCATACAACATTTGCATATCATAAACCTTTCAAGAAGTTATAGACATCTTTCTCTTCTTGTTATTTACATGACCATTGGGCATACTTGTCTAGTTCTTGAGTGCTTTAACAATAGTGATCATAGCATACTTCATTTGAAAATTACGTTTCTAATGTTGCCCGCCTTCTGTTCTTACATGAAGGTGCGAATTCGAGGACGAATTCTTTATAAGAGAGGGGGGATAATATGACCACGGCAATGCATGAATTCTTGGAAGATTCAAATCTAAGTTAAAGCTAGAAGAATGGAAACAAACTGAAATTTTTGGACTAGTTTTGGAAGAATTCCGTTTTGAGGCTATTAATGGCTTCAAATGAAAAGGTGATCTTAATAAAAATTGTAAAAGACTTCTTAAGGTTTACATAGTGGTATGGATCATTCCTAGATGAGTTTATTTGTATATCTTATGAGTAATCTTAATCTAGAAATTCTACCTTCGATTGTAAATATGATACATTTCGGTAAAATGATTATACCTTTGCCCTATAGGAGTCCAATTAAGGAGATTCAAGATTCATTGGAAAGCTACGGACACCAAGAATCAGTTTTAATGTTTTGAAGGTCAAAAAAGGTTGATAACCGATTAGATGCAAAATGGTAGCAAAAAGGCTAAAACAGAGCCTACCGACGACGGAAATGGTAGCAGAAAGGTTAAAACAGAGCCTAGCGGCGACCGTTGAATGGCCGGACCTAATCGGGTCAAGTTACAACTTATTTTTGGTCAATTCTAGTTATATTTTGATTAATACTTGGTTTCTTTATTTCTAAATTTTTAATTAACTTTTATTAGAAGGTAAATTAGTTGTTTTTAATACTCATTAGGCTTTAGAAAGAGGAGTAGGTTTTCTCTATAAATACCTACTTATGCCTCCTCTTGTGATAACTATGATGAATTTTGCTGAATTTTGAGAGAGGTCTCCATTGGTTTCTAGGGTTCGTCAACCCATCTTAGTTTGCTTCTAAGGGCTTGCCTCCTTAGCTTGTGAAAAATTAATTACTTAGATTGATGTATCTATAGAAATGAATTGACCATTTCAATTCCTTTTTTAATTGATTCTAAGAGTTCTTGTTCTTAGAATTGATTGAAACATACATTTTCTAGTTTGTATAGTTTTGGTTTTGGGGCAAAATTTCCCCAAGGTTCTTCCTATCGAATTGGAGAAGAGTTTTACCTCTCATTATTAGGTTTATGAGGCTTAGTTCCTCATAGATTTTCTATCGGGGTGCTAAAACTTTAAAATCCTCAATTGGGGTTCTTCATCAAAGGAGGTAATCTTGAGAAGGTGTTGAATCAAATCTACAATCAATTGAAGCTTGACAAAGAAATAGAAATCAAATGACAGGCCCTATTATAGATGTTAGATACTGATTTGTTCATAAATCTTTCTGAGTCAAGAATTAGAATTGGAAGTTCTTTTTCTCCATTAATGTACGTGCAAATCATATACATATATGCTTATCTCATTCGGTAATTTTAACAATTTCACAAATCTATATTCAACTTTTGATAGTTCATATAGATAAAAACTAAAAAAATGATAGGTCAAGAAATTTCAAAAGATGGTTGAGCTCAAAATTTATGTGAACCAAGGTTCCAAAAGTTAACTCATAAACCCCTTAATCAATGGAAAAAAATCAATTAATGGATCTTGCCATGAAGAAATTATTCCATAGAAAGAATTTTTGACCAACCAAATTTTTGTTGGTGTTGATAAATCTTTTCAAATATGGAATCATCAGACTCTAAGTTTTAGTGGCTGGAGGAGTCATTTTCGATTTAACCTTTTTTGAATTCTCACTTTCTGAAATTGATAAGTTTAAATTTTGTTGTAAAATTTGGTAAAAATATTTCGGAGATTAAAAAGGTAAATTTGATATATATTATTAATTATTTTGCTACATATATATCAAAATAAATTATAATATTTGCAATATCAAACAAAGAAAAAAATAATGTAACATCTAAATTTTAAAAGCTTGGAGTATATGCATTAGAATTAAATACTAAATATTAAATTTATGACCATCATTGTGAATTACTTTCATAAATTTTGATATTACAAAAATAAAGGCAGAGAAGAAAATAACCAATTAATATACATAAAATAAGAACGGTTAACCAAGTAATTGAACTAACAAAAATGGTTAACTAATTTAATTTTACAAAAATTGTACTACGCACAAATGACTGTGAACAATACTAGTTATGCATTAAAATTGAATCATAAATATTTTAGATACAAACGGTTATTAAATCAAAACCTATTACTCAAACGTATAATAAATCTTCATAGACAAACAAATTTCTGGATGAGATTTGAATCATGTAATCCACAATTACTATACCTCATATTCATATCTTGTCATCCTCGGCTGACAATAAACACAAAAGCACCCTTTCCATAATCAAAGACGAATATTAAAAGGATGATTTTCAATGGTCATAACATCTCTATAAAGAAAAAGTTATAACATCTATAAGAAAATATTCTTGAAAATTTTCTCTATTAAAGTCAAAAGAATTCAACAAATATCCTTAATTGGTTGATCAAAATTATCCCACATAGCTAATTCCTTAACTAAATCGATCCGTATCAGATTTTGACATCCTTTCCTTTTCGTGTTACCCTTTTTATCTTATTTTAAGCTAGAAAGCAAATCAAGTGAAGGGCTATCATAGACATTAGGCAGTGAATTATTCATAAATCTTCTTGTGTCGAAGAATCAAAATTAGAAATTATTTTTCTCCAATAATGTCCGTACAAATCATATACATACATGTTTATATCATTTGGTAATTTTTACAATATCACGAGTCAATATTCATCATCAGATGGTTCATAGATAAAAACTATAAAAAATGATAAGTTAAGAAATTTCCATAGGATGGTTGAATTCAAAATTAATCTGAACAAAGGTTCTAAAAATTAGTGTCGTAAACGCATTAATCGATTGAGAAAAACTCAATTAATGGATCTTACCATGCAGAAATCATTCCATAAAAAGAATTGTTGACGAAACTAATTTTTATTAGTGTTGATAAATCTTTCGAAATAAGAAATCATCATCTAAGTTAACGTGCCTAGAGGGGTCATTTTCGGTTTAAACTTTTTGATTTCTCACTTTCAGAAAGTGATATGTTTAACTTCTGTAGTAAAATTTGGTAATAATAGTTTAGACGTTAAAAAGGTAAATTCTATATATATTATTAATTATTTTGCTACATATGTATCAAAATAAACTATAACACTAGCAACTCTAACAAAGAGAAAGAAATAATGTAACATCTAAAGGATAAAGATAGGAGTGTATACATTTAAATTAAATAATAAATATTAAGTTTATGGCCATCAATGTTAATTAGTTTACTTAATTTTGATATTGCAAAAAAAGAAAAGGAAAAGAAGAAAAAGAATTGAGTAAAATACAAAAAATAAGAAATAAGGTTTATTTATAATATGTAATTGAACTAACGAAAATAGTTAACTAGTTTAATTTTACAAAAATTGTACTATGTGCAAAAGCAAATGCACAATACTAGTTAAAAATTAAAATGAATAATAAATCTTCGATATACAAACGGTTAGTAAATCAAAACCCGTTACTAAAAGGAATAATAAATCTTGATATACGAATAAATTTCTCCATGAGATTTCAATCATGTAATCTGAAATTACCGTACCTCATGTTAATATCATGTCATCCTCGGCTAATAAACACAAAGGCACCATTTCTATAATCGAAGGCTAATATTAAAATGATCATTTTCAATGGTTATAACATGTGTATAAAAGAATTGTTATAACATCTGTAAGAAAATATTCTTGAAACTTTTACTATTAAAGTCGAAAAATTCTACAAATGTCCTTATTTCGTCTATCAAAATTATCTCACATGCCTAATTCCTTAATTAAATCAATCTGTATCAGGTTTTGACATCCTTTCCTTTGTACATTACCCTTTTAATCATGGTTTAAATTATAGAAGAAATCAAGTAAAGGGCTCTATTATAGACATTAGTTACTGCATTATTCTTAAATCTTCCCTGCGTCGAAGAATTAGAATTGAAAATTCTTTTTCTCCAATAATTTTCGTGCAAATCATATACATACACATTTATCTCATTAGATGGTTTATAGATAAAAACCATAAAAAATGACAGGTTAAGAAATTTTCATAGGATGGTTGAATTCAAAATTAATGTGAACAAAGGTTCAAAAAATTTAACGTCATAAACACATTAATCGATTAAAAAACACCATCTAATGGATTTTAACATGAAGAAATCATTCCATAGAAAGAATTGTTGACAAAACTAATTTTGATTTGTGTTGATAAATCTTTGGAAATACGAAATCATCTATCTAAGTTAAAGTGCCTACAGAGGTCATTTTCAATATAAACTTTTTGAATTCTCACTTTCTGAATTGATAAATTTAACTTCTATAATAAAATTCTGCAATAATATTTACCAGGTTAAAAAGGTAAACAATATATAATATTAATGATTTCCCTACATATATATCAAAATAAACTATAATACTAGCATTCTCTAACAAAGTGGAAAAAAATAATGTAACATCCAAAAGTTAAAAGCTTGGAGTATATGCATTTGAATTAAATGCTAAATATTAAGTTTATGGCCATCCATGTTTATTAGTTTACTAAATTTTGACATTCCAAGAAAAAGGCAGAGAAGAAAAAAAAAAAAAAAAAAAACCACTAACATACATAAAATAAGAAATAAGATTTCTTTATAATATGTAATTGAACTAACGAAAATGGTTAACTAGTTTAATTTAAAAAATCGTACTACATGCAAATGCGCATGCACAGTACTAGTTAAAAATTAGGATGAATCATAAATCTCCAATATACAAACAGTTTAAATCAAAACCAATTACTCAAATGAATAATAAATCTTGATATACAATCGAATTTCTCCAAGAGATCTCAATCTTATAATCGACAATTAACATACCTCGTATTCTTATCTTGTCAATCTCGGCTGACAATAAACACAAAGGCACGATTTCCATAATCAAAGACTAGTATTACAAGGATCATTTTAAATGGTTATAACACATGTAATAAAAAAATTTGTTAAATATCTGTAAGAAAATATTCTTGAAACTTTTCTCTATTTAAGGCGAAAGAATTCAACAAATGTCCTTAATTAGTCGATCAAATTATCCTGCATGGCAAATTCCTTAACTAAATCGATTCGTATAAAGTTTTGACGCCCTTTCCTCTTCGAATTACCCTTTTCATTCTATTTTAAATGAGAAAAGAAATCAAGTGAAAGGCTCTATTATAGACATTATCTCTTGAATTATTCATAAATCTTTCCTTTGTTGAAGATTAGAATTCGAAATTATTTTTTCAATAATGTCTTTGTAAATCATATACATTCACGCTTATCTCATTCGTTAACTCTAACTATTTCACGAATCTATATTCAGAATTAGATGGTACATGGATAAAAACTATAAAAAATGATGGGTTAAGAAATTTCCATATGATGATTGATTTCAAAATTGATGTGAACAAAGGTTCTAAAAATTTACAATCATAAACGCATTAATCAATTGAAAAAAACTCAACTAATAGTATCACCCCATGAAGAAATCATTCGATGGAAGGAATTGTTTACAAAACTAATTTTGTCAGTGTTGATAAGTCTTTGGAGATACGGAATCATTAGACTCTAAGTTAAAGTGCCTCGAGGGGTCATTTTCGATTTCAACTTTTTGAATTTTCATTTTCTAAAATTGTTAAGTTTAACTTTTGTAGTAAAATTTTGTAATAATAGTTTGGAGGTTAAAAAGGTAAATTCTATATATATTATTAATATTTTGCTACATACATATCAAACTAAACTATAATACTAACATTTTCTAACAAGAGGAAACGATAATGTAAAATCTAAAGGTTAAATGCTTCGGGTATATGCAATTGAATTAAATACTAAATATTAAGTTTATGGCCATCAATGTTAATTAATTACTAAATTCCTATATTGCAAAAAAAAGAAAAAAAAAGGCAATTGAGGGAATTTTAAAAAATGACTAATATACATAAAATATGAAATAAGGTTTATTTACAATACGTAATTGAACTAACAAAAATGGTTAATTAGTTTAATGTTAGAAAAATATTACTATGTACAAATCCATGTACACAATACTAGTTAAAAAATTAAAATGAATCATAAATTGTCAATATACAAATAGTTATTAAATCAAAACTCATTACTAAAAGGAATAATAAATCTTGATATACAAACAAATTTCTCCATGAGATTCTATCATGTAATCCACAATTACCATACCTCTTATTCATCTCTTGTCATCCTCAGCTAACAATAAACATAAATGCACCCTTTCCATAATCAATGTTTAATATTAAAAGGATCATTTTCAATGGTTATAACATTTGTATAAAAAAATTTGTTGTAACATTAGTAAGAAAATATTCTTGAAACTTTTCTCTATTAAAACCGAAAGAATTCAACAAATGTCCATATTTGGTAGATTAAAATGATCCCACATGGCTAATTTCTCAACTAAAATCGATCCGTGTCAGGTTTTGACAACCTCTCCTTTTCGAATTACTTTTTCATCGTGTTTTGGTAAGATAATAAATCACATGAAGGGCTCTATTATAGACATTAGCTACTGAGTTATTCATAAATCTTTCCTAAGTCAAAGAATTAGAATTCGGAATTCTTTTTCTCCATCAATATCCGTGCAAATCATATACATACATTCTTAACTTAGTCAGTAATATTAACAATTATGTGAATCTGTATTCATCATCATATGGTTCATATATAAAAACTATAAAAAATGATTGGTTGAAAATTTTCCATAGGATTGTTGAGTTTAAAATTGACGTGAATAAAGATTCAAAAAATTAACATCATAGACGCATTAAACGATGAGAAAAACTCAATTAATGGATCTTACAATGGACAAACCATTCAAGAGAAAGAATTATTGATGAAACTAATTTTTATCAATATTCATAAATGTTTGGAAATACAGAATCGTGAAATTTTCAGTTAAAGTACCTAGTGTCATTTTCGATTTAAACTTTTTGAATTCTCAATTTTTTAAATTGATAATTTTAACTTTTGTAGTAAAATTTAGTAATATTTATTGGGAGGATAAAAAGGTAAATTCCATATATTATTAATACTTTGCTAAATATATAAAAAAACTATAATACTAGCATTCTCTAAAATAGGGGAAAAAATAATGTAAAAAAACCGACTAATATACATAAAATAAGAAATAAGGTTTATTTATAATATGTAATTTAACTAACGAAAATGGTTAGCTAGTTTAATTTTACAAAAATTGTGCTACATGCAAATACACGTGCACAATACTTGCTAAAAATTAAAATAAATCATAAATCTTTGATATATAAATGGTTATTAAATTATAAACCATTACTCAAAGGAAAACTAAATCTCTATATACTAACAAATTTCTCCATGAGATTTCAATCATGTAATCCACAATTAACATACCTCATATTCATATCTTGTCATCCTCGATTGACAATAAACACAAAGGTACCCTTGCCATTATCATAGACTTATATTAAAATGGTCAATTTCAATGGTTATAACATCTATATAAAAAAGTTTTCTATAACATCTTTAAGAAATTATTCTTGAAACTTTTCTCAATTTAAGTCAAAAGAATTCAACAAAATGTCCTTATTTGGTCAATCAAAATTACCCACATGGCTGCTTCCTTAACTAAATCGATTTGTATCAGGTTTTGACATCCTTTCCTTTTTGCATTACCCTTTTCACTATGGCCCTATTATAGACATTAGCTACTTAATTATCATAAATATTTACTGTGTCAAAGAATTAGAATTGGAAATTCTTTTTCTCCAATAATGTACGTGCAAATTACATACTTACATGCCTATCTTATTCGGTTATTTTAAGAATGTCTCGAAGCTATATTCATCATTAGATGGTTCACAGATAAAAACTATAAAAATGATAGGTTAAGAAATTCCATAGAATGGTTGAGTTCAAACTTGATGTGAACAAAGGTTCCTAAAATTAATGACAAAAATGCACTAATCGATTAAAAAAATTCAGTTAATTGATCTTACCATGATGAAATCATTCATAGAAAGAACTGTTGACAAAAATAATTTTTATCAGGGTTGATAAATCTTTGGAAAGATGGAATCATCATACTCTAATTTAAATGCCTAAATGGGTCATTTTCGATTTAATCTTTTTGAATTCTCACATTCTAAAATTGATAAGTTTAATTTTTGTAGTAAAATTTGCCAATAAATGTTGGTAGGTTAAAAAGATAAATTCTAGATATATTTATTATTAATTATTTTCCTAATATATATATATATATCAAAATAAACTACAATACTAGCCTTCCTAACAAAGAGAAAAAAATAATCTAACATCTAAAGGTTAAAAGCTTGGAGTATATGCATTTAAACTAAACACTAAATATTAAGTTTATGGTCATCAATGTCAATTTGTTAACTAAATTGTGATATGGATAAAAAAAAAAAAAAGGTAAAGATGAAAATAAAAAAACTAACCAATACACATAAAATAAGAAATAAGGTTTATTTATAATATGTACTTGAACTAACAAAAATGGTTAACTAGTTTAAATTTTTTTTAAAAATGGTAATGCGTGCAAATGCCTGTGCACAATATTAGTTAAAAATTAAATTGAATCATAAATCTTCGATATACAAACAGTTATTAAATAATAAGCCATTACTCAAAGGAATAACAAATCTTGATATAAAAATAAATTTCTTCATCATATCTTGATATACAAATAAATTTCTAATAATGGCTAATTCTTCAACCAAAATCCATCCTTGACATCATTTTCTTTTTGAATTACTCTTTTCCTCACGTTTTAAGTAAGAAAAGAAATCAACAAAAGGACTCTATTACGGACATTACGTAATGAGTTATTCTTAAATCTTTCTTGTGTCGAAGAATTAGAATTTGAAATTATTTTTCTCCAATAATGTCCGGGCAAATCATGTACATACACGCTTATCTCATTTGGTAAATATATTATTAATTATTTTGCTACATATATATCAAAATAAACTATAATACTAGCATTCTCTAACAAAGAGAAAAAAAAAAAATTAATGTAACATCTGAAGATTAAAAGCTTGGAGTATATGCAACGGAATTAAATACTAAATATTATCTTTATCGCCATTAATGTTAATTAGTTTGCTACATTTTTATATTGCAAAAAATAAAGGGAAAGATGAAAATAAAAAAGGACCAATTTACATAAAAAAAAAAAGAAGAAATAAGGTTTATTTATAAAATGTAATTAAACAAACAAAAATGGTTAACTAGTTTAATTTTTTAAAAAATGGTACTACGTGCAAATGCGTGTGCACAATATTAATTAAAAATTAAATTGAATTATAAATCTTCGACATACAAACAGTTATTAAATCAAACCCCATTACTCAATGGAACAAAAAATCTTGATATACAAATAAATTTCTTCATCATATTTCAATCATGTAATCCACAATTACCATGCCTCATGTTCATTTCCTGTCATCCACAGCTAACAATAAACACAAAGGCACCCTTTCTATGACCAAAGGAAAATATTAAAAGGATCATTTCAATGGTTATAACATCTGTATAAAACTGTTATAAAATTTGTAAGAAAATATTCTTGAAAGTTTTCTCGATTAAAGTCTAAAGAATTCAATAAATTCCTTATTTAGTCAATCTAAATTATCCCACATGGTTAATTCCTCAACTAAATCAATCCGCATTAGGTTTTGACATCCTTTCCTTTTTAGATTATCCTTTTATTCATGTTTAAGGAAGAAAAGAAATCATCAGAAGGACTCTATTGTATCTTATTAGGTAATGAGTTATTCATAAATCTTTCCTATGTCAAAGAATTAGATATAAAATTATTTTTCTCCAATAACGTCTGCGCAAATCATATACATACACGCTTATCTAATTCGGTAATTTTAACAATTTCACAAATCTATATTCATCATTAGATGGTCCATATATAAAAATAATAAGAAATGATGGGTTAAGAAATTTTCATAGGATGGTTGTTTCAAAATTGGTGTGAACAAAGGTTCAAAAATTAACTTCATAAGAGCATTAATCGATGAAAAAACACAATTAATGGATCATACCATGAAGAAATCATTCCATAGAAACAATTGTTAACGAAACTAACTTTGATCAGTGTTGATAAATCTTTTGAAATAGTGAATCATCAGACTCTATGTTAAAGTGCCTAGAGGGGTCATTTTCGATTTAAACTTTTTGAATTCTCATTTTTTGAAATTGAAAGGCTTAACTCTTTTAGGAAAACTTAGTTATAATTGTTTGAAGAAAAATAAAGTAAACTTTAAATATATTATTAATTATTTTGCAACATATATATATCAAAATAACCTATAATACTAGCATTCTCTAACAAACAGAAAAAAATAATGTAACATCTAAAGGTTTAAAGCTTGAAGTATATGCAATGGAATTAAATACTAAATATTATGTTTATGGCCATGAATGTTAATTAGTTTACTAAATTTTGATATTGCAAAAAAAAAAAAAAAGAATAACAATGAAGAAAATAAAAAAATCGACTGATATCCATAAAATAAGAAATAAGTTTTATTTATAATATGTAATTCAACTAACAAAAATGGTTAACTAGTTTAATTTTACATAAATTGTACTATGAGCAAATGGACGAACACAATACTAGTTAAAAATTTTGAAATTTTGAAATTTTTTCGAGTTATCCTTATAGTTTTCCGAGTTGCCTTTATCGGTACCCAAATTAAAATGTATCATAAATCTTTGATACGCAAACGGTTATTAAATTAAAACCCACTACTCAAAAGAATAAGAAATCCTTGAATATAAACAAATTCCTTCATTAGATTTCAATCATTTAATCCACAATTAACATACCTCATATCCATTTCATGTCTTCCTCGACTGGCAATAAACACAAAAAGGCATCCTTTACATAATAAAAGACAAATATTAAATGGATCATTTTCAATTATTTTAACATCTGTATAAAAAAATTGTTACAACATCAGTAGGAAAATTTTCTCGATACTTTTCTCTATTAAAGTCAAAAGAATTCAACAAATATCCTTAATTGGTCGATCAAAATTATCCCACATGGCTAATTCCTCAACTGAATTGATTCATATCAAGTTTTCACATTCTTTCCTGTTGTAGAAACTAATTACTATTACAACTGCTATTTACTATTACAAGCCAAAAACAGAAAGAAAAACCAGTGGAAAAAAAGAAAGCTATTACACAATGTTCCTCTCTCGGATCAACAGAAAGGAATATAACTTCAGAGCTGCATAACAGTAAACAATTAATAGTAAAAATAAAAGTAAAGAAACTAGAAGAAAATGCTTACCGCCACCGCACACAATGGTCGCCGGCGGGAACAGTGACGAGCTGAGAGAGACAAGACGTCGAGCAGTAGCTGTGTTCTACGGGCTGCGTTGAGGTGTCGCCGGTGAGTGACGGGATGATCGAGACCCTCAGATCCGAACCTCAACAATGATAAGGGTCACTGGTGCCACACCCTCTCTCTCTCTCTCTCTCTCTCTCTCTCTCTCTCTCTCTCTCACTCTCAATCTCTCTCTTTCTTTCGGCTCTCTCTTAAACACACCAGGTAAAAAATCAGGCGATGATCCAAGGAAGCCGACGGACGGAGGAGAGTAGCAGCAGAAGCCGCAGAGAAGAAGAGAAGAAGAGTCGGAGAAAACCAACAGTCAAGAGGCAGAGAAGAGTTAACTTTAAGAGAAAGAGAAAACGGATGCACAAAAAACGAGGGGAGAGAGGGTATAAAATAGGAGAGATACCAACGTGCAGCCCGGGTGGCCAGGCCCGGTCTGACCCAGCATTTCTTGACCCAGTCAAAATGGGCACCTATTCTCCAGCTGAGGTCCAATTCATCATAGGGTAAAAATGGGCTGGAAAAATAAAATATTGGGAAGACTTTAAGGCCCAAAAGGCCTACAATCTCCACCTCGAACAATATTTTCCAATCGTTGTTTGAACTTACTGTGAATCAAACTACATCCAAGTAAAAGAAATCCCTGCAAAACATAAACTTGTCAGTGTTTACAATTTTAGTACCAAAATCTATAAGATTATTATCAGTACTAATCTTGTCTATGTCAATTAAACCAATAGAAACCTTTTCTCTAATAAAATGGTATTTGACATCTATATGTTTGGTTCGTTCATGATAAACCGGATTTTTACATAAATGTAAATAACTTTCACTGTTAGTATAAATAATAGCTTTTGAATGTAAAACGTGTAATTCATTCAATAACCCTTGAAGCCAGATGGCTTCTTTGATCGCTTCCGTTGCGGCGATATACTCAGCCTCAGTAGTTGATAAGACAACTACTGGCTGCACTTGGGATTTCCATGAGATGCAATTACCCGCTAGGGTAAAGAAGTAGGATGAGGTAGATTTTCTACCATCCTTGTCACCTGCAAAATCTGAATCAACGAATCCAATTAATCCAAAATCAGACCAATTGTGATAATGTAAACCCCGATCTAAAGTTCCATTAAGATAACGCAATAGCCACTTGAGAGCAGCCCAATGATCTCTTCTAGGATTAGACATGAATCTGCTGAGAAGGCTTATAGAAAAAACAATGTCAGGACGGGTAGATATCATTGAGTACATAACTGAGCCTATGATCATTCTGTAAGGAATATTAGCCATATCTCTTTTCTCACTTTCGGTTCTAGGACAGGTTTTGTCAGAAAGTTTGAAGTGGCTTGCTAGAGGAGTTATAACAGGTTTACACAGGTGCATAGAAAATTTGGATACAATTTTTCTGAAGGAAAGGCTTTTGAGATAGAAACAAGGAACGATCAGATCTATCTCTCAAAATACTCATCCCAAGAATTTTGGATACTCTACCCAAATCCTGCATATCGAATTGAGATTTCAACAAAGATTTCAAATCATCAATTTTAGCTTTATATCTACAAGCAATTAGCATATCATCCACATAAAGCAATAAATAGATAGCAAAATCAATATTAGTACCAGAAAAATAAAGACAACTATCATAGTTGCTTTTAGAAAAAATCAATTTTTCACATAAAAGAGTCAAACCTCTTGTACCATTGCCTGGGTGATTGTTTAAGTCCATATAAGGACTTTTTCAAAAGACACGCCATGTGTTCTTTACCTTTAACCTTAAAACCTGGTGGTTGACGCATATGTATAGTCTCTTCGAGATCACAATGTAGGAAAGCGGTTTTAACATCAAGTTGTTCCAAAGTTAGATCATAAAACCCAATAAGAGCAAGAATAATCCTAATCATTTGTATTTAATGATAGGAGAAAAAAATTCATTAAAATCAATGCCCTCAACTTGTGAAAAACCTTTTGCAGCGAACCTGGCTTTGAACCTAGGAGATTCTTTAGAAGACTCAGGTTCTTTTATTTTGAAAATCCATTTGCAATCAACTAACTTTTGTTTTGAAGGTTTTGGAACAAGAATCCAAGTTTTATTTTTGTTTAAAGATGTCATTTCCTCATCCATAGCACGTAACCATAAAACATGATTGGGGCTTTTTAAAACCTCAGAAAAACATAATGGTTCTCTTTCTTCCACATAAGATGTAATAACAAATGCATATGAAACAATGTAGGAGTAACCATACGGAGGATGTTCCTTAGGTACCCTACGGACTCTATTCCTCGCAAGTTGATAATCTCTAAAGGCTTGAGCCTGAGCCTCAGGATATTCTGCCTCCTCATCAGAACCTTCTAAAACAGGATCAGGGGTTTCAGGAATACTAGAAGGAACAGGTGTGCTACTTAATGGAGCAGGAATCTCTGGATTGGTTTCGGTTCCAAGGGTGATTCTAAGGGAGGTTTAGGGATGACCTCCACCTCCACAGGAGTACTACTAGGAGTGGGAACACTCAGTGGACTATTGGAGATGAGTTTATCCTTAATACAGGGCATTTCTAGCTCATTGAAGATAACATCCCTACTGATAACAACCCTCACTCCTGGTTCACCCTTTAACCACACTCTATATCCCTTCACCCCACTAGGATATCCTATAAACACTCCCTTTCTAGACCTTAGATCTAGTTTACCCTTTCTGATGTGCAAAGGCTGCACACCCGAAAACTCTCAAGTTGGAAAGATTAGGAAGTTTACCACACCAGAGTTCTGTAGGAGTCCTAAAGTTTATTGCTGTAGATGGGGATCTATTGATGAGGTATATAGCTGTACTAACAGCTTCTCCCCAGAAAGGTTTTGGGACACCAGAAGAAACAAGAAGGCATCTAACCTTATCCATAATGGTACAGTTCATCCTTTTGGCAACTCCGTTTTACTATGGGTTATGTCTAACTGTTCTATGGTGTAGAATGCCATGCGATGCACACAAATCAGAAAACTTACGGTTACAAAATTCAAGATCGTTCGGTCCTGATAGTTTTCAGTTTATTTCTAGAATGATTTTCGGCAAAACATTTCCATTCACAAAATTTTTCAAAAGTTTGATCTTTAGTTTTTAGAAGGAAAACCCAAACATTCAGTTGAAAAATCATCAACAATAGACAAGAAATAAACATTACCACCATAAGTTGGAACCTTTTCAGGTCCCCACAGATCACGATGCACATAATCAAGTATTGCAGAAGACTTGTGAGTGCTGGTTGAAAAACTGATTTTGTGTTGTTTTCCTAAAACACAATGGTCATAAAAATCCAAGGAATCAATTTTGTCATCACACAAAAGATTTTGTTTTTGTAAATAATAAAGTCCCTTTTCACTAATGTGGTTGATCCTTCGATGCCACAACATAGTTTTTTCAGGAACAGTTTTGAAATCAATGCAGTGGAGTTACATACCGTTTTACCAAGAAGAATGTATAAAGTTTCTCTTTTAAAACCTTTCAGCATGACTAGGTTTCCTCTGCAAACACGTAAACTACCGTTTTTAGATTTAAAAGAAAAACCCAAAGAGTCCAAATAACCAAGAGAGATAAGATTCTGACGTAAGTTGGGCGCGTATCTCACCTCCGTGAGTTCCTAGTCACACCATCATGCATTTTGATGAAAACATTACCAATGCTTTTAATATCACAAACTTGATTATTTCCCATAAAAACCTTTCCTTGACTTAATGGTTTGAAATCAGCAAACCAATGTTTGTTAGGTGTCATATGAAAAGAACAACCAGAATCAAGGACCCAATGATCAACAACTTCAGAACATGAAGGAGAAAGAGACATTACACAAAACCTCTGAAAACATAAAATTACCATCTGTATCAAAATCGTGGGTCTTATTACTCCCTTTACCATGTTTACGTTGTTTTTCATCTTTAAACAGTTTTTAAAAACTTATTTTTCATATGGCCCTCTTTGCTACAGAGAAAAACATTTTACTTTGTTTTTCTCTCGTGATTTGGATCGCCCTTTACTTTTAAAACGGTGACTAGGAGGTTCCCTCCGGTCAACTCTTCCTCGCACAAAAGGATTTTCATCGTGAGATTTATTTTCTTTTTGTAAATCCAAATCCTTAGATTTCAAAGCATTTTTAACATCGGAAAGAGATAAACCATCTCTGCCATATTTAGTAGAAGATTTGACATCGTTAAAAGATTTAGGTAAGACATTAAATAAAATGACTGCAATATTTTAATCAGAGATGTTTTCTCCAACGTTTTGAAGTTCCAAAACGATTTTATTTAAATCATCCATATTTTGTAAAAGTGTTTTTGACCCGCTCATTTTAAAATCGAGAAGCTGCTCTTTTAAATAAATTTTTATTTGAAAGTTATTTTCCCAAATACAGTTTTTCCAGTTTAGTCCAAATTTCAAAAGCATTGTCTTTTTCATCAATTTCTCGTAAAACATTATCGGTTAAATGCAAGGTGAGGCAACTGTGAGTATCACCTAGTTTTCTGAAAGAATTTCACTCTTCCAAGATTCCGGATACTCTTCAGAGCTACAGATAGCGGGTGCAATTTTATTTTGTACCAAAACTGCTTTGATTTTCCTCCTCCACATTACAAAGTCAGATTTGCCATCAAACTTATCAGTCTCAATTTTTGGAACCGACATGTTTTGAAGCCAAATAAGTGTAACTAAATACTAGGAAAAAATGAAATATTTGAAAAAGTTTTGAAAGAAAATAATAAAATTGCCCGGTATTTTAGGAAAAATAGAAAAAAATATAGTTTCAAGAAAAACAGCGTTAGTTTGTTTTAGTTTACTTGATTTGTTCTGTGTTTCTTTTAAAAGCGGGCAACAACATGAAGCACAAAACCCAAGAAAAAATCAATATAACTGAAATAACGAGAATCACGGCAGCAACAAGAATTGCCTTACCACAAACAGAAAAAGACAAAGAACAGAGGGAATAATAATAAAATAAAAACTTTTGAAAAACAAAAAAACGCGCTAAGACACAGATATTTGAAATCTCACGGATTCAAGCATGGCTTGCATTTTGTAATTTTGAAAAAACTAAAAAATAGTAGGAAAAAAAACAGCAACAGAACTGTAACAGGAGCAATACCCAAAAAAAATAGTAAACAACACAACTGAATAGAAACACAATTCAGCAAGAAGAACAGTAGTAGTAATCGGCGGCAAGCCAGGCAACATAAAAAAGAAAAATAGATGAAATGGCGGCAAGCCAAAAAACACAACAGATAACTGACGGCAAGCCAAAAAACACAATAGATAACTAACGGCAAGCCAGAAACACCAGAAACAGTAGCAGTAATCGACGGCAAGCAAAAAAAAAAAAGAAAAAAAACATAAACAGTAAAATAACTGAAATACAGAGAGAAAGTGAAAGAGAAATTTCACTAGCCAGATCTGAGGGAACTCATCGATGGTTGCCGGCGCCGATGAGCTGAACCGCGGCTTTGATACCACTTGTTGTAGAAACTAATTACTATCACAACGGCTATTTACTATTACAAGCCAAAAACAGAAAGAAAAACTAGCAAAAAAACAAAAAAACTATTACACAATGTTCCTCTCTCGGATCAACAGAAAGGAATATAATTTCAGAGCTGCAAAACAGTAAACAATTAATATTAAAAATAAAAGTAAGGAAACTAGAAGAAAATGCTTATCACCACCGCGGACAATGGACGTCGGCAGGAACAGTGACGAGCCGAGAGAGACAAGACACCGAGAAGCGGATGTGTTGTATGGGCCGTATCGAGGCGTCGCCAGTGAGTGACAGGATGATCGGAACCCTAAGATCCGAACCTCAACAATGATAAGGCTCACCGGTGCCACACCCTCTCTCTCTCTCTCTCTCTCTCTCTCTCTCTCTCTCTCTCTCTCTCACTCTCAGTCTCTCTCTTTATTTCGGCTCTCTCTCAAACACACCAAGTAAAAGATCAAGCGATGATCCAAGGAAGCCGACAGTCGCAGGAAGCTGACGGATGGAGGAGAGCAGCAGAAGCTGCGGAGAAGAAGAGAAGAAGAGTCGGGGGAAACCAACAGTCAAGAGGCAGAGAAGAATGAACTTCAAGAGAAAGAGAAAACGGTTGCACAAGAAACGAGGGGAGAGAGGGTATTAAATGGGAGAGATACCAATGGGCAGCCTGGGTGGCTAGGCCCGGTCTGACCCGACATTTCTTGACCCAGTCAAAATATGCACCTATTCTCCAACTGAGGTCCAAGTCATCATTAGGGTGAAAATGGGCTAGAAAAAGAAAATATTGGGAAGACTTCAAGGCCCAAAAGGCCTACATTTCCATTTCAGATTAACCTTTTTATTATGTTTTAAGCAACAAAGGAAATCAGCTCAAGGGCTCTATTATAGACATTAGCTATTTAGTTATTCATAAATTATTCCTGAGTCGAAGAATTAGAATTGGAAATTCTTTTTCTCCAATAATATCCGTACAAGTAATATACACACACACTTATCCCATTCGTTAGTTTTAAAATTTTCACAAATCTATATTCTTCATTACAGGGTTCATAGATAAAAACTATAAAAAATGATAGGTTAAGAAATTTCCATAGGATGGTTGAGTTCAAAATTGATGTGAATAATCGTTCAAAAAATTATCTTCAAAAATGCATTAATCGATAGGAAAAAACTCAATTAACGGATCTTACCATGAAGAAAGGATTCCACAGAAAAAAATTGTTGACGAAACTAATTTTTACCAATGTTGATAAATCTTTTGGAATATAAAATATCAAACATTAAGTTAAAGTACCTAGAGGGATCATTTTCGATTTAAACTTTTTGATTCCTCACATTCAGAAATTGATAAGTTTAACTTTTTTAGTAAAAGTTGGGAATAATTGTTGGGAGGTTAAAAAGGAAAATCCTATTTTTATTTATTATTTATTATTTTGCTACATATATATATCAAAATAAACTATAATTTTAGCATTTTTTAATAAAGAGAAAAAATAATGTAACATCTAAAGGTTAAAAGCTTGGAGTTTATGCATTTGAATTAAGTACTAAATATCAAGTTTGTGGCCATCAATGTTAATTTTTTTACTAAATTCTGATATTGCAAATATTAAAGGCAAAGAAGAAAATAAAAAACTGACCAATACACATAAAATGAGAAATAAGGTTTATTTATAATATTTAATTGAACTACAAAAATTGTTGACTAGTTTAATTTTTTGAAAAATTGTACCACGTACAAATGCACGTGTATAATTCTAGTTAAAAATTAAATTGAATCATAAATTTTCGATATACAAACATATATTAAATCAAAACCCATTACTCAATGGAATAAAAATTCTTGATATACAAATAAATTTCTCCATTAGATTTCAATCATGTATTCCACAATTACCATACCTTATATTCATTTCCTGCCATCTTCGGCTGGCAATAAACACAAAGGCACCCTTTCCATGATCAATGGAAAATATTAAAAGGATCATTTTCAATGGTTATAACATCTGTATAAAAAAATTATTATAAAATCTGTAAGAAAATATCCTTGAAACTTGTCTTGATTAAAGCCGAAAGAATTCAACAAATGTCCTTATTTGGTCGATCAAAATTATCCCACATTGCTAATTCCTTAAATCCACCTGTATCAGTTTTTGACATCCTTTTCTTTTTTGATTATCCTTTTCATCATGTTTTAAGTAAGAAAAGAAATCACCAGAAGGACTCTATTATAGACATTAGGTAATGAGTTATTCTTAAATATTTCTCGTGTCGAAGAATTGGAATTTGAAATTATTTTTCTCCAATGATGTCCGAGCAAATCAAATGCATACACACTTATCTCGTAATTTTAACAATTTTTCGAATCTATATTCATCATTAGATGTTCCATAGATAAAAACCATAAAAATTCATAGGTTAAGAAATTTTCGTAGGATGGCTCATTTCAAAATTGATGTGAACGAAGGTTCCAAAAAATTAACGTCATAAGCACATTAATCGATGAGAAAAACTCAATTAAGGGATCATACCATGAAGAAATCATTCTATAGAAAGAACTGTCGATGAAACTAATTTTGATCGGTGTTGATAAATCTTTGAAAATACAGAATCATCAGACTCTAAGTTAAAGTGCCTAGAGGGGTAATTTTTCAATAAACTTTTTGAATTCTCATTTTTTGAAATTGAAAAGTTTAACTTTTGTAGGAAAATCTTTAAATAATTATTAGAAGGGTAAAAAGGTAAATTCCAAATATATTATTAATTATTTTGCAACATACATATTAAAATAAATTATAATACTAGCATTCTCTAACAAAGAGAAGAAAAATAATGTCACATCTGAAGGTTGAAAGCTTGGAGTATATGCAACGGAATTAAGTATTAAATATTATGTTAATGGCCATCAATGTTCATTAGTTTACTATATTTTTATATTGCAAAAATAAAGGCAAAGAAGAATATAAAAAACCGACCAACATACATAAACTAAGAAATAAGGTTTATTTATAATATGTAATTGAACTAAAAAAATGGTTAACTAGTTTAATTTTTTAAAAATGGTACTACGTGGAAATACATGTGCACAATATTAGTTAAAAATTAAATTAAATCATAAATCTTCAATATTCAAACAATTACTAAATCAAAACCCGTTACTCAAAGGAATAAAAATCTTCATATACAAACAAATTTCTCCATTAGATTTTCGTTAGGACCTAATTACTATTACACACTCTAATTACTATTACAATCAGTAAAAAGAATGAAAACTGCAGCGGAAATAAATAGCCTATTCTATTACAACTCTTCTTTCTCTTCCCCTGTGTCGTCGGTTCAAGCCGATCGGCAAGACCGAATCACTGCAACACAACCGTTAGCAACAAAACTGAAACCACAATCGGTGAGAGAATTTACCTGTCGCAGCGGTGTTAGAACCGCCAGTGATACACCAAGAATGGACAGCGCCGAGTAGTGGTGTGGAGTTACGACCGCGTCGAGGCGCCGGCAGAAAATAGGTATCAGCTTTAACGGTAAAAATAATACCCTCAGATCAAGGCCTAAAAAAAAAAAAAGATCACCAGTGTTCACCCTCTCTCTTACGTTTACGGCTCTCCTCACAGAAAGACCAGAGACGACCAAACAAGAAAACTATAGAACGACCGCTTTTAGAGACGGCGTAATAGAAGAACACAGAGGCCACCAGAGGAGAGCAACAGATGTGGTAAGCCGCGGTAAAAAAGTGGAGAAGAAGAAGAGACAGAGACGGCTCTCGGGAAGGCCGAGAAGGAGCCGAAGAAGAGAAAAAAAAGGAAGAGTCTGGAATTACTCTGGAACCGAGGGAGAGAGACATAAATAGATCAAGAGTCACAACGGGCAGCCCGGGCTGGCCCGACCCTGCATCTCTGACCCATTCAAACTTTAGCCACCTATCTTGGTTTGAGGCCCATGGATTCATCATTGGGTTAAAAATAAATTGGGCTGAACAATGAAAATATTGGGAGAAAATTGGCCCCAGAAAGCCTACAATCTCCACCTCGAAGAATATTTTTCCATCCCTTGAATGACTCAATTAGAGTCAACCTGCATCCAAATGAAGGAAATTCCTGCAAAATATGAATTTGTCAGTGTTTACAATTTTAGTACCAAAATCTGCAGGATTATTATGAGTACTAATCTTATCTATGTCAACTAAGCCACCAGAGACTTTTTCTCTAATGAAATGATATATGACATCTATATGTTTTGTCCTTTCGTGATAGACAGGATTTTTGCATAAATGTAAACAACTCTGACTGTTAGTATAAATAATGGCATTAGAATGCAAAGCATGTAGTTCATTCAATAACCCTTGAAGCCAAATGGCTTCCTTAATGGCTTCCGTAACGGCAATGTACTCAGCTTTGGTAGTTGATAATGCAACTATAGGCTGTAGTTGGGATTTTCACGAGACACAATTACCCGCAAGGGTAAAGAAATAGGACGAGGTAGATTTTCTCTCATCCTTGTCACCTGCAAAGTCAGAATCGACATAACTAATTAGATCAAAATTATCAGACCAACTACGGTAGTGTAAACCCCTATTTGTAGTTCCATTAAGGTAACGCAATAACCACTTGAGAGCAGCCCAGTGATCCCTCCCCGGGTTAGACATAAATCTACTAAGAAGGCTTATGGAAAAAGCAATGTCTGGTCGGGTGGATATCATCGAATACATACCTAAGCCTATGGCCATTCTATAAGGAATATTTGCCATATCTCTTTTGTCACTCTCGGTTTCAGGATAAGTCTTGTAAGAAAGTTTGAAATGGCTAGTAAGTGGGGTAATGACGGGTTTGCAAAGATGCATGGAAAATTTAGAGACAATTTTTTGAAGGAAGAGCTTTTGAGATAAGAAAAGAGAATGATCAGTTCTATCTCTAGTAATACTCATTCTGAGAATCCTGGATGCAGACCCTAAGTCCTTCATGTCGAATTCGGACTTAAGCTGAGATTTCAAATCATCAATTTTGGCTTTATGTTTACAAGCAATTAACATATCATCTACATAAAGCATAAATAAATAGCACTATGAACGTTATTTCCAGAAAAATAAAGGCAACTATCATAATTGCTCTTCAAGAAACCAACTTTTAATGTAAAAGAATCAAACATCTCGTACCATTGTCTCAGTGATTGTTTAAGTCCATATAAGGACTTTTTTAACAGGCATGCCATATGTTTCTTACCCTTAACCTCAAAACCCGGAGGTTGACGCATATATATGGTCTCCTCGAGATCACCATGCAAGAAAGTAGTTTTCAGATCGAGTTCTTCAAGATGTAAATCATAGAAAGCAACAAGAGTAAGCATAATCCTAATCGTTTTGTATTTAACAACAGGAGAAAATTTTTGTTAAAATCAATACCCTCAACTTGTGAAAAACCTTTCGTAACCAGGCTGGCCTTGAACCTTGGAGGCTCTTTGATTTTAAAAATCCATTTGCAATCAACAAATTTTTTAGTTGAAGGCTTTAGAACAAAAATCCAAGTTTTGTTTTTGTCAAGAAGACATTTTCTCATTCATAGCACGTAACTATAAAGAGCGGTTAGGGCTCTTTAAAACATCAGAAAAACACAATGGTTCTTTTTCTTCCACATAAGATGCAACAGCAAATGCATATGAGACAATATATGAATAACCATATCTAGTGTATGTTCTTTGGGCACTCTTCTAACCCTATCTCTAGATAGTTGATAATCTCTAAGGGCTTGTGCTTGTGCCTCAGGGTGTTCTTCCTCCTCATCAAAACCTTCTAACTCAGGCTCGTTGGTATCAGTAACACTGGATGGTACAACAGGTTCTACTTAGGTTTCTGGCTCAGGAGGTGGTTCTTGAGAAGGTTTGGGATTAGACTCCACTTCCATTGGAATACTATCTATTGTGGGAGTATAGGATATACTAACAAGCTCAGGTTTATCCCTAAGATAAGGCATCTCTTGCTCATTGAAAACCACATCCCTACTTATCACTATCCTTACACCTGGCTCACCCTTGAGCCAAATTCTATAACCCTTCACTCCACTAGGGTAACCTATGAAAGCACCTTTCCTAGACTTGGGATCTAGCTTACCCTCTTTCTGATTTGCAAAAGCGGCACACCCAAAAATTCTAAGGTTGGAAAGGTTTGGAGGTTTACCACACCACAACTCTACGGAGTTTCTAGAGTTTATGGCTGTTGAAGGGGATCTATTAATGAGGTATACAACCATGCTAACAGCTTCACCCCAGAAATGTTTTGGGACACCAGAAGAAATCATAAGGCACCTAACTTTTTCCATTATGGTACGGTTCATGCTCTCAACTACACAGTTCTGCTGGGGGTTGTGCCTAACCGTCCTATGATGAAAGATGCCATGAGATACATATAAATCAGAAAACTTACAGTTGCAAAACTCAAGACCGTTATCTGTCCTAATGGTTTTTAATTTGTTTCTAGTTTGATTTTCGGTAAGGCGTTTCCACTCACAAAACTTTTCAAAAGTTTGATCCTTAGTTTTTAAAAGAAAAACTCAAACATGCCTGGAAAAATCATCAACAACAGATAGGAAATAAACATTACCACCGTAGGTTGGGACCTTTTCGGGTCCACACAGATCACAATGCACATAATCAAGTACTGTGGTTAACTTGTGTGTACTAGTTGAAAAACTGATTTTGTGTTGTTTACCCAAAACACAGTGGTCACAGAAATCTAAGGAGTCAATCTTGTCACCACATAAAAGTTTTTGTTTTTGTAAATGATGCAGTCCCTTCTCACTAATGTGGCTAATCCGATGATGCCACAATAGTCTTTTCAGGAACTGTTTTTGAAATAAGTGCAGATGAGTTGCAAATAGTTTTTCCAATGAGAGTGTATAAACTCTCTTTTAAAACCTTTTAGCATGACCAGGTTGCCTTTACAAACTCTTGAAACACCATTCTTTGATTTGTAAGAAAAACCAAGGGCGATAAGATTCCGACAAAGATCGGGCACATATCTCACCTCAGTGAGTTTCCTAGTCATGCCATCATGAGATTTGATGAAAACATTACCAATGCCTTTAATGTCACAAACTTGGTTGTTAACCATAAAAACTTTTCCCTGATCAAGGGGTTTAAAATCTTAAAACCAGTGCTTGTGAAGTGTCATGTGAAAAGTGCAACCAGAGTTAACGATCCAATCATTAACAATATTAGTAGGGGTAGGGGATACACACAAGAGCTCGGAAGACATAGAATTACCGTCTGTATCAAAATCATGGGTTTTGTTATTTTTATCACTCCCTTTATCAAATTTACGTTGTTTTTTATTTTTGATCCTTTTAAAACACTTATTTTTCATATGGCTCTCCTTGCCACAATAAAAACACTTCACTCTATTCTTGTCTCGTGATTTGGACCTTCCTTATTTTAGACCTACGACTAAGAAGTTCCCTCCGGTCATCTCTCCCTCTCACGTAAAGGTTTTCTCTGCTTAGTTTGTTTTCTTTTCTCAAATCTAAATCTTTTGACTTTAAAGCTTTTTTAACATCAGATAAAGACAAACCATCTCTACAATATTTAATGCCAGATTTCACATCACTATAAGAATCAGGCAAGGCATTTAACAAAATAACAGCAATGTTTTCCTCAGAGATTTTCTCTCCAACGTTTTGAAGTTCCAAAACAATTTTGTTCAAATCATCCATGTTTTCTGAAAGTGTTTTTGACCCGCTCATTTTAAACCCAAAAATTTTTTCTTTTAAATAAAATAAATCTTGTTTGATAAAGATTTTCCTAAAAATAGTTTTTCCAGTTTGGTCCAGATTTCAAAAGCATTGTCTTTTTCGTCAATTTCTCGTAAAACATTGTCTGTTAAGTGTAGGGTGAGGCAGCTGTGTGCATCACCCAGTTTTTCAGCAAGAACTTCGCCCGTCCAAGATTCCGGATACTCTTTGGGGCTACAAATTGCAGGTGCGATTTTATTTTAAACTAAAACCGCTTTCATTTTTCTTCGCCACATTACAAAATCAGATTTGCTATCAAACTTGTCAGTTTCATTTTTGGAATCGACATGTTCAAAAAATGGCAAATAGGAGTAATTTTATTGGCTAGAAAAATAAAAGATTTTTTTTAAAAAAACAAGTCACTCAAATTAAAATACACGGATTATTTTTTTTTGCTTTGAAAAAATAGTGGCGTAATAAAGAATTGTGAATCGCACAAATCTCACAAAACAACAGATAGTGCAATAGTAAACCTAGACAATGCAACATACAGGTATGAGCTGCACGGCAGCTTATCAGCAGGAACAGAAAAAGACAAAATAAAATAATGTTGCAAAAGTTTTGAAAAACTGAAAAACGCGCTAAGACACGGCTACTTGAAATCTCACGGATTGAAGACAGGCTTGGGTTTTGTATAATTTTCAAAACAGCAACAAAAATTGAAATCCAGAAAAAATAAAAAAAACAACAGTCACTGGAAACAGTAATCGACAGTGTAACACCAGAAAAACAATAGAACAACAGAAGCAGAATAACACACAAATGAACAAGAATAATAGAAAGCCGAGAAACCGAACTGTAACGCGGTTCAGAAAAGAAGCAGAACAGTAACAGTAAACCAATCCACAAACAGCGGCAAGCCGAAACAGAAAAAAAAACAGAAACAGAAAGGAAAAATAATGCTCCAAAAAAAAAAACAGAGAGGGTTTAGCTATACTTCACTGGCTGGTACTGAGGAACTCAATAGTTCCCTCAGATCCAATTTTTCTTGATTGCGGGCGCCGCTAAAATCAGGATCTGATACCACTTGTTAGGACCTAATTACTATTACACACTCTAATTACTATTACAATCAGTAAAAAGAATAAAAATGCAGCGGAAATAAATACCCTATTCTATTGCCCCAAAAAAAAAAGAAACTCTTCTTTCTCTTCCCCTGTGCCGTCGGTTCAAGCCGATCGGCAAGACCAAATCACTACAACACAACCGTTAGCAACAAAACTGAAACCACAACCGGTAAGAGAATTTACCTATTATGGCTGTGTCGGAACCGCCAGTGGTACACCGAGAATGGACGGTGCCGAACAGCGGCGTGGAGTGACGACCACATCGAGGCGCCGGCGGAAAAAAGATATCAGCTTTAACGGTAAAAATAATACCCTCAGATCAAGGCCTCAAACAGAAAAAGATCACCGGTGTTTACCCTCTCTCTCACCCTTATGGCTCTTCTCACAGAAAGACCAGAAACGACCAAATAAGAACACCACAGAACGATCGCTTTCAGAAACGACGTAACAGAAGACCACGGAGGTCATCAGAGGAGAGCAACAGACGCAGTAAGCTGCGGTAAAGAAGGGGAGAAAAAGAAGAGATAGAGACGGCTCTCGGGAAGACCGAGAAGGAGCAGAAGAAGAGAGAAGAAAAGAAGAGTCTGGAATTACTCTCGAACAGAGGAGGGAGAAAGACATAAATAGATCAAGAGTCACAACGGGCAGCCCAGCCTTGCCCGGCCCAGCATCTCTGACCTATTCAAACTTCAGTCACCTATCTTGGTTTGAGGCCCGTGGATTCATCATTGGGTTAAAAATAAATTGGGCTGGAAAAATAAAAATATTGGGAGAAAATTGGCCTAGAAAGCCTACAATTTCAATCATGTAATCCACATTTACATATCTCATATTCATTTCCTGCCATCTTCGGCTGACAATAAATACAAAGGCACCCTTTCCATTATTAAAGGAAAATATGAAAAGGATCATTTTCAATGTTATAACATTTGTATAAAAAAATTGTTATAAAATCTGTAAGAAAATATCCCTGAAACTCTTCTCCATTAAAGGCGAAAGAATTCCACAAATGTCATCAAAATTATCCCACATGGCTAATTCCTTAACTAAATATATCCATCACAGCTTTTGACATCCTTTCCTTTTCAGATTACCCTTTTCTTCATGTTTAAGGAAGAAAAGAAATCACGTGAAGGACTCTATTATAGACATTAGGTAATGAGTTATTCATAAATATTTCCTGTGTCGAAGAATTAGAATTGGAAATTATTTTTCTCTAATAATATCTGTGCAAATCATATATATACATGCTTATCTCATTCAGTAATTTTAACAATTTCATAAATTTATATTCATCATTAGATGGTCCATAGTTAAAAACTATAAAAAATGATAGGTTAAGAAATTTCCATAGGATGGTTGTTTAAAAATTGTTGTGAACAAAGGTTCCAAAAATTAACGTTATGAAAGCATTATTCGATGAAAAAAACTCAATGAATGGATCATACCATGAAGAAATCATTCCATAGAAAGAATTGTTAACGAAACTAGCTTTGATCATTGTTGATAAGTCTTTGAAAATACTGAATCATTAGACTCTAAGTCAAAGTGTCTAGAGGGATCATTTTTTAATTAAACTTTTTGAATTCTAACTTTCTGAAACTGATACGTTTAACTTTTGTAGTAAAATTTTGTAATAATAGTTAGAAATTAAAAAGGTAAACTTGATATATATTATTAATTATTTATCTACATATATACATATCAAAATAAACTATAATATTAAAATTCTCTAACTAAGAGAAAAAATAATGTAACATCTAAATTTAAAACGCTTGGAGTATATGTATTAGAATTAAATACTAAATATTAAGTTTATGGCTATCAATGTGAATTACTTTACCAAATCTTTATATTACCAAAAAAAAAGCAAAGAAGAAAATAAAAAAACCAATTAATATACATAAAATAAGAAATAACATTTATTTATAATATATAATTGAACTGACAAAAATGTTTAACCAGTTTGTTTCTGTAAAATGTACTATGTGCAAATGCACGTGCACAATACTGGTTAAAAATTAAGATGAGTCATAAATCTTCAATATAAAAACGGTTATTAAATCAAAACCCATTACTCGAAGGAATAATAAATCTTGATATACAAACGAATTTCACCATGAGATTTCAAAGGCACTCTTTCCATAATCAAAGAGTAATATTAAAAGGATCATTTTTAATTGTTATAACATCTGTATGAAACGAATTGTTATATCATCTATAAAAAAAATATTCTTGAAACTTTTCTCTATTAAAGTCGACAGAATTCAACAAATATCCTTATTTGGTCGATCAATATTATCCCACATGGCTAATTCGTCAACTAAATTGATCCGTATCAGGTTTTGACATCCTTTCCTTTTCGGATTACCCTTTTAATCATGATTTAAGTAAGAAAAGAAATCACCTCGAGGGCTCTATTATTGACATTAGCTACTAAGTTATTCATAAATCTTTCCAATGTCAAAGAATTAGAATCGGAAATTCTTTTTCTCCAATAATGTCCGTACAGTCATATACATACACACTTATCTCATTCGTTAGTTTAAACAATTTCACGAATCTATATTCATCATTAGATGGTTCATAGATAAAAACTATAGAAAATGATAGCTTATGAAATTTTCATAGGATGATTGGGTTCAAAATTGATGTGAACAATAATTCCAAAAATTACCATCATAAACGCATTAATCAATGTAAAAAAACTCAATTGATGGATCCTACCATGAAGAAATCCTTCCATAGAAAGAATTATTGACGAACCTAATTTTTATCATTGTTGATAAATCATTGGAAATTTGGGATCATCATAATCTAAGTTAAAGTGCCTTGAGAGGTCATTTTCGATTTAAACCTTTTGAATTCCCACTTTCTGAAATTGATTAGTTTAACTTCTGTAGTAAAATTTTGTAATAATAGTTGAGAGGTTAAAAGGGTAAGTTCTATATATATTATTAATTATTTTGCTACATATATTTAAATAAACTATAATACTAGTATTCTCTAACGAAGAGAAAAAAATAATGTAACATCTAAATGTTAAAAGCTTGGAGTATATGCATCAGAATTTATGGCCTTTAATGTCAATTAGTTTATTAAATTTTGATATTACAAAAAAAAAAAAAAAAAAGAAAAGAAGAAAATAAAGAAACCAATTAATATACAAAAAATAAGAAATACGGTTTATTTATAGTATGTAATGTAACTAACAAAAATTGTTAACTAGTTTAATTTTACAAAAGTTGTACTATATGCAAATGCACATACACAATACTAGTTAAAAATTAAAATGAATTCTAAATCTTTGATATACAAACGGTTATTAAATCAAAACCTATTACTCAAAGGAATAAAAAATCTTGATATACAAACAAATTTCTCCATGAGATTTCAATCATGTAATCCATAATTACCATTCCTCAAATTCATATCTTTTCATCCTCGGCTGACAATAAACACAAAGGCACCCTTTCAATAATCAAAAACTAATATTAAAAGCCCATTTTCAATGGTCATAACATTTGTGTATAAAACAATTATTATAATATTTGTAAGAAAATATTCTCGAAACTTTTCTCCATTAGAGTCGAAAGTATTAAACAAATTTCCTTATTTGGTGGAACCGAACTATCTCACATGGCAAATTCCTCAACTAACTCAACCCGTATTAGGTTTTCAGATCCTTTCTTTTTCAAGTTACCTTTTCCATTATGTTTTAAGTCAGAAAAGAAATAAAGTGAAGGGCCCTAATACAGACATTAGCTACTGAATTATTCATAAATATTTCCTGAGTAAAAGAATTCGAATTGTAAATTCTTTGTCTCCAATAATGTCTGTGCAAATTATAAACATACAGAATTATCTCATTCGGTAATTTTAAAAATTTCACGAATCCATATTCCCATTAGATGGTTCATAGAGAACTATAAGAAAATATAGGTTAAGAAATTTCAAGAGGACGGTTGAGTTCAAAATTAATGTGAACAAAGGTTCCAAAAACTAGCGTCATAAACGCATTAATCAATGGAAAAACTCAATTAATGGATCTTACCAGGCAGAAATCATTCCATAGAAATAAATGTTGACAAAATTAATTTTATCAATGTTGACAAATCATTGAAATACGGAATCATCAGACTTTATGTTAAAGTTCTTAGAGGGGTCATTTTCTAATTAAACTTTTTGAATTTTCACTTTCTAAAATTTATAAGTGTAACTTGTGCAGTAAAATTTTATAATAATAGTTGGGAGGTTAAAAAGGTAACTTCGATATGTATTATTAATTATTTTTCTATATATATATATATATATTAAAATAAACGATAATACTAGCATTCTTTAACAAAGAGAAAAAAAATAATGTGAATCAAAATGTTAAAAGCTTTGAGTATATACATTATAATTAAATACTAAATATTAAGTTTACGGCCACCAATGTGAATTACTTTACTACTATATTACAAAAAAAAGTCAAAGAGGATAATAAAAATAACGTTTATTTATAATATGTAATTAAACTAACGAAAATGCTTAACTAGATTAATTTTACAAAAGTTGTACTACGTGCAAACGCACGTGTGCACAATACTAGCTAAAAATTAAAGTGATTGTATGTCCTATCTATTGCATTCACAAAAGATCAAACCTACTGCATTCACAAAAGATGCAGAATACTCATTATAATTGCCACTAGCAGATACAATGACTGTGTATAATTCTTCTTAGTACATATCACTTGAAAAAACCCTTGATAATTCCTGAAACCTTGTTGTCTTTCATGTGTAATGACTGTATTGAAAATTGCATTTATATCTGGCAAAGGAACTGTCATCCAGACATTGGATCTGAGAGATTCAAAACTGTTATTTAATCCTTTTACAACCTTCAAAATTTTTTCTGATTGCACATTTTCCCATACTGTACCATTGACAAGCAGGTTGTGGATTACAAGTACACAGGTATAGACCTGAGTATTAATATCTCATTCCACAAAATCTTCAATTTAGTATAATACTCATCAATACTCAGACTTCCTTGTGTTTGGGAGTAAAACTCTTCCAACAAATCAGATAACTGATATGCATCCTCTCTATCATATTTTTGTTGCAAGTCCAGCCATATTTCTCCAGCAATGTCATCCAAAGCACACTCTACTTGATAGTATTATTCATAGATTTAACCAACCACATAATGACCATGTCATTTTCTTGTTTCCAATAACCACAAAACCTATCTCAACTATTTGGTTTAGTTATTCCAATGTCATCTAAAAAAAAGCAGATTTTGTTCTTGGATCCTAAAGATCTCCTCACTTCTCTGCCAGACTTTGATTAGGACTCTCACTAGAGCGAACATAAAAAGGATGGTGAATATTCCAATCCAGATTTGCCATAATCCAGATAGAAAATGTCCCAATTAATTACTTCTAGATAAATTATGTGTACCAATCAAAATAAACACTAAGCAAAACACCACAAAACCTTAACCAAACAATGCCAAAACAACAATAGAAGCAAGGCAGGTCACATGACCAACAATGAAATATCGGAATGGTAAATAAATTTCCAAAATTAAAACAGAAGCATAGGTTTTGTTCAGCTTTTAACCTCCAAACTTCTTTCGTGATCATATTAAAAATATCGCAATAAGCATTGCTCTGATACCATGATGAAATTTATTCTAATTTTTGTAAAGAAAATAAAACAAAAGCGGGATTTGGGAAGTGTTCTTTGTGTTTCTGCTCAATTAAAAATTGTACAGGCAATGTATATACATACTCCTTTATAGAGCAAATGATAGAGATGATCCAAAAACTAACTACTCTAACTAATTTCTCCTAATTAATAACAACTCATTATCATAATGAGCTAGAAGCTTACTAGATTAATGAAAAGAAAATCCTATCCCTCCATTTCTTGGACACAAGCCCAACTCTTTCTTTTATTTGTAAGGAGCTACCACATTCTTTTGTTTACTGAAGGTCCGAACCCTCCTATGCTCTTTTTCCCTTCTTTTTTTTCTTTTCCTTCCGTGTAGGCCAATTGGGCTAGTGTTCACACATTTTCTCTTCTCAGCCCATGTTCTTTATTCTGTGTGATGAGTTGGACTGAGCCTCACAACCCAAAAGGATGAGTTTATTTTTAATCAAACATGCCGGGCGAACCTTGCTGGTAAATAGCCCAATCTTCTTGAATCTTCCCCGGTGACTTGGCTGTTGCTCCTTTGAAACAGTCTTTCAGGTATTAGGCTGTTCTACTGTTGAATGTTCCTTCCAGATGACTGTTCTATTTTTTAATAAGTCTACCTTAGAAACTCGATAAATACTCTTATCCTTTTCTTGTTGCCAACTGATGAGACGTGACTGTTTATTTTGTGTGAAGCCTTCTTCTTTTCTCTTCTTCTTCTCTGTAGATTCTTGCTTTTTCTTGTTCTCTGTGAATTCTTCTGTTGCTGCCGCCGTTAGTCACCATTTCTGGTTAACCACGTGCTTGGGTAGTTTGTGAAGGAGATAACCGAAAGTGAGAGATTAGATTTTTGTTGTGTGAGGCTCATCCATTGTTGAGGGTTTGATCGATATTCGGATTTATAGAAGAAAACGGTCGTCCGGTTTTTCTCCCTCTTATCCGTTTTGATCGTTTTAATATCTTTGTTCCCTTCTTTCACAGAAATCACTCATCTGTTTTCTTCTATGTTAGTGTCTATTTTTCATAACCGGACGTCCGCTTTTGGTTTCAATCATCCGATTTTGTCTCGTGGGAAAAATCAGACGTCCGATTTTTGCCAGTATCATCAGGTTTTGTTTATCTGTTTTGCAGGTATTTGAAGAAGAATCGGTAGTCCGTTTTTCGGACACCTCATCCAATTTTGAAGAGTTTTTGTTTAATAGTTGTTATCCGATTCCATCATCCTGTGATTTTATAATAGATTAGTATATCTTGTTCTTCCACTATTTTACTAATATAATAGTTTTCTGTAGAGGTTTTGTTAATGTAACAGGGCTGATCACCAGAGTAACTCTTCTCAACATTCTGCAATATGCTCCTTGTCCTTCTCTTTACTTGCAACTGAATCACAATAGATAAAACCATCCTTCCTTCTTCTTTCAACATCCTCAGCTGACACTAAACACAAAGGCGGCCTTTCAATAATCAAAGACTAATATTAAAAGCCCATTTTCAATGGTTATATCATCTGTATAAGAAAATTGTTATAACATCTGTGAGAAAATATTCTTGAAAAATTTCTCTATTAAAATCGAATAAGTTAAACAAATGTCCTTATTTGGTTGATCAAAATTATCCCATATGGCTAATTCCTCAACTATATCGATCCTTATCAAGCTTGAACATTCTTTTCTTTCCAGATTACCCTTTTAATCATGTTTTAAGTACGAAAAGAGATCAAGTGAAGGGCTCCATTATAGACATTGGCTACTGAAATATTCATAAATCTTTCATGAGTCGAAGAATGAGAATTGGAAATTCTTTTTCTCCAATAATGTCCGTGTAAATTATATACATACATGCTTATCTCATTTAGTAATTTTAACAAGTTTATGAGTCTATATTCATCATTAGATGGTTCATAGATAAAAAAATATATATAAAAAATAATAGGGTAAGAAATCCAATAGGATAGCTGAGTTCAAAATTGATGAGAACAAAAGTTCCAAAAATTAATGCCGTAAACGCATTAACCACTAGAAAAAAAGAACTCAATTAATGTATCTTACCATAAAGAAATCATTCTATAGAAAGAATTGTTGGCGATACCAACTTTTATCAATATTGATAAACCTTCGGCAATACTGAATCACCTGACCCTAAGTTAAAGTGCCTAGAGGGGTAATTTTCAATATTAAAAGGATCATTTTCTATGATTATAAGATCTGTAAGAAAATATTCTCGAAACATTTCTCTATTGAAGTTGAATGAATTCAACAAATATACATGGAATGTATGCCAAGTAATGGTGATGGGAAATTTGATACTCAAATGAGCGTGCAATATCACTGTCTTTTATGAACAATGAAATCAGATAGATTATTGCAGATTTTAACATTTTAGTTGATTATAGCTCCGTCACGTCGATGCAGAACCTTTTACTAAAGTACCATTTTCTGTTCCTACCATTATTTCATTAGTCATCTAGACCTTAGAAAGTTGTCACCTTATTTTTACATGAAAAAATAATAAAATATTGATTACCAGGTGAAGGAAAGGAGGAAATTCAAGAGCTGAACAAAGTGAATACTGTGGATTTTAGATTAGTACTCTAAAGCTATTACTGTCTTTTTAGCATAAATTAACATTCTACTATGTCAGGAGGAAGAAGAAATATTGCAGAAATCATTATGATTCCATTTCAAGCTGAAATTTTGCTTTTCAATTTCATTATCATATAAATTACAAATAAATTAGTAGAAGTATTCTAGTAATAACATCTTAGAAACTCGATTATACTATTTTGATCAAATACACCGTGACAAACTCATAGGGTGTTTCCATTATGATACTTCCAGCAAGTTATTAAAGGTTTTAATAGTCAAGTCAAAACTTCAAGAGATTAGAAGTTATAGTATTAAAAGAGAAAAAAATACTCAATCTCATTAAATATTACTTTTGTACCGACTAATTTCACAAAATCCATATACCAGCTCACATAATGTTTTTTCTTTTAAACAGAAAAAATGGACAAGTCATGGTTTTTGCTTAACATCCTATATTAACATTATGGAAAACCAAGAAAGTTTGAGAGAAATCCTTGGAAACCCAGTATACCATGTTTTCTTGAGAGAGAAAAAATAGGAAAGATACTGACAAGAATAGAACATACTCTTGGAACAAATAATTAATATGGATGAGTAGATTTTGCAATGGATAGAAACCTCATTTCCACACATCAGCATATCTCTCTCGCATGCATCCGGTTTTGCAGTTTTAGACATGTTAGTACATGAGAAACATCACTCAAAATTTAAACCCCCAAAAGAAAAATTAGTTCTATAAAGAGAACCTTTCTAACTAGATTCTCCAAGTATTAGGTTTATTCACCCACTTAATCAACTTGATGCACAAAGCATTTCCTATCAGAATCAATATAAACCTAATACACTCAGCAAATCTCAATGACTAAATGTAGAATAAACACCTTCTAATTCAAGAACAAGAACAAATTTTTCTTTCTTAATTTTTTTCCTTTTCTTTTAACTTCTTCCCAATCTATTTCCTTTTCTACTTGATGGTATGCCTAAAATTTTGTAGCACTAATGCGTTTAGAGTCCTTTTTTCTAGGAAAAAAAAACTGATGAAAATGTTGATTTTAAACTATCTTTTGTCTAAAATAATTTGAATTGCTACAAAATTAACAACAAACTTCTCATATGAGAACTCTTATCTAATTTCACAACCATATATAAATTATCTAATGGGATCAATGGACAAAATATTAAATTTTAATCTTGACTTATCCAATTTATTGAGGGACAAGAAACTGCCTGATTTTATATGAAAATTTAGCAATGAGTTTGATTCTAGCAGATGAAGAAGCTCCAAGATAGAACAGAAGTATAAAAATTCTAGAAGACCTAAACAGGGCAAAAAGCCATAGCAAAGAGAGTTTCTCATGGCAAAAGCATCATATATCAACATTGCATCAAAATAGAAGGAATTCAAGAAAATCTTCAATCCCAAGGATCACAAAACCTCATTTTAAGAAGCAAAGAGAGAAGCTTATTTTATAACACTTTGCCAAACTCAAATTCAACTATAATTTAGCAGTAAAAATAAAAGAATTTATCCCAAGTGGGCTGCTGCAAGCGTGTGAGCAGCTAACAAAGAAGACAGAAATTAGACAAAGACCCAATTGAAAACCATAGAAATCGAACAATCCCACTTGGGTTCTTATTAATAGTTGTCCAACAACCACCTAATTCTAACCGCATTGGACATTCAGAAAGAATTCAAAAAGTTTATCTGTCAAGAATTATAACAGAGGAACCATTTAATCCCAAAAACCAAGAAAAGGAGAACCAAAAAACACGGATTCAAGATGGAGGTTTTTCTTCCAAAAATGAAGGAAGCATACTGCTAAGCCATTATATTTTAGCTTAGGACATGAAAACAACAACAAATATAAACAAGCAAAGATAATTTCTAACCAAGCCAACTCTTGGTCATAAATTATGATGGTTACGGTTCCTCAAAATTGCAGTAGATTCTACAAATTGCCTGTAATTCATAGAAATTTGTAATTTCTACAAATTACAAGCAATTTGTAGAATCTACTGCAATTTTGAGGAACCGTAACCATCATAATGCATCCATTTTCATATACCTTAGGAACCCTAGCATAGATAGTATACAAGAATTAAAAATTATGTACCTTGGGGACAATTAGAGATGAATGAAAATCGCCAATTGAAGAAGAATTTTTAAACTCGATTTCTTGAAAATCCTCAATTCCCACCTCTGTGTTCTTCGTCGAAAATTTGAAATTTCGTAGGAGATGGTCAGATTGGTGCTTCTATAGAAATCCAAAATGAAATTTCTAGCTTTTATTCTAGAAAGACAAAAAAAAGTATCTAGCTTTTACGTGAAAAAATCTTGCAAAAATAAAAAATAAAGAATTTTGAAAAATTTGTTTGTCAATGAAGAACATAACTGAAGGGGTTGGGCTTAGGCGTTTAGCTAGCTGATGATGTTTAAGAAAACACATCTTTGTATTTCATCTAAAATAATATATTGATGCCTTTTATTCAATTAAAAAAATTATGAATATTAAAAAAATATTTTACTTTATAAAATATGGTGTAATTAATACTTTTACAACAATTAAAAATTAGTATTTGCAACCATTAAATTTCATCATAAATACTAATTTTAATTCCAATGCAAAATTATCCTTTTTATGATGATGAAAAATTAGGTCATAATAATATTTAAGAATTATTTGACTCTTTAAATATAATTGCAACTAAAATTTTCATAGTAAAAAATGTATATTTGCATTGTAAATTAAATTAACATTTTCGATGATTTTTTTGTCCGTGAAAATAGTAAACTTTTGTTATAAGAGTAAAAATTACGCTAATATTTGCGATGAGTGTTTTTCTTTTAAAAAATTTGCTTTTTTGTGATAGAATTATGTCATGGCAAAAACTTTGGTCGCAACAAATCACATTTATAGTGGTGTTTGGACATCCTTTCCTTTTCAATTACTTTTTTCATAATGTTCTGAGTAAGAAAATAAATCAAGTAAAGGGCTTCATTATAGACATTAGCCACTGAATTATTCATAAATCTTTCCTGAGTCGAAGAATTATAATTAGAAATATCTTTTCTCCAATAACGTACGTACAAATCATATACATACACGCTTATCTCATTCGATAATTTTAACAATTTCACGAATCTATATTGATCATTATATGGTTCGTAGATATAAACTATAAAAAATGATAGGTTGAGAAATTTCCATAGGATGGTTGAGTTCAAAATTGATGTAAACAAATATTCCAGAAATTAACATCATAAACACATTAATCGATGGAGAAAACTCAATTAGAGGATCTTACCATGAAGAAATGATTTCATAGAAAGAATTCTTGATGAAATCAATTTTTATAAGTTTTGATAAATCATTGGAAATACCGAATCATTAGACTCTAAGTTAACGGCCTAGAGGGGTCATTTGGATTTAAACTTTTTGAATTCTCACTTTTTAAAATTGATAATGTTAACTTCTATAGCAAAATTTTGTAATAATAGTTAAGAGGTCAAAAAGGTAAATTCCATGTACATTATTAAATATTTGCTACATATATATCAAAATAAACTATACTAGTAGCATTCCCTAATAAAGAGAAAAAATAATTTAACATCTAAATGTTAAGAGCTTGGAGTATATGCATTATAATTAAATACTAAATATTAAGTTGATGGCTATCATATAAATTAGTTTACTAAATTTTGATATTACCAAAAAAAAAAAGACAAAGAAGAAAATAAAAAAACAATTAATATACATAAAATAAGAAATAAGGTTTATTTATAATATGTAATTGAACTAACGAAACTAGTTTAATTTTACAAAAATTGTACTATGTGTAAATGCACATGCAAAAGACTAGTTAAAAATTAAAAGGAATTATAAATATTCGATATACAAACGGTTATTAAATCAAAACCCATTACTAAAATGAATAATATATCTTGATATAAAAACAAATTTCTCTATGAGATATCAATCCTGTAATCCATAATTACCATACTTCATATTCATATCTTGTCATCCTCGGCTGACAATAAATAGAAAGGGACCTCTCAATAATCAAAACTAATATTAAAAGGATCATTTTCAATTTGTATTAAAAAAAAAATTGTTAACATCAGTACGAAAATATTCTTGAGACTTTTCTCTATTGAAGTGAAATGAATTCAACAAATGTCCTTATTTGGTCGATCAAAACTATCCCACATGTCTAATTCCACAACTAAATCGATCTGTATCAGGTTTTGACATCCTTTCCTTTTTAGATTATCCTTTTCAACATGTTTTAAATAAGGAAAGAAATCAAGTGAAGGGCTCCTGTAGGCATTATCTACTGAATGATTCATAAATTTTTCCTTAGTCGAAGAATTAGAATTGAAAATTCTTTTTCTCCAATAATGTCCGTGCAAATATATACAATTTCACGAATCTATATCCATTATTAGATGGTTCATAGATAAAAACTATAAAAAATGATAGGTTAAGAAATTTCCATGGGATGGTTGAGTTTAAATTTGATATGAATAAAGGTTCCAAAAATTAACCTCATAAAATTATTATAATATCTATAGGAAAATATTCTTGAAACTTTTCTCTATTAAAGTTGAATGAATTCAACAAATGTTCTTATTTTGTCTATCAAAATTATCCCACATTGCTAATTCCTCAACTAAATCGATCTGTGTAAGGTTTTGACATGCTTTCCTTTTTGGATTACCCTTTTCATCATGCTTTAAGTAAGAAAATAAATCAAGTGAACGTGATTGAACCAAGATGGTCAAGTAGATTAAAACCTTCAAGGACCTATCACAAGAGCAAAAGCAAGGAGCAAATCGGAAGAAGAAAAAATCAAGAAGAGGCAAGAACAGAGCCTACTGTAGGTGATAGGCTCGTGCCTACCATCCACGGTAGGCCCTAAATTCAATTTCGAAAGTTAAAGACTTATCGCCTATGGTAGAGTTGCTTACCATCGACGATAAGGTACTAATTTTATGTAATGCGATATCTTAGGTGGGAATTACTACTTTAATTCACTTACAGCTTTTAATTAAGTCTCTAATGGTCTTGGGTTGACTCAAGACCTTTTTCGGAATAAGGTTTATAGTATAATTGTAAGAAAAATTGATGATTTTATGACATTGAAAAGCTTATGTCCAGGGTCTTTAAGTTTTGAGGCTGTACTTAGACTTCGTCTTGGATTTGATCATTCCTTAGATTGATTTTATTGAATACTTGGATTGTGTTGATCTAAGGGTTCTTAATTTTATCATAATTCCTAAATCTATTATGATCACATCCTTGTGATTTGTTTTTTAGCTTAGGTATTCTTCAATTGACCTAATTGGGTAGGGGGTATCCAAAACCTTTGTTTGATTAGTTGTTTTTAGACTCTAATTGCTTTCTTTCAGTGTTATACTTCTTTGTATGATCAAATTGATTTCGATTGGCTTTAATTGCTCTTGGATTGTTTTTTGAAACTCTTGCACTGCAAGTGTTTGAAGAAATTTCTCTTTGAACTTCTTTAATTCCTCAACAAAGTGCCTAATTAGAATTCGTCTTGGGTTGATTATCTTTGGTGGTTGTAGGGAAGGAAGTTTTGAAGATTTAAAGAACTCTTGTGAGGTGAGAGTTTGGGAAAAGGCAAGAGGGTGAGCTTATTGTTGTAAAAGCTATAAGAGAGCCAAACACGAGGAATTCAGTGATCATTAAAAGAAAGCATACACTTAGGGAGTGATTGTGAGGTAATATTTCCTGTTTCTTTTGTTTAATTTGTATGTTTCATTATGCCTGTGGATGCCTAATCACCAACTCCTAACAATGAAGGAACTAGTAAAAGTCCTCATTCTAACTTGGATCCAATAAGAGTTATTATGCAAGAGCTTCAACAAATGAGAACAGAAATGGGAGATATGTGAAGTGATATGAAATGAGATGACCAAGAAGCTAAGGAGTTGATTCAATGACCTATCACTAGAGCAAGGTAAGGAAGATCAAGGAATATAATGATGACTTGGCTAAAGGAATGGTGGCATTCATTGAAGAAACCCATGAATAATGGATTAAAGAGAAAGAATGAAGGCTTTGAAGATGAAGGAAAACCTCCCAAGTTGTTCATGATTCATATCATAAGCAAAAAGTATTCCGTAGAGCAAGTTGGAGGTGAAAAAGTCCAAAAAGAGCGAACAACAGGACCTACCGCCCTATACCTACCATTCACGGTAGGCTTCTGGATAAATTAGTGTTCGTGTGCTGAGAACCTACCACGTGCGGGTATCCTACCATCGATCATAGGGTACTGGAATTCTAGTAAAATGCATTGTTTGAGCTAATTTTTAACGTTTAAGCTCTATTTGCGACTGCTAATTAAAGGTCTAATTGATCTTTTAGAGTCTTAAGTCAAGAGTAAATGTAGGGTTTAGCCCTAACACTATAAATATATATTTATAGCCTGCATTATAATCAGGTTGAATATTGATGAAATTGTGAGTTTTCTATAATGGTTTCTAGGGCTCTTCAACCCATCTTAGTTAGCTTCTCAGGTTTTGCTTGCTTAGTTTTTAAGCAATTGATAACTTAGATTGATGAATCTATGGAAGTCAACTGATCATTTCCAATTCCTTGTTTGATTGATTCTAATTTGTAGGAGTTCTTGTTTCTACAGTTGATTAATCTAGGTCTTCTAATTTGTGTAGTTTGAATTTTAGGGCCATAGTTTTCCTAAGGTTCTTGCTATCAAATTGAGAAAGATTTACTCTTCTCACTATTGGTTTTATGTTGCTTATGTCCTCATAGGTTCTTTAGCGGAGCGTTGGAATTACAAAATCTTCAATAGAAGTTCTTCAACGAGAAAGTAATCTTGGGAAGGTGATGGATTAAATTCGCCATCAAATTGAGGATTTACGTTAAATTGCTATCAGATCAACCTCCAATTGAAGGTCCATTTATATTTAGTTTTTCGCTGAAAAAAAAAAAGAGAAAGTACTTGGTGATCTAAACAAAATTCCATGAAGATCATGGAAAAATAATACAAAAAAATAAATTGAAAAGAGAATGATGAAGTGGAAATTTGTTTGAAATTTTGTGATGGATCTAAACTTCTATGAGTTGAGGATCAATTGAAATAAGTTTTACTTAATTTGGAGTCCATTTGATTGACCAAATTGATTGAAAACTGAAAAGTATTTTGATATCTCTGGTGCAAAAAAAGTATGAATTAATTCGAGTTTATCTTGTGTTATATTGATTCAATTCCATTTAAATTTTGTGCTTAAAATAATCTTTGTCGAGTGAGGAATCGTTCTAACTTTTTTCACTCGATTAGGATTGGTATTTGAAGATTTATAGCTGTTTTTGTAACTGCGTGTCATCATCCCCATTTTCTAGAGAGTTTTTTTCTTAGTACTCTTATTTCTTTGTTTAGCTTAGTTTGTTTTGAATTGCTTTGAATTTGACTTCTAATTGTTTTCTTGTGTATTTCTACTCTTTGTTTGATGATCAAGTATGTTTGTTGGCACTTTTCCATAGATTAATTCTTTGAAACTCCTTATACCTCAAGTGTTTGATAATTTGCTTGTTTGAACTGTCATATCCAACTAAGTGCCTTGAATGTTTTACTTGCTTGAGTTGTTTCTCTTGGCTTAGTTTGTGAATCTATGGAAGTTTAAGAGTAGAGTATTTGGAAAAAGGTAAGAGGGTGAGCCTATTGTTATAAAAGCCAATAAGAGAGTTAAAGACGAAAGAACCGATTGATCATCAAAAGAGGCAAAACACTTAGGGAGTGATTGTGAGGTCCTATTTCCTGTTATTCTTGTTTATTTACAGGGTTAACAATGTCAACGAAATGTCATTTACCTACCCCATCTCATCATGAAGGCGCTATGATCCTACAAGGATGAATTTGAATGAATCTATGCGAACTATGCAACAATCTATTGAGAGTTTTTCAAGACAATTCCAAGGAATAGTTAGAGATGTTGAAGAGTTAAAGAAGGGCAAAGAAAGTGCCACAAAAGAGCAATGACTTAGGGACAATCTTTGAGGATTTCCTTCACCTCACCATCAAAAGGCTTATGACAATGTACCTCCTTATAGATACCATGACATGTCGGCTCAAAGTTCCTATCTGTTTCATGAAAGTGGTCACCAAGGAAGGCAAGCCACAAGAGGTGGAAGAAGAAGGGGGGTCCAAGAAGAAGAGGAAACAATAGACCACAAGAAGAGATTCCCAGAAATGAAGCATGGCATGAAAATAACTTATTTGATGACTATGGGGAGAATCCTAATATTGGCCAAGAATATTTGGATGGATATTATGGTAGACAACAAGGGAATAAAGCTTTAGACAAGATCAAGTGAAAGATGCCTAGCTTCAAGGGGAAAAGTGATCCAAATGTGTTCCTTAATTGAGAACGTCAAGTGGAGAACCTATTCATGGTGAGAAATTATAGTGACATTGTCAAGGTTAAGTTAATTATTGCCGAATTTTCGGGTTATGCACTTCATTGGTGGGAGAAGATTGCCACCCAAAGGGTTAGAAATGGAAGAGGACAGGTTGAAACTTGGACCGAATTGAAAACTTCCATGAAAGAAAGGTTTGTGCCAGAGAATTATTATAGGAAAAGTTATGAAGGTGGTAAAAGTTAGTAAGGTAGTAAAACTTATGAAGATTATAGATCAGAGATGGAGTTATACATCTTGAGGTTGAGCTTGTAGGAGGACAAATATGCTTTTATTGCTGGATTTCTAAGTGGCCTCAATAGGGACATTACTAATCAACAAGGATTATATCTTTACACCACTTATGAGGACATGTGCCATTTTGCAACCAAGATTGAAAATCAAAGAAAGAGGAGCGGTTTCTCTAAGACTACTTTTCCTTCTTCAAGAAATGTGGTGCCTAAGCCTCATACCTTTACCTACAAGAGTTGGCCAAAGAAAGATGACACACCTAAGGCGACTTTCAAAGATAATTCTAAGCCTAAGATGGAGGAGAAAGGTAGATTGATTACCAATCTAACAAGGTGCTTCAAGTGCAATGGCGTGGGACATATAGCCATTAATTGTCCTACCAAGAGGACTTTGGTCTCTCGTAATGATTTGAATGGTTGGATTGAAAAGAATGAAGAGGATTTCCAATAGGACATTGTTGAAAAGGAAGGAGATAGTAGTGATGAAGCTCAAGAAAATGCTTCTTTCGACGCCGATGAAGAAGGTAAGAGTTTGGTGACTGTTACATCTTTGTCTACTCAAGTTCTTGAAGAGGAATCTAGTATTCAAAGGGAGAACATCTTTCAAACTAAATGCTTAGTTGGAGGTAAAGTTACTAGTCTTATTATGGATAGCAGTAGTTGCAGTAATGCAACTAATACCTATCTTGTTGAAAAGTTTAACTTACCTTCTCAAGCATCCTAAATCTCATAAGTTTTATTGGTTAAATGATAATGTGGAAGTTAAGGTTAACAAAAAAGTGATAGTTTCTATTACTAAGGGGTCATATAATGATGAAATTCTTTGTGATATGGCTCCTATACAAGGAGGGCTTTTGTTGGTGGGATATCCTTGGCAATATGATAGAAAAGCTATTCATAATTGTGTGAAAACACCTACACTTTGGTTCTTGTATGGGTAATGTTGCTAGGCTTGCCAATCGACTTATGGAATACATAAATTTTGGGGAAAATTTGCTCTAAGATGGGGATCCCCCTATGTTCAGATACTATGACAAGGATGAAACAGCGAATATCCTATGCAAGAGTCTTGGTGGAAGTGGATGTAGCCAAAGAACTTGTTTCAGAGGTAGTTATCAAACTACCATTTGACAGGGTGAGACGATAAAATGTGGTGTATGAAAATGTACCAAAATTCTACTCAATGTGTCAGATTCTTGGGCATTCACTGGATGGTTTCTACAAAACAAAGCAAGCTAAGGAGACTTAGAAACAGGTTATGCGCCCAGTCCAAACAGGATGAAACCAAAAGTAAACACAGAGGGATGAAGGAGACAGCTTCAGTACCTACTGTTCAAGAGCCTTTAAGCACTCCTACCATAGAGGTAGCTCCTAATCAGGGCCAGATTCAAGTGGAGCAAACACCAAAACCTAGAGCTATTGGGAAGAGAGGTCAATCACAAACAACCCCTCCAAAGGGAAGCTTGGTTTCGGGGGAGAAGACTGATGGGGAGGTGGAAACTATGACTGAGCCAGATGTGGAACCAATCCCTGAGACAGGAAAAGGAAAGCTTGATGAGCAGGAAAAGGTTAAAGGGGTTAGGAGGATCACACCTTTCCTTGCTGATAAGAACGTTAGAAGAGCTCTACCAAGAGACAAAGGGAAGAAGCCAATGATGAGGAGCAATGTAGCTGCCTTGGAAAAACGAAAGGGATCTGCCCTTCATATTGTTTAACCATGAATTTAGAATGGTGGAATGTGAGAGGGTTTTCCAAAGCCCTCAAACACAAAGAAGTAAATAGTTTTTTAAAGATTAATAGCATTTCAGTTTTTACTATTTTGGAAACCAAATTGGAAGAAGGAAGGTTGTTCGATATTATGAGATGGCAATTTAGTGACTGGAAGGTGGCACACAATTTTTATTTGCATGATGCTGGTAGGATTGCAGTTATCTGGGATCCAAGGAAAGCTGAGGTGGAGGTATTCGATGTCCATCTGCAGGTCATTCATACCTTCATTACTTGTAAACAGTCTTTGCAGAAATCTTTTGTATCTTTAGTTACAAAATGCATTCGGTAGTACATAGAACACCTTGTGGTAATCGCTCTACAACTTTGGTTCCTCCCTTATTCAACCATGGTTAGTGCTTGGAGATTTTAATAATGCCCTTAATGCAGATGATAGAAGGGGTCTCACAAATTTTCTTCTTATGAAGTTCGTGACTTTATGGATTGCTGTGTCGATTTGGGACTGGGGGGTATCAATTACACGGGCTCCCATTTTACATGGACAAATAATGTAACATGGTCAAAGATAGATAGAGCTATGTGCAACGATGCTTGGTTAACTCATGATCTTAATGCCACAGAAAAGTTTCTTCCACCAGGATGCATTTCGAACCACTCCCCGTCTGTACTGTTGTTGTTTGAGCAAAGAGCTTTGCTGAGACCGCCGTTTATGTTCTTCAATAAGTGGGCTGAGCATGATGAGTTTCACAGGATTGTGGAGGGAAATTGGACCATCACTGTCCAAGGCACAAAACAATTCTCTCTTTGTCGGAAATTGAAGATGTTGAAGAAGGGACTGAAAGGACTAAACTGGAAGCATTTTAACCATATATCAGTGAAAGCAGAGACAGCCAGGGTAGACCTAAAACGTGTACAAACTGAGCTTCATGACAATCCGATAGATGAGAACTTAAAAGCATAGGTTACAGATTTGCAAGAAAATGCTGCTTTTTTTATTGATGCAGAGAGAAATTTCCTAGCCCAGAAAACCAAGTGTGAATTCTTTGTGAAAGGCGATAAAAGTACAAAACTTTTTCCCTCTTAAGAGAAAACAATGCAAAGAAGAAATTCATAGCTGCCTTTACTAAGGAGGATGGGACTTCTACAACCAGCTTCAATGAAGTACAAGAGGAATTGCTTATGTATTATGGGAATCTTTTGGGAACGCATCAGGATATTGGGGGTTTGAAACTTCTAACATGGGCGCAGGACCTAAGCTATCTATTTGCAGGCGATATCCCTAGTGACCAGTTTCATGAATGAAGAGATTAAAGAAGCCTTGTTCGACATAGTGAATGAGAAATCTCCGGGACCGGATGGGTATACATCCTTATTTTTCAAGAAGGCTTGGAATGTGGTTGGGGAGGAGCTTTGCCGGCGGTTGAGGAGTTTTTTGAATCAGGAAAGCTGCTTAAACAAATGAATCACTCCATCATTGCCCTCATCCCAAAGACACAACATGTTACAATGGTGGCTTACTTTAGGCCAATCTCCCGCTGTAATGTTTTTTATAAAGTGATTACTAAGCTTCTTGCAACTAGGTTGGCTATAATTCTGCCCTATATCATTAACAAAGCACAGTCGGCTTTTGTCAAGGATCATAGCATGGTAGAGAACATACATCTTGCACATGAAATCATAAGGGGCTATACAAGGAAGCGCACCTCTCCTAAATGCACCCTAAAGGTTGACATCCGGAAAGCATATGACACTATTTCATGAGAGTTCTTAGAGAATGTCCTTAGAGCCCTGCAGTTTCCGGATAGATTCATTGCTTGGATTATGGAGTGTGTTACCACTCCTACCTACTCTCTAAAGGTGAATGGGGAAGTGATCGGGTTTTTCAAATGAGGAAGGGCCCTACAGTAAGGGGATCCCATATCACCCTTCCCATTTCTTCTTTGCATGGAATACTTGTCTAGAAGTCTAAATAGAGCCACCACTCATGATGAATTCAACTTACACCCTAAATGCGAGAAGCTTCGGATCTCCCACCTTGCTTTTGCTGATGATCTCATAGTGTTCACGATAGGAGACTACAAATCTGTCAAAATTATGTTTGATGAACTTCTGGCTTTTGGTTTAGCCTCTGGATTACAGGTTAACTCTCTCAAGTTCAACACTATTAGTTGGGATCCCCAATTTTGAGAAAAGTTTAATTATGGACTACATTGGGTTTCAGGTGGGAAACTTGCCATGCCGCTATCTTGGAATTCCCCTCTCGGGAGTGTATCTTAAACTGACGGATTATGCTCCATTATTTGATAAGGTCACCAAAACTCTCCTAGCATGGGTAGGTTTAAATCTATCTTATGCAAGCAGGCTAGAGGATATCACTTCAGTAGTGCAGGTCATTTTTTGTTTCTGGCTTGGCATACTTCCTATGTCTGCAGCAGTTATGGACAGAATCGTAAGCCTATGCAGAAGATTTCTATGGGGTGGAAATTTTGCTAAAGTGGCTTGGAAAACACTTTGCTACCAGAAACAGCAAGAGGGGCTCAGTCTAAGGGACTCTAAGAAATGGAATGATGCTTGCTCCCAAAAGCTCTATGGAATGTTGACAACAAGAAGGATACCTTTTGGTGTAGGTGAATACAACACTATTACATCAAAGATAGTATAATATGGGAGATCATGTCTAAGAAGGGCTTCCCACCTCTTGCGAAACGTTTGCTTGCTATTAGAGATGTAATTCTTCAAGCCGAGGGTATCTTTGGGGCTGCCATGGACCGCTTATCGGACTGGGTTAAAGGGGACACCTTTCAGACAACAACGACATATACGTATTTCACTCCAGCAAGGCCGAAACAGAGTTGGATAAAGATTGTGTGAAATCCCACCTTTCCACCCAAGTTCTCTTTTATTATGTGGCTTACTATTTTAGGGAGATTGCCTACGATTGATAGGTTGAAGTTCTTGGAAGTAGACAGAACGTGTAACCTGTGCAAACAAAATAAGGAGACACTTTCACATCTATTCTTTGCTTGCCCCTTCACAGGTGATATATGGACGGCTGTCCGGGAGTGGGTTAGGCTACAGAGAAGGATGAAAATGATGAGAGCTGCCTCAAATGGTTGAACAAAGACTGCTGAGGGACCTCTTAGACATGCAATTTCAGAAAACTTAGTTTTACAACAACTTTGTACTATGTATGGGAGTGTAGAAAAAAAGTTATTTTTGAGTCTTATATTCAGAATAGGAACTACATTGTTAGCAAGATTAAAATATAGGTATATAAGATTATTTATGCCTTATATCCCCATATTTTTACCATTTGCTGGGGTTTTCTACATGTATTTGAGTAAGACAGTTTGTGTGAATGTATGTTTGGGCCATGTAACAGTGTGACTATTGAGGGTATGCCCGCGAGTATTTGTAATCTCTCTTTTTGATCTATAATACACATTTACATTTAGATAAAAAAAACACCTATACTTTTGAAAAGGATGGCAAGAAGTTCATGTTGAATCCTTTGACTTCTAGTCAAGTTTTTGAAGAACAAAAGAAGATGATAGAAAAAGAAAGACTTGAGAGTGAGAAAAAGAGAGAGAGTATTGAAGAGGGAAAAAGAATTAAGGAAAAAGAACGATTGTGGAAAAACCAAGAGAGGGAAAATTGAAGAAAGACACGAAAATGAGTGATCAAAATAGTGATAGTTGAAAGAGAGAAAAGAGATATTTCTATGCAAAAGAGAGTGAGATCATAGAAGCCATTGAAAAAGAAGAGTTGGCTTTACTTCTTTATTGCAAAGGTACATTTGTTTATACTAATGATCACTTGTCTTCCATATGTAATGCTATAGTAAAGATCATTGAAGAATTCAAGGATGTCTTCCCCGAAGAGGTGCCTGATGGACTTCCTCCTTTAAGAAGAATTGAACATCAAATTTATTTGGTGCCTGGCACGTTGTTACAAAATAGACCTGCTTATAGAAGTCCTCCTAAAGAGTCCAAGGAGTTTAGAAGACAAGTTGAGGAGTTGCTCTCCAAACGCAATGTAAGAGAAAGCTTGAGCCCTTGTATCGTTCCCATTTTATCAGTTCCTTAGAAAGATGGTACGTGCCATATGTGTGTAGATTGTAGAGCCATTAACAACATTACCATCAAGTATGGGCATCCCATTCCTAGATTAGATGATTTTCTTGATGAGTTGCATTGTTCTCAAATAGTTTCAAAGATAGATTTAAAATCAAGTTACCATCAAATTCGAATGAGGGAAGGAGATGAGTGGAAAATGTCTTTCAAAAGAAATTTTGGTCTTTATGAATGGTTATTCATGCCTTTTTAGTTTAGTTAATTCACCTAGCAGATTCATGGGACTCATGCATTACGTTTTGAGGAATTTTATTGCTAAATTTGTTGTAGTCTATCTTGATGACATCTTGATTTATAGCAAAACTAATGAAGATCATTCGCATCATCTTAAGCAAGTTTTATTGGTGTTGAGAAGTGAGAAACTCTATGCTAACCTTGGAAAATGTGAGTTTTGTTTGTTAAAGGCAATTTTTCTAGGTTATGTGGTAGTTCTCAAGGTCTCGACGTTGATGAAGACAAGGTGAAAAGCAATCAAGGATTTGCCTACTCCTAAGAGTGAATTCAAAGTGAGAAGTTGCCATGGTCTAGCAAGCTTTTATAGGAGATTCATCAAGGACTTTAGCACCATTTCCAGTCCCTTGACGGATGTAATAAAGAATATGAATGGCTTCAAATGGGAGGAGAAACAAGAGAAAGAATTAAAGTTGTTAAAGGAAAGGTTTAGTAGTGCACCTCTACTTGCACTACCTAACTTTGAAAAGACATTTGAGATAGAATGCGATGCCTTGGGGGTTGGAATTGGATGAATCTTGATAAGGACAAGCGGCCTTTAGCTTATTTTAGTGTAAAGTTGACAGTGCGGTATTGAATTATGCTACATATGACAAGGAGTTCTATGCACTAGTGAGGACATAGAAACATTGGGAACAATATTTGTGGCCTAAAGAGTTTGTAGTGCATAACGACCACGAGTCCTTGAAGTTTCTCAAACGACTACAAAAGCTTAACAAGAGGCATGGAAGATGGATGGAGTTTATGGAGACATTTCCATACGTCATCTGGTATAAGAAAGGTAAAGAAAACATTGTGGATGCTTTGTCTAGAAGGTACACTCTTATCTCTACTCCGTAAGCTCAATTACTTGGCTTTGAAATGCTTAAGGAATTGTATTCTAGTGATCAAGATTTTAAAGATATCTTTGATGATTGCTCGCTGTGCCTAATGATAAGTATCTCATACGTGATGGTTTTCTTTATCATGAGGGTAAATTGTGTATTCCTTCTTGTTCTACCAGGTTTTTGTTGGTAAAAAAGCTCATTGTGGTGGTTTAATTGGACATTTTAGCATCACTAAAACTTATGAGATATGGCATGAGCACTTCGTTTGGCCTCATATGAGAAAAGATGTTGAAAAGTTCAATGGGAATTGCTTAGTGTGTAAAAGAGCTAAGACTACATCCTTGCCTCATGGTCTTTATACTCCTCTGGATATGTCTAAAGTACCTTGGGTAGATATCTCTATGGATTTTATTCTTGGAGTACCTAAGTCAACTAAGGGCATGGATTTTATCTTTATTGTAATAGATTAGTTTTCTAAAATGGGTCATTTTATACCTTGTAAGAAAACCGGTGATGCTAGTAATATTGTGGATCTTTTCTTTACTTGGGTGGTGCATTTCCATGGCATTCCTAGAACTATTGTTTCGAATCGTGACACTAAATTCCTTAGTCATTTTTGTCGTGTTTTGTGGAGAAAACTTGGAACTAACTTGTTGTATTCTACAACTTGCCATCCACAAATTGATGGCCAAATGGAGGTGGTAAATAAAACCATTGGATAACTTCTTACGACCATCCCTAAGAAGAACTTGTTTTAATGGGAAGATTATTTACCTCACATTGAGTTTTCTTACAATAGAGTGCATCATTCTACTACTTCTTACTGTTATTTTGCAGTTGTTTATGGTTTCAATCTTCTTACTTCATTTGATTTGGTGCCTTTACCTATAGATCATGCTTTGAGCTTGAACAGAAAGAAGAAAGCAGAGTATGTCAAGTCTATCCATTTCAAAGTCCATGAAGATATTGAAACTAACAACAAGAAGCTCGTGGCTAAAAGAAATTTTGGAAGGAAATGATTAGTCTTTGAACCCAGATTGGGTTTGGGTTTAGCTTAGAAAAGAACGCTTTCCTTCTCAACGAAAGTCTAAGCTTGATGCCCAAGGCAATGGCCCTTTTCATGTTCTTGAGCACATTAGTGACAATGCTTGTTAAATTAATCTTCCGGGTGAACAAAATGTTAGTTCTACCTTCAATGTTTTTGACTTATTTTTGTGTAATGTATGTGAAGATTCGAGATTGAATATTTTCAAAGGAGGGGCAGATGATATAAACCGAGATGAACAAGAAGCTAAGGAGTTGATTCAAGGACCAATCACGAGAGTAAGGGCAAGGAAGATAAAGGAATATTATGATAGCTTTTCAAAAGGAATGGTGGCATTCACGAGAGTAGGGTACCCTGTCGTCGATGGTAGGGTACTGGAATTTTAGTAAAATGCATTGTTTAAGTAGATTTTTAAAGTTTAAACTCTTTTTTTGGTTACTAATTAAGGGTCAAATTGATCTTTTAGAGTCTTAAGTAAAGAGTCAATGTAGGGTTTAGCCCTAACGCTACAAATACACATTTATAGCCTATATTATAATCAAGTTGAATATTAATGAAATTGTGAGTTTCTCTAATGGTTTCGGAGGTTCTTTAACCCATCTTAGTTAGCTTCTAAAGGTTTTCTTCCTCAGTTTGTTAGAAATTGATAACTTAGATTGATGAAACTATGGAAGTCAATTAATCATTTCCAATCCTTGTTTGATTGATTCTAGGAGTTCTTGCTTCTAGAGTTGATTAATCTAGGTCTTCTAATTTGTGTACTTTTGATTTTAGGGCCATAGTTTCCCTAAGGTTCTTGCTATCAAACTGAGAAAGATTTACTTTTTGCAGTATTCGTTTTATGTTACTTATTTCATCATAGGTTCTTTAGTGGAGTGTTGGAATTACAAAATCTTCAATAAAAGTTCTTCAACAAGAAGGTAATCTTGGGAAGGTGATGGATTAAATTTGCCATCAAATTGAGGATTCACATTAAGAAGGGACATAGCTAATCTTTCTATAGAGCAAAGATGTTGTTGGATCTATTTACTATTATAACCTCTAATTACTATTATAATAATCAGAATAAACACAGCGGAAAAAATAAAACAGACTAATCACTATTACACGAATATCTTCCTTTTTCTCCTCCACCGTCGGTCTAAGCCGAATGGAACACCAAGAATAGATCTGCACAAAACAGTTAGCAGAAATGGCAGAAGCAATAAACAGAAGGAGACCGAAAAACTTACCCACCGCTGTGGGTCCTCAGGCGGAAGAAAAAACCTACCGAGATTGAGATGGCGGCGAGCAGCGATGAGAGATCACGAACCACGTCGAGGCGCCGGCGGCAAACGAAAAATAGCACGATCGGTCTAAAACGGGTCCCTCAGTCACGGGGCGTCAACCAAAGAGAAAAAACACTGGTGTCTCTCTCTCTAAACCTTTCGACTCTCTCCAAAACTTACAAGAAATGGTGATCGATCGAGGACCACCACACGCCGCCGTTCACAATAAAAGTGACAGCATCACAGAAAACAAAAAGACAGAGAAGAGCAACGGATGCGGCAAGCTGTGGTGAAAAAAGGGAAGAAGAAGAGACAGAGATTCAACTTAGTAGAAAAGAAAGAAAAGAGTCGGCTGTGTATCAAACCGAGGAGAGGAAGAGAGACTTAAATAGGTTAAAGCCACAACGGATGGCCCAGGTTGGCCCGGCCCGGCATCTTTGACCAGTTCAAACCACCTTATCTTCTGTTGAGGCCCATTGGATCATCATAGAGAAGCTAATGTGGGCTGAAAGATGAAAAAATATTGGGAAGAAAAATAGGCCCAAGCCTACAATCTCCACCTCGAACAATATTTTTCCAACATCCAAATGACTCGATAAGAGTCAACCTGCGTCCAAGTGAAGGAAGTCCCTGCAAAATATAAACTTGTCAGAGCTCACAATTTTAGTACCAAAATCTAAAGGATTATCATTAGTACTAATCTTGTTTATGTCAACTAAACCACTAGAGACTTTTTCCCTAATAAAATGGTATTTGACTTCCATATGCTTTGTCCTTTCATGATAAACTGGATTTTTGCATAAATGTAAACAACTTTGTCTGTCAATATAAATAATAGCTTTTGAATGTAAAACGAGTAATTCACTCAATAACCTTTGAAGCCAAATGGCTTCCTTGATAGCTTCCATAGCCGCGATATATTCAGTCTCAGTAGTTGATAAAGCAACTACTGGCTGTAATTGAGACTTTCATGAGGCACAATTATCTGCTAGGGTAAAGAAATAGTTCAAAAACAATTAGTTCAAAATCAGAATCAACATAACCAATTAGTTCAAAAACATCAGACCAATTGCGATAGTGTAAGCCCCTATCTATAGTTCCATTAAGGTAACGTAACCACTACTTGAGAGCAGCCCAGTGATCCCTCCTCAGGTTAGACATGAATCTGCTGAGAAAGCTTATAGAAAAACCAATGTCAGGTCAGGTGGATATCATTGAGTACATAACAGAGCCTCTGGCCATTCTATAGGGAATATTTGGCATGTCTCTTTTCTCACTTTCAGTTTTGGGAAAAGTTTTATCAGAAAGTTTGAAATGGCTCACAAGTAGGGTAATAACGGGCTTGCATAAATGCATCAAAAATTTAGAAATAATTTTCTGGAGAAAGGGTTTCTGAGATAAGAAAAGGAAACTATCAGTCCTATCTCTAGTAATATTTATCCCAAGAATCCTAGATGTAGGCCCTAAATCCATCATGTCAAATTTGGATTTTAACAAAAATTTCAGATCTTGAATCTTAGCTTTATGTTTGCAAGCAATTAACATATCATCAATATAAAGCAACAAATAAATAGCACTATCAACATTATTTCCAGAGAAATAAAGACAACTATCATAATTGCTTTTAGAGAAACGAACTTTTAACATAAAAGAATCAAACCTCTTGTACTATTGTCTAGGCGATTGTTTAAGTCCGTCTAAGGACTTTTTCAAGAGACATGCCATGTATTCTTTACCTTTAACCGCAAAACCTGGAGGTTGACACATGTATATGGTCTCTTCGAGATCACCATGCAAGTAAGTGGCTTTTACATCAAGTTGTTCAAGATTGAGATCCTAAAAGTCAACAAGAGCAAGAATTTCTAATCATTTTGTATTTAACGACGGGAGAAAAAATTTCATTCAAATCAATGCCCTCAACTTATGAAAAACCTTTCGCAACCAGCCTAGCCTTAAATAGTAGACTCAAGCTCTTTAATTTTAAAAATCTATTTGTAATCAACTAATTTTTGTTTTGAGGGTTTTTGAACAATCCAGGTTTTATTCTTATTTAAAGAGGACATTTCCTCATCCATAGCATGTAACTATAAAGAGCGATTAGGGCTTTTCAAAACATTAGAGAAACACAAAGGTTCCTTCTCTTCCACATAACATGCAGCAACAAATGCATATGATACTATATATGAGTAACCATATCTAGAGGGTTCCTTATGCGCTCTTCTAACTCTCTCTCTAGACAACAGGTAATCTCTAAGGGCTTGAGCTTGAGCCTTGGGGTGTTCTTCCTCCTCATCAGAATCTTCTAACTCAGGGACAAGGGTTTCAGGAACACTAGAAGGATCAGGTATACTACTGGATGGTGTAACTAACTCTTCGTTAGTTTTAGGGTCCTGTGTGGGCTCTAGAGAGAGTTCAGAGGTGACCTCCATCTCCACAAGAATACTACCTAGAGTGGGAACACAGGGTGGACTATCGGAGACAGGTTTATCTTTAAAGGGCATATCTAACTCGTTGAAGATGACATCCCTACTGATAACTACCCTCACTCCCGGTTCACCCTTTAGCCATGCTGTATAACCCTTCACTCAGCTAGGATATCCTATGGATACTCCCTTTCTGGACTTAGGGTCTAGCTTATCCTCCTTCTGATGTGCAAAAGCAGCACACCCAAACACTCTAAGGTTGGACAGGTTAGGATGTTTACCACACCAAAGTTCTATAGGAGTCCTAAAGTTTATAGCTATAGAAGAGGATCTATTAATGAGGTAGACAGCCGTACTAACAACTTATCTCCAAATGGGTTTTGGGACACCTGAAGACACCATAAGACATCTAACCTTATCTATTATGGTACGGTTCATCCTCTCAGCTACTCCGTTCTACTGGGGGTTATGCCTAACCATCCTATGATGTAAGATACTATGCGGATGCACACAAATCAGCAAACTTCCGGTTACAAAACTCAAGACCGTTATCAGTCCTAATTGTTTTTAGTTTATTTCTAGATTGATTTTCGGCAAGGCGTTTCCATTCACAAAACTTTTCGAAAGTTTGATCTTTTGTTTTAAAAGAAAAACCCAAACATGCCACAAAAAATCATCCACAATAGATAAGAAATAAACATTACCACCATACGTTGGAACGTTTTCAGGTCCTTACAGATCACATTGCATATAATCAAGTATTGTAGAAGACGTGTGTGCTAGTTGAAAGACTAATTTTGTGTTGTTTTCCCAAAACACAGTGGTCATAAAAATCCAAAGAATCAATTTTATCACCACATAAAAGATTTTGTTTTTGTAAGTAATACAATCCCTTCTCGCTAATGTGGCTAATATGCCGATGCCACAACATAGTTTTCTCAGGAACAGTATTTGAAATCAAAGCAGTTGAATCACAAACTGTTTTTCCAATAAGAATGTATAAACTTTCCCTTTTGAAACCTTTAAGCATGACTAGGTTTCCTTTGCAAACTCTCAAAATACCATTTTTAGATTTGTAAGAAAGACCAAGTGAATATGGGAGATAAGATTCCGATGAAGGTCGGGCACATATCTCACCTCAGTGAGTTTCCTAATCACGCTGTCGTACATTTTGATGAAAATATTTCCGATGCCTTTAACATCACAAACTTGATTGTTTCCCAAACCTTTCCATGATTTAAGGATTTAAAATCTGAAAACCAGTATTTGTTGGGTGTCATATGAAATATACATCCAGAATCAAGAATCCAATAATCAACAACTTTAGAACAAGAAGGGGAAAGGGAAACACACAAAACCTCTGAATTCATAGAATTACTATCTGAATCAAAATTATGGGTTTTGTTAATTTTATCACTCCCTTTACCATGTTTATGTTGTTTTTCATCTTTGATCCTTTTAAAACACTTATTTTTCATATGACCCTCCTTGCCACAGTAAAAACATTTCACTTTGTTCTTTTCTCGAGATTTGGACCTCCCTTTACTTTTAGGCCTATGACTAAGAAGTTCCCTCCGGTCAACTCTCCCTCGCACGTAAAGGTTCTCTCCGTTTAATTTATTTTCTTTTCTTAAATCAAATCTTTGGATTTCAAAGTGTTTTTAACATCGGAAAGGGATAAACCATCTCTACCATATTTAATGGCAGATTTTACATTTTTATAAGAATCAGGTAAGGCATTTAATAAATAAAAACGCTATTTTCATCAGAGATTTTCTCTCCAACGTTTTGAAGTTCCAAAATGATTTTATCTAAATCATCCATATTTTCTGAAAGCATTTTTGACCCCCTCATTTTAAAATAGAAAAGTTGTTCTTTTAAATAAATTTTATTTGATAGAGATTTTCCCAGATATAATTTTTCTAAGCGGGTGCAGTTTTATTTTGAACGAAAACTGCTTTCATTTTTCTCCGCCACATTACAAAGTTAGATTTTCCATCAAACTTGTCGGTTTCAATTTTTGGAACCGACATGTTTTAATGGAAAATAAGAGTAATTTAATGGCTAGAAAAATAAAAGATTTGAAAACTTTGACTTTTACCAATAAAAATACCCGGATTTGTTTTACTTTTGAGAAAATGGCATAAAAACGTGTGAGGCACGAATCCCAATAAACAGAAAAGTGCAATAGTAATAAATGGCAGTGACAGCTAATCAATAGAACAGAAAAGGACAAAAAGAAGAATGTTACAAACTAAATAACAACAAAAATTAAAAACAGAAAAAACACGATAAGACACAGCTACTTGAAGTCTCTTGGACTCAAGCTAGGCTTGGATTTTGTATTTTCAGCAAACAGAAACATAATCGAAAAACCAGAAAACAGTAGAACAGAATGATCGATGAAAACAAAAATAATGAGAGCAGCAGGGGTACCAAAAACAGCCAGAATCGAGACACGGTTCATAGAAATAGTAACAAAAAAAAAAAGTCTGAACCATAACCCAGTTCAGAAATCACCAAATAGTAATAGTAATACTAATCAGAACGCAACACTCCAACACAACAACAACAGCACCGAGCAACAGAAAAATATTAACCAGAAAAATAAAAATAGAAGAAGAGTCAAGAATACTTTACTGGCCAGTTCTAAGGAACTCAATAGTTCCCTCAGATCTGGAATTTTTCCGAGAGGTCGTTGGTACCGTTGAAGAGCACCGGAAAGTTGTAGTCGTTTCCAGGCTCTGATACCACTTGTTGGATCTATTTATTATTAAAACACGATAATTACTATTACAATAATAAGAATAAACATAGTAGAAGAAATAAAACAGCCTAATCACTATTACAAGAATATCTTCCTTCTTCTCCTCTACCGTCGGTCTAAGCCGAGCGGAACACCAAGAATAGATTTGCACAAAGCAGTTAGCAAAAATAGTAGAAGAAATAAACAAAAGGAGATCGAAAAATTTACCCACCACCGCGGGTCTGTTCTGCTGGCAGAAGAAAAAACCAGTACCGAGATGGCACCGAGCAACGGTGAGGGATCACGAACCGCGTCGAGGCAATAGCAGCAAATGAAAAATGACACGATCGGTCTAAAACGGGGTCCCTTGGTCACGGGGCCTCAACCAAAGAAAAAAAATCAGCGTCTCTCTCTCTCTCTAAACCTTTCGGCTCTCTCCAAAACTTACAAGAAATGGTGATCGATCAAGGACCACCACAGGCCACCTTTCACAATAAAAGTGACAACGTCACAGAAAACCAAAAGACGGAGAAGAGAAACGGACGCAGAAAGCTGCGGTGAAGAAAAGGGAAGAAGAAGAGACAAAGACGCAACTCAGCAGAGAAGAGAAGAAAGGAAAAATAAAAGAGTTGGTTGTGTATCAAACCGAGGAGAGGAAGAGAGACTTAAATAGGTCAAAGCCACAATGGTAGCCCAGGATGGCTCGGCCCGGCATCTCTCACCAGTTCAAACCACCTTATCTTTCTGTTGAGGCCCATTGGATCATCATAGGGAAGCTAATGTGGGCTGAAAGATAAAAAAATATTGGGAAGAAAAATAGGCCCAAATGCCTACAGAGATCAAAGCCACATTGAAAAGCATGTCAATTCTCATACTCAAAGGGTTTATGGAAACTACAATAATCACTGTTTATTTGGAACACCAGTTTAAAACACTCATCAATTCTGTGGCAGTGGTAGACACACCACTTCTAAAGGGGGAAGAAGAGGAGGTCTGGGAGGAAAGGGATACAGTGGACAACAAGAAGAGATTCCAAGACATGAAGCATGGCATGAAGATGACTTGTTTGAAGACTATGAGGGGAATCCCAATGTTGGCCAAGAATACTTTTGTGGTTATTATGGTGATCAACAAGGGGATAAAGCCTTAGACAGGATCAAGTTAAAGGTGCTTAGCTTCAAGGGGGAAAGTAATCCAAATGTGTTCCTTTGTTAGGAACGTCAAGTGGAGAAGCTTTTCATGGTGAGAAATTATAGTGACAATATGAAGGCTAAGTTAGTCATTACCAAATTTTTTGATTATGCACATCATTGGTGAGAAATGATTGTCACTCAAAGGGTTAGCAATGGGAGGAAACTGGTTGATACTTGGACCGCATTGAAGACTCTTATGAAAGAAAGATTTGTACCGGAGTATCATTATAGGGAGCTTCACTACAAATTGATGACTCTTGGGCAAGGTACCAAAGCTTGAGGAATATAGGTAAGAGATGCAGTCATACACTTTAAGGTTAAGTTTGGAGGAGGACAAGGTTGCTTCTATTGCTAGATTTCTAAGTAGTCTCAATAAGGACATTGGTAAGCAATTAGAATTGTACCCTTTCACCACTTATGAAGACATGTGCCATTTAGTAACAAGGATTGAAACTTAAAGGAAAAGAAGTGGTTTCTCTAAAACTACTGTTCCTACTTCAAGAAATATGGTGTCTACGCCTCAAGCATCTACTTTCAAAGGTTGGCCAAAGAAGGATGAAAGACTAAGGTGGCTTTCAAAGATAATCCTAAGGCTGAGGTAGAAGAGAAAGGTAAATAGACCACTAATCCAACTGGGTGCTTTAAATGCAATGATTTGCAACATATAGCTACCAATTGTCTAACAAAGAGGATTTTGATTTTTCCTGAAGACTTTAGTGGTTGGATTGAGAAAGATGATGAAGAAAGTCTTGAGAACATTGTTGATGATGAAAATAGCCATGAAGATGGAACTGTTGGGGATGATTCTCGAGAGGCCGAGGAAGATGCTTTGAGTTTGGTGACTATAAGGTCTTTGACTATTAAAACTATTGAAGATGACTCAAGCATTATAAGGGAGAATATGTATTGTACCAAATGCAAGGTGGAAAGTAGTATTGCAAACCTTATCGTAGATAGTGGTAGTTGCACTAATGTAGCTAGCACTTACCTTGTCGAGAAATTGGATTTGTCTACCTTTAAACATCCTAATCCTTAAAAGTTTCATTGGTTGAATGACAGTGGAGAAGTTAGAGTGTGGAGGCAAGTGAAAGTGCCTATTTCTATGGGAACATACAGTGAAGATGTGGTATGTGATGTAGTGCCTATGCAAGCTTGCAACTTATTGTTGGGTTGTCCTTCATATTTTGATTAGAAAGCCATTCATCATAGGGAGAAGAATATACACCTCTATAAAGGATGGCAAATCTTATACCATGAATCCTCTTACTCCTCAATGAATTAGAGAAGAACAAAAGAAAATGAGAGAAAAAGAAAGAATTCATAATGAACAAAAGAGAAAAATCATTGAGGAAGGAAAAAGAGTTGAGTGAAAAGAAATGAGTGTTGACGAGAAAATGAGTAATCAAAATAAAGAGTGTTACAAAAGAAAAGAGTAAAGAGTGTTACAAAAGAAAAGAGATATTTCTATACAAAAGAGAGTGGGATTATAGAAGCTATTCAAAAAGAAGAGTTGGTGTTATTCTTATATTACAAAGAATTATTATGAATGTGATTGAAGTATTCAAAGATGTCTTTCCTGATGAGATGCTTGATGGACTCCCTCCCTTACATGGCATTGAACATCAAATTGCTTTGGTGCTTGGTGCAGTGTTACCAAATGGGCCGGCTTATATGAGCCCCCCCGAAGAGACCAAGGAGTTTAGAAGACAAGTGGAAGAATTTCTCTCCAAAGGTTAAGTAAGAAAAACTTAAGTCCTTGTATTGTTCCCATTTTATTAGTTCCTAAGAAAGATAGTAGATAGCGCATGTGTGTAAATTCTAGAGCCATTAATAACAGCACATCAAATATAGACATCCTATCCCTAGGTTCGATGACTTGCTTGATGAGTTGCATGGTTCTCAAATCTTTTCAAACATATATTTAAAATCGGGTTACCATCAAATTCTCATGAAAGAAGGGGATGAATGGAAAATGGGTTTCAAACTGATTTTGGTCTTTATGAGTGGTTGGTAATGCCTTTTAGTTTAACTAATGCACCTAGCACATTTATGAGAATCATGTATCGTGTTTTGAGAGATTTCATTGAAAAATTTGTTGTGGTTTGATTTGATGACATCTTTATTTATAGGCGAAACTTATGAAGATTATTTGCATCATCTTAAATAAGTTTGGTTTGTTTTGAGAAGGGAGAAATTATATGCTAACCTTGGGAAATTTGAGTTTTGTTTGGAAAGAGCTACTTTCCTAGGTTATGTGGTGAGTTCTCAAGGTCTCTAAGTGGATGAAGATAAGGTGAAAGCAATTAAGGATTGGCCTACTCCCAAGAGTGCATCCGAAGTGAGAATCTCTATGGTCTAGAAAGCTTTTATAGGAGATTCATCTAGGACTTTAGCACCATTGCTAGTCCTTTGACAGATGTAATAAAGAAGATGATCGGATTCAAATGGGAGGAAAAACAAGAAAAGGCTTTTAAATTATTGAAAGAAAGGTTGAGTAGTGGTCCTCTATTAGCACTACCAAATTTTGACAAAATGTTTGAAATAGAGTATGATGCCTTGGGGGTTGGCATTAGAGGAGTATTGATATAAGATAAGAGGCCTTTAGCCTATTTTAATGAAAAGTTGACCGAAGCCGCATTGAATTCTGCTACTTATGACAATGAGCGCTATGTATTGGTGAGAATATTGAAGCATTGGCAACATTATTTGTAGCATAAAGAGTTTGTAGTCGATACTGACCACATAAGCGAAGTTTCTCAAAGGACACCGAAAGTTCAACACGAAGCATGCAAGCTGGATGGAATTCATAGAGACATTTCCATATGTCATTCAGTACAAGAAGGGTAAAGGAAATGTTGTAGCCAATGCTTTGTAAAGAAGGTATATTTTAATCTCTAGTTTAAAAGCTCAATCACTTGGTTTTGAAATGCTTAAAGAGTTATACGCTAGTGATAATAACTTCAAGGACATATTTGATGCTTGTTTGGTTATGCCTGATTTAAAGCACCTTATACATGACAGTTTTCTTTACCATGAAGGTAAATTGTGCATTCCTTCTTATTCCTCTAGGTTCTTGCCAATTAAGGAAACTCATTATGGTGGTTTGATGAGTCTTTTTTATATTTCCAAAACTTATGGCATTTTGCATGAGCATTTCTTTTGGCCTCACATAAAAAGAGATGTAGAGAGATTTATTGGCAGTTGTTTATATTGTAAAAAGGCTAAACCTACATCATTGCCACATAGATTTTATACTCCTTTGAATTTGTCTAGAGAACATGGCTTGAGATTTCTCTGGATTTTATTCATGGACTACCTAGATCCCTAAAGGCATGAATTCAATATTTGTTGTGGTAGATTGGTTTTCTAAAATGGCTCATTTCATACCTTGTAATAAAACTAATGATACTAGTTATGTTACGGATTTGTTCTTTCCTCAGGTGGTACGATTCCATGGTATACATAGAACTATTGTTTCGGATTGTGACACTAACTTACTTAGACATATTTGGCGTGTTTTGTGGAAGAAACTTAGAACTAACTTTGTCATATTCTAAAACTTGCCATCCACAAACTGATGGACAAACAGAGATGGTAAATAGAACCATTGGCCAATGGGAATCTTGTTTACAATATATTAAGTTTGCTTGCAATAGAGCTCGTCACTCTACCACTTCTTACTCATCTTTTGAAGTTGTTTATGACTTTAATCCTCTAACCTCTTATGATTTGGTTCCTTTACCTATAGATCACACGTTGAGCTTTTATGGAAAGAAAAAGGTGGAGTTTGTGAAATCTATTCCCTCCAAAGTCCCTGAAGCTATTGAGAATACAAACAAGAAGCTTGTTTCAGAAAGTCCTTAAACCCAGTGATTGGGTTTAGGTTCATTTTTAAGAGAACGTTTACCTTCTCAAAGAAAATCAAAGTTAGATACCTATGGGGATGGCCCTTTTCAAGTTCTTCATCATCATACTCGAAGTTAAAGTTCCTAGAAGGGTCATTTTTTTATTTAAACTTTTTGAACTCTCACTTTCCGAAATTGATAAGTTTAACTACTGCAATAAAATTTGTAATAATAGTTGGGAAGTTAAAAAGATAAATTCTATATATATTATTAATCATTTGGCTAGACATACATCAAAATAAACTATAATACTTGCATTCTCTAACAATGAGAAAAAAAATAATGTAACATCTAAATGTTAAAAGCTTGGAGCATATGCATTAGAATTAAATACTAAATATTAAGCTGGTGGCCATAATAGTGAATTAGTTTACTAAATTTTGATGTTAAAAAAAAGGCAAACAAGGAAATAAAAAGAACCCATTAATATACATAAAATAAGAAATAAGATTTATTTATAATATGTAATTGAACTAAAGAAAATGCTTAACTAGTTTAATTTACGAAAATTGTACTACTTGCAAATGCATGTGCACAATACTAGTAAAAAATTAAATGGAATCATAAATTTTTGATATATAAACAGTTATTTAATCAAAGCCCATTACTACAAAAAAATAATAAATCTTGATATACAAATGAATTTCTCCGTGAGATTTCAATCCTGTAATCCACAATTTCCATACCTTATATTCATATCTTGTCATCCTCGGCTGACAATAAACACAAAGACACCCTTTCAATAATCAAAAACTAATCTTAAAAGGATCATTTTCAATTCTTATCACATCTGTATAAAAAAAAAAAAAATGGCTACAACATCCGTCAGAAAATATTCTTGAAACTTTTCTCCATTGAAGTCGAATGAATTCAACAAATATCCTTATTTAGTCGATCAAAATTATCCCACACAACTAATTCCTAAACTAAATTGATTTGTATTAGGTTTGGACCTTGTTTCCTTTTCAGATTACCCAGTTCATCATAAGTACGATACGAAATCAAGTGAAGGGTTTCATTTTAAACATTAGCAATTGAATTATTCATAAATCTTTCCTGAGTCGAAGAATTAGAATTAGAAATTCTTTTTCACTAATAATGTCTGTGCAAATCATATATAACACGCTTATCTCATTCGGTAATTTTAACAATTTCACGAATCTATATTCATGATTAGATGGTCAATAGATACAAACTATAAAAAATTATAGGTTAATAAATTTTCATATGATGGTTGAGTTCAAAATTGATGTGAACAAAGGTTCCAAAAATTAATTTCTTAAATGCATTAATCGATGAAAAAAACTCAATTAATGGATCTTACCATGAAGAAACCACTCCATAGAAATAATTGTTAACGAAACCAATTTTTATCATTGTTGATAAATGTTTGAAAATAGGGAATCATTAGACTCTTTGTTAAAGTGCCTAGAGGGGTCATTTTCGATTTAAACTTTTTCAGTTCTAACTTTCTTGAATTTATAAGTTTAGCTTCTGTAGTAAACTTTTGTAATAATAGCTAGGAAGTTTAAGATGTAAATTATATATATTATTAATTATTTTGTTACATATATATAAAATAAACTATGATTGTAGCACAATCTAACAAATTGAAAAAAAAAATAATGTAATATATAAATGTTAAAAGCTTGGAGTATATGCATTAGAATGAAACACTAAATATTAAGTTGATGGCCATCATTGTAAAATAGTTTACTAAATTTTGATATTACAAAAAAAGGCAAAGAAGAAAATTAAAAATCCAATTAATATGATTAAAATAAGAAATAAGGTTTATTTACAATATGTAATTAAACTAAAAAAAATGGATAACTAGTTTAATTTTACAAAAATTGTAGTATGTGTAAATGCACGTGTACAATACTAGTTAAAAATTAAAAGGAATAATAAATCTTCGATATACAAACGATTATTATGTCAAAATCCATTACATAAAACAAAACTAAATTTGGATATACAAAAAAAAAATTCTCCATGAGATTTCAATCCTACAATCCACAATTACTATGCTTTATATCTTCTCATCCTCTACTGACAATAAATATAAAAACCCCTTTCAATATTCAAAGACTAATATTAAAAGGATCGTTTTCAATGGTTATAACATCTGTATAAAAATAATTGTTATAATATCTGTAAGAAAATATTCTTGAAACTTTTCTCTATTGAAGTTCAATGAATTCAACAAATGTCATTATTTGGTTGATCAAAACTATCCTGCATAGCTAATTCCTCGACAAAATTGATCCGTATTAAGTTCGGACATCCCTTCCTTTTTGGATTACCATTTTCATCATGTTTTTGGAAAAAATATTAAGTGAAAGGATCCATTATAGATTTTAGCTATGAATTATTCATAAATCTTTCCTGAGTCAAAGAATTAGAATTGCAAATTCATTTTCTCCAAAAATGTCTGTGCAAATCATATACATTCACGCTTATATCATTCGGAAATTTTAACAATTTCAAGAATCTATATTCATCATTCAATGGTTCATAGATAAAAACTATAAAACATGATAGTTTTAGAAAAATTTCCATAGATGGTTCAGTTGAAAAATAGATGTGAACAAATGTTCCAAAATTTAATGTCATAAACACATTAATCACCGAAAAAATACTCAGCTAATACAACTTACCATGAAGAAATCATTCCATACAAAGAAGTGTTGACGAAACTAATTTTTATTAGCTTTGATAAATCTTTAAAAAAATAGAATAATCGGAATAAAAAATTAAGTGACTAGAGGGGTCATTTTCGATTTCCACTATTTGAATTCTGACTTTCTTTAATTGATAAGCTTAACCTCGATGGTAAGATTTTGTAATAATAGTTGGGAGATTAAAAAGGTAAATTCTATATATTATAAATTTTATTCCTACAAATATATCAAAATAAACTATAATACTTGCATTGCCTAATAAAGTGAAAAATATAATGTAACATCTAAAAGTTGAATCTTGGAGCATATGCATTTGAATTAAATATTAAGTTGACGGCCATAAAAGTGAATTAGTTTACTAAATTTTTATATTAAAAAGAGGCAAAAAAGAAAATAAAAAATTCAATTAATATACTAAAATTCAGAAATAAGGTTTTATTTTTAATATGTGATAGAACTGACGAATATGGAAAGTCAGTTTAATGTTAAAAAAATTGACTATGTGCAAATACACGTTCACGATACTAGTTAAAAAATTAAATAGAATAATAAATCTTCGATATACAAACTGTTATTAAATCAAAACCCATTTCTCAAAGGAATAATAAATTTTCATATGGAAACAAGTTTCTCCATGAGATTTCAATCATGTAATCCACAATTATATTATCTTATATTCATATCTTGTCATCCTGGATTGACAATAAATACCTTGTCACACTTTCAATAATCAAAGAGTAATATTAAAAGGATCTTTTAAATTGTTATAACATTTGTAAGAAAATATTCTTGAAACTTTTGTCCATTGAAGTCGAATTAATTCAACAAATGTCCTTATTTGGTCGATCAAAATTTTCTCACAAGTCTAATTCCTCGACTAAGTCGGTTCGTATCAGGTTTGGACATCCTTTCCTTTTTGAATTAGCCTCGTTCATCGTGTTTTAAGTAGAAAAAAAAAGAGAAATCAATTGAAGGGCCTCATTATGGACATTAGCTATTGAATTATTCATATATCTTTCTTAAGTCGAAGAATTAGAATTGGAAATTCTTTTTTTTCAATAATGTCCGTAGAAATCATATACATACATGCTTATTTCATTCGGTAATTTGAACAATTTCATGAATATATATTCATCACTAGATGGTTCATAGATAAAAACTAGAAAAATTAATAGGTTAAGAAATTTCCATATGATGGTTGAGTTCAAAATCAATGAGAACAAAGGTTCTAAAAATTAACGCTATAAACGTATTAATCAATGAAAAAAATCAATTAGTGGATCTTACCATCAAAAAATTATTCTGTAAAAGGAATTGTTGATGAAACCAATTTTTATCTGTGTTGATAATTCTTGGAAATATGGAATCTTTGGACTATAAGTTAAAGTGCCTAGAGGGATCATTTTCGATTTAAACGTTTTGAATTCTCATTTTCTGAAACTTATAAGTTTAACTTCTATAGTAAAATTTTGTAATAATAATTTGAATGTTAAAAAGGTAGATTCTATATATATTATTATTTATCTTGCTAGATATATCAAAATAAACTAAAATACTAGCATTCTCTAATAAAGAGAAAAAATAATGTAATATCTAAATGTTAAAAGCTTGGAATATATGCATTAGAATTAAATACTATACAATAAGTTGATGGCCATCAATGTGAATTAGTTTACTAAATTTTTATATTACAAAAGAAAGCCAAAGAAGAAAATAAAAAAAACATTAAATAAACATAAACTAAGAAATAAGGTTTATTTATAATATGTAACTGAATTAACAAAAACGGATAAATAGTTTAATTTTACAAATATTGTACTACGTTCAAATGCCAGCGCATAATACTAGTTAAAAATTAAAAGGAATCGTAAGTCATTGATATACAAATGGTTATTAAATAAAAACTCATTACACAAAGGAATAATAAATCTTGCTCTACAAACAATTTTCTCTATGAGATTTCAATAATGTAATCCACAATTACCATACCTCATATTCATATCTTGTCATCCTCAATTGATAATAAATAGAAAGGCATGCCTTCAATAATTAAAGCTAATATTAAAAGGATCATTTTCCATGGTTATAATATACGTATTAAAAAAAATATATCTGTAAGAAAATATCCTCGAACATTTTCTCTATTGAAATCCAATGAATTCATTACATGTCTTTATTTGGTCGATCAAAATTATTCCACATGCCTAATTCCCCAACTTAAATTGATCTGTATCAGTTTGTACATTCTTCCCTCAGATTATCCTTTCCATCATGTTTTAAGTAAGAAAAGAAATCAAGTGCAAGGTTCCATTATGGACATTAGCTGCTGAATTATTCATAAATATTTCCTAAGTCAAAGAACTAGAACTGGAAATTCTTTTTCTCTAATAATGTTTGTGCAAATCATATACATATACGCTTATCTCATTCGGTAATTTTAATAATTTCAAATTTCTATATTCATCATTAGATGTTTCATAGATAAAAACTATAAAAAATTATAGGTTAAGAAATGATGGCTGAGTTCAAAATTTACGTAAAAAAAGTTCCAAAAATTAACGTCATAAATACATTAATTGATGAAAAAAACTCAATTAATGGAACTTACGATGAAGAAATCATTCAGTAGAAAGAATTGTTGACAAAACCAAATTTTACTGCTATTGGTAAATCTTTGGGATTAAGGAAACATCGAATCAAAATATAAGTGTCTAGAGGGGTCATTTTCAATTTATACTTTTTGAATTCTCACTTTGTTGAATTGATAAGTTTAACTTCTGTAGTTAAATTATTTAATAATAGTTGGGAGGTTTAAAAGGAAAATTCTATATATGTCATTAAATTTTTTTCATAAATATATATGTATAAAAATAAACTATAAAACTAAACATAACTAATAAAGAGAAAAAAAATAAAGTAACATCTAAATGTTAAAATCTAGAGAGTATATGCAATAGAATTAAATACTAAATATTTGGTTGATGCAGCAATTTGAATTAATTTTCTAAATTTTGACAATAGAAAAAAAGACAAAGAAGAAAATGAAAAATTCAATTAATATGAATAAAATAAGAAATAAGGTTTATTTACAATATGTAATTAAACTAAAAAAAATGGATAACTAGTTTAATTTTACAAAACTTGTATTATGTGTAAATGCACGTGTACAATACTAGTTAAAAATTAAAAGGAATAATAAATCTTCGATATACAAACGATTATTATGTCAAAATCCATTACATAAAAAAAAACTAAATTTGGATATACAAAAAAAAAAAAATTCTCCATGAGATTTCAATCCTACAATCCACAATTACTATGCTTTATATCTTCTCATCCTCAACTGACAATAAATATAAAAACCCCTTTCAATATTCAAAGACTAATATTAAAAGGATCGTTTTCAATGGTTATAACATCTGTATAAAAATAATTGTTATAATATCTGTAAGAAAATATTCTTGAAACTTTTCTCTATTGAAGTCCAATGAATTCAACAAATGTCATTATTTGGTTCATGAAAACTATTCTGCATAGCTAATTCCTCGACAAAATTGATCCGTATTAAGTTTGGACATCCCTTCCTTTTTAGATTACCATTTTCATCATGTTTTTGGAAAAAATATTAAGTGAAAGGATCCATTATAGATATTAGCCATGAATTATTCATAAATCTTTCCTGAGTCAAAGAATTAGAATTGCAATATCATTTTCTCCAAATATGTCTGTGCAAATCGATATATTCACGCTTATATCATTCGGAAATTTTAGCAATTTCAAGAATCTATATTCATCATTCAATGGTTCATAGATAAAAACTATAAAACATGATAGTTTTAGAAAAATTTCCATAGATGGTTCAGTTGAAAAATCGATGTGAACAAATGTTCCAAAATTTAATGTCATAAGCACATTAATCAACGAAAAAATACTCAACTAATGCAACTTACCATGAAGAAATCATTCCATACAAAGAAGTGCTGACGAAACTAATTTTTATTAGCTTTGATAAATCTTTAAAAAAACAGAATAATCGGAATAAAAAATTAAGTGACTAGAGGGGTCATTTTCGATTTACACTATTTGAATTCTGACTTTCTTTAATTGATAAGCTTAACCTCGATGGTAAGATTTTGTAATAATAGTTGGGAGATTAAAAAGGTAAATTCTATATATTATAAATTTTATTCCTACAAATATATCAAAATAAACTATAATACTTGCATTGCCTAATAAAGTGAAAAATATAATGTAACATCTAAAAGTTGAATCTTGGAGCATATGCATTTGAATTAAATATTAAGTTGACGGCCATAAAAGTGAATTAGTTTACTAAATTTTTATATTAAAAAGAGGCAAAAAAGAAAATAAAAAATTCAATTAATATACTAAAATTTAGAAATAAGGTTTTATTTTTAATATGTGTTAGAACTGACGAATATGGAAAGTCAGTTTAATGTTAAAAAAATTGACTATGTGCAAATACACGTTCACGATACTAGTTAAAAATTAAATAGAATAATAAATCTTCGATATACAAACTGTTATTAAATCAAAACCCATTTCTCAAAGGAATAATAAATTTTCATATGGAAACAAGTTTCTCCATGAGATTTCAATCATGTAATCCACAATTATATTATCTTATATTCATATCTTGTCATCCTGGATTGACAATAAATACCTTGTCACACTTTCAATAATCAAAGAGTAATATTAAAAGGATCTTTTAAATTGTTATAACATTTGTAAGAAAATATTCTTGAAACTTTTGTCCATTGAAGTCGAATTAATTCAACAAATGTCCTTATTTGGTCGATCAAAATTTTCTCACAAGTCTAATTCCTCGACTAAGTCGGTTCGTATCAGGTTTGGACATCCTTTCCTTTTTGAATTAGCCTGTTCATCGTGTTTTAAGTAGAAAAAAAAAAAGAGAAATCAATTGAAGGGCCTCATTATGGACATTAGCTATTGAATTATTCATATATCTTTCTTAAGTCGAAGAATTAGAATTGGAAATTCTTTTTTTTCAATAATGTCCGTAGAAATCATATACATACATGCTTATTTCATTCGGTAATTTTAACAATTTCATGAATATATATTCATCACTAGATGGTTCATAGATAAAAACTAGAAAAATTAATAGGTTAAGAAATTTCCATATGATGGTTGAGTTCAAAATCAATGAGAACAAAGGTTCTAAAAATTAACGCTATAAACGTATTAATCAATGAAAAAAATCAATTAGTGGATCTTACCATCAAAAAATTATTCTGTAAAAGGAATTGTTGATGAAACCAATTTTTATCTGTGTTGATAATTCTTGGAAATATGGAATCTTTGGACTCTATGTTAAAGTGCCTAGAGGGATCATTTTCGATTTAAACGTTTTGAATTCTCATTTTCTGAAACTTATAAGTTTAACTTCTATAGTAAAATTTTGTAATAATAATTTGAATGTTAAAAAGGTAGATTCTATATATATTATTATTTATCTTGCTAGATATATCAAAATAAACTAAAATACTAGCATTCTCTAATAAAGAGAAAAAATAATGTAATATCTAAATGTTAAAAGCTTGGAATATATGCATTAGAATTAAATACTATACAATAAGTTGATGGCCATCAATGTGAATTAGTTTACTAAATTTTTATATTACAAAAGAAAGCCAAAGAAGAAAATAAAAAAAAACCATTAAATAAACATAAACTAAGAAATAAGGTTTATTTATAATATGTAACTGAATTAACAAAAACGGATAAATAGTTTAATTTTACAAATATTGTACTACGTTCAAATGCCCGCGCATAATACTAGTTAAAAATTAAAAGGAATCGTAAGTCATTGATATACAAATGGTTATTAAATAAAAACTCATTACACAAAGGAATAATAAATCTTGCTCTACAAACAATTTTCTCTATGAGATTTCAATAATGTAATCCACAATTACCATACCTCATATTCATATCTTGTCATCCTCAATTGATAATAAATAGAAAGGCATGCCTTCAATAATTAAAGCTAATATTAAAAGGATCATTTTCCATGGTTATAATATACGTATTAAAAAAAATATATCTGTAAGAAAATATCCTCGAACATTTTCTCTATTGAAATCCAATGAATTCATTACATGTCTTTATTTGGTCGATCAAAATTATTCCACATGCCTAATTCCCCAACTTAAATTGATCTGTATCAGGTTTGTACATTCTTCCCTCAGATTATCCTTTCCATCATGTTTTAAGTAAGAAAAGAAATCAAGTGCAAGGTTCCATTATGGACATTAGCTGCTGAATTATTCATAAATATTTCCTAAGTCAAAGAACTAGAACTGGAAATTCTTTTTCTCTGATAATGTTTGTGCAAATCATATACATATACGCTTATCTCATTCGGTAATTTTAATAATTTCAAATTTCTATATTCATCATTAGATGTTTCATAGATAAAAACTATAAAAAATTATAGGTTAAGAAATGATGGCTGAGTTCAAAATTTACGTAAAAAAGGTTCCAAAAATTAACGTCATAAATACATTAATTGATGAAAAAAACTCAATTAATGGAACTTACGATGAAGAAATCATTCAGTAGAAAGAATTGTTGACAAAACCAAATTTTACTGCTATTGGTAAATCTTTGGGATTAAGGAAACATCGAATCAAAATATAAGTGTCTAGAGGGGTCATTTTCAATTTATACTTTTTGAATTCTCACTTTGTTGAATTGATAAGTTTAACTTCTGTAGTTAAATTATTTAATAATAGTTGGGAGGTTTAAAAGGAAAATTCTACATATGTTATTAAATTTTTTTCATAAATATATATGTATCAAAATAAACTATAATACTAAACATAACTAATAAAGAGAAAAAAATAAAGTAACATCTAAATGTTAAAATCTAGGGAGTATATGCAATAGAATTAAATACTAAATATTTGGTTGATGCAGCAATTTGAATTAATTTTCTAAATTTTGATAATAGAAAAAAAGACAAAGAAGAAAATGAAAAATTCAATTAATATGAATAAAATAAGAAATAAGGTTTTACTGATAATATGTGATTGAACTAATGAAAACGGATAAGTAGTTTAATTTTACAAAAATCTTACTATGTGCAAATGCACGTTCACAATACCAGTTAAAAATTAAATGGAATCATAAATCTTTGATCTACAAACGGTCATTAAATCAAAATCCCTTACTCAAGGAATAATAAATCCTTACATACAAACAAATGTCTCCATGAGATTTCAATCTTGTAATCCACATTTACGATGCCTCATATTTATATCTTGTCATCCTCAACTAACAATAAACACAAAGGCACCCTTTCAATAATGAAAGAGTAATATTCAAAGGATCATTTTAAATTGTTATTAACATCTATAAGAATGTATTCTTTATAATGAAATCAAGTGAAGGGTATGTATTCTTTATAATGAAATCAAGTGAAGGGTTCCATTATAGACATTAGCTACTAAATTATTCATAAATCTTTCCTGAGCGAAGAATTAGAATTTGAAATTCTTCTTCTCTCATAATGTCAGTGCAAATCATATACTTAAATGTTTATCTCATTGGTAATTTTAACAGTTTCATGAATCTATATTCATCTTTAGATGGTTCATAGATAAAAATTATAAAAAATGACAAGCTAAGAATTTTCCATGGAACGGCATAGTCTAAAATGGATGTGAACAAATGTTCCGAAAATTAATGTTATAAATGCATTGATAAAAAAACTCAACTAATGGATCTCACAATGACAAAATCATTCCACAAAAAGAATTGCGACAAAACAAATTTTTATTGGTGTGATGAATGTTTAGAATAACGGAATCATCGGACTGTAAATTAAAGGTGCCTAGAAGAGTCATTTTCAATTTAAACTTTTTGAGTTCTCACTTTCTAAAATTGATTTAGTTTAATTTATTTAGTTTAACTTCTTTAGTAAAAATTTTGTAATAATAGTTGGGAGGTTAATAAGGTAAATCCTTTATATACTATTAATTATTTTGCTACATATATATATATATATAAATAAACAATAATACTAGCATTCTCTAATAAAGAGAAAAAAGTAATGGAACAAATAAATGTTAAAACCTTGTAGTATCTGATTAGAAATAAATACTAAATATTAAGTTGAGGCCATGAATCTGAATTAGTTTCCTAAATTTTGATATTACCAAAAAAGTCAAGGAAGAAAATTTTAAAAACTAATTAATATACATAAAATAAAAAATAAGATTTATTTATAATATGTAATTGAACTAACGGAAGTAGTTAACTAGTTTAATTTTGCAGAAAACTTTACCACGTCTAAATACACGTGCACAATACTAGTTAAAAATTAAAAGGAATAATAAATCTTTGATGTACAAACGATTATTCAATCAAAATCTATCACTCAAAGGAATCATAAATCTTGATACTTCAGATTTCAATCTTGTAATCCAAAATTACCATGCCTTATATTCATATCTTGTCATCCTCGACTGACATTAAACACAAAGGCACACATCAATAATCAAAGATTAACACTAAAAGGATCATTTTTAATGGTTATAATGTCTGTATAAAAAAATGGTTATAACATCTAGAAGAAGATATTTTTTAAAAGTTTCTCTATTGAAGTCGAATGAATTCAACAAATGTCCTTTTTTGATCAATCAAAATTATGCCACATGGCTAAATCCTCAACTAAATCGATCTGTATCAAGTTTGGACATCCTGTCCTTTTCGGATTACCCTTTTCAACATGTTTTAAGAAAATAGATCAAGTGAAGGACTCCATTATAGACATTAGCTAGTGAATTATTTATAAGTCTGTCCTAAGTCGAATAAATAACAATTGGATATTCTTTTTCTCTAATAATGTCCATGCGGATCATATACAGACACACTTATCTCATTTGGTAATTTTTATAACTTCATGACTTTATATTCATGATTAGATGGTTCAAAGATAAAAGCTATAAAAATGATAGATTAAGAAATTTCTAAAGGATGGTTGAGTTCAAAATTAATGTGAACAAAGGTGCCCAAAAAATAATGTCATCAACGCATTAGTCGATGAAAAAAAACTCAATTAATGGATCTTACAATAAAGGAATCATTCCATAGAAAGAACTATTGAAGAAACTGATTGTTATCAAAGTTAAAGTGCCTAGAGGGGTTGATTTTGATTTAAATTTTTTCAATTCTCACTTTCTTAAATTGATAAGTTTAACTTCTGTAGTAAAATTTTGTAATAATAGGTTGGAAATTAAAAAGGCAAATTCTTTATAATTAATAATTATTTTGTTACATATATATCAAAATAAACTATAATACTAGCATTCTCTAATACAGAGAAAAAAATAATGTAACATCTAAACGTTAAAAGCTTGGAGTATATGAATTTGATTTTAATAGTGAATAATAAGTTGAAGGTATCAATATTAATTATTTTATTAAATTTTGATATTACCAAAAAAAAGCCAAAAAAGAAAAGAAAAAAAAATGCACGTGCATAATACTAGTTAAAAATTAAAAGGAACCATAAATCTTCCATATACAAACAATTATCAAATCAAAACTCATTACTCGAAGGAATAATAAATCTTGATATACAAACAATTTTCTCCATGAGATTTCAACCCTGTAATCCACAATTACCATACCTCATATTCATATCTTGACATCGTCGATTGAGAATAAACACAAAGGCACCATTTTAATAATTAAAGACTAATATTAAAAGGATCATTTTCAATGGTTATAACATACGTATCAAAAAATGGTTATTGCATCTGTAAGAAAATATTCTTGAAATTTTTCTCTATTGAAATTGAACGAATTCAATAAATGTCCTTATTTGGTCGATCAAGATTATCCCACATGGCTAATTCCTCAACTAAATTGATCCTTGTCAAGTTTGCACGTCCTTTCCTCTTCAGATTACCTTTTCATCATGTTTTAAGTAAGAAAAGAAATCCAGTGAAGGGCTCCATCATAGACAATAGACATAATTATTCATAAATCTTTCCTGAGCCGAAGAGATTAGAATGTGAAATTATTTTTCTCTGATAATGTCGTGCAACTTATATGCCTACACGCTTATCTTATTTGGTAATTTTAACAATTTTACAAATCTATATTAATCATTTGATTGTTCATAGATAAAACCATAAAAAATGATAGGTTAAGAAATTTCCATAGGATGGCTGAGTTAAAAATTTATATTCACAAAGGTTCCAAAAATTAACGTCATAAATGAATGAATCGATGAAAAAAAACTCAATTAATGGATCTTATAATGAAGAAATCATTCGTTACAAAGAATTGTTGACGGAGCCAATTTTAATTAGCGTTGATAAATCTTTGTTAATGCAGAATCATCAGAATCAAAATTTAAGTGCCTAGAGGGGTCATTTTCAATTTACACTTTTTGATTTCTCAGTTTCTTGAATTGATATGTTTAACTTTTTTAGTAAAATTCTGTAATAATATTTTGGAGGTTAAAAAAGTAAGTGCTTTATATATTATCGATTATTTTAATACATATATATCAACAGAAACTATAATACTAGCATCGTCTCATGAAGAGAAAAAGATAATGTAACATCTAAATGTTAAAAGCTTGGAGTATATACATTAGAATTAAATATTAAATATTAAGTCAAGGCCATCAATGTGAATTAGTTTACTACATTTTGTTTTTGCAAAAAAAAAAAAAAAGGCAAAGAAGAAAATAAAAAAAAACAATTAATATATATGAAATAAGAAATAAGGTTTTATTTATAATATGTAATTGAACTAACAAAAATGAATAACAAGTTTAATTTTAAAAAAGTTGTACTATGTGCAAATGCACATGCACAATACTAGTTAAAAATTAAAAGGAATCATAAATCTTAGATACAAACAATTATTAAATAGAAACCCAATACTGAACGGAATAGTAAATCTTGATATACAAACAAATTTCCGTGAGATTTCAACCCTGTAATCCACAATTATCACACCTCACATTAATATCTTTTCATGCTCGACTGATAATAAATACGAAGGCACAATTACAATAATCAATGACAAATATTAAAAGGATCATTTTCAATGTTTATAACATCTGTATAAAAAAAAATTGCTGTAACATCTGAAAAAAAATATTTTTGAAACTTTTTCTATTGAAGTAGAATGAATTCAACAAATGTCCTTATTTGGTTGATCAAAATTATTCCACATGGCTAATTCCTCAACTAAATCGATATGTATCAGGTTTAGACAACCTTTCATTTTCAGATTACCGTTTTCAACAGGTTTTAAGTAAGAAAAGAAATCAGGTGAAAGGCTCCATTGTATACATTAGCTGCTGAATTACTCATAAATCTTTCTTGAGTCGAACAATAACAATTAGAAATTCTTTTCCTCCAATAATGTCCATGCAAATCATATACATACACACTTATCTCATTCGGTAATTTTAACAATTTCACGAATCTATATTCATCATTAGATTGTTCACAGATAAAAGTTACAAAAAATGATAGGCTAGGAAATTTCCATGGGATGGCTTAGTCAAAAGATGTGAACAAAAGTTCCAAAGAAATCAATGTAATAAATGTATTGATTGATAAAAAAAAACTCAATTAATGGATCTCACGATGAAGAAAACATTCCAAATAAAGAAGGGGGCCGATAAAGAAAACTCGAAAATCTATAAGAATAACTCGAAAATAATTCATTTTAAACATAAACCTTTCTCTCTCTACAAACTTTCTCTCTAACCTCTCTCTAAAAAAACTCCAACTTTGAACACTAAAACGAAATTAGAAGAAAATATGGATTCTATTGAAGAATTTTTGCAAGAAAATGTTGGCTATGAGGTAAGAAAATCGATTGAGTTTTTTTTCAATTTCTGGGTCACTTTCGCCCTGATGTATGAAATTACAAGACAACTTTCGCCCATCTGGGCGAAACCTGAGCACAATTTTCGCCCAGACAGGTGAAATTTCCTTTGCGTTTTCGCTCTCGTGGGCGAAAGTGTTCCGGAAATATCTTTTTTTTTTTATGAATTTCTTTTTTACTTTTTTTTTTTGTATTGCTAATATTTTTATTTTACATTAATAGGGTGATGAAGATCCAAATACATTTGAAGAATTTTTAGAACCGGAAGAATATATTGATCTTGGACATTATTCACAACACACCGAATATTTAGTTTGAAAGATGAAGTGGTCAACTGGGCAAAATAAACTGCGATTAAAGTGAAGACATATTTAATCATCAATCGGTATCAGAGATTAAGAACAACTGACCGTCAATGTATGTCACATTGGCTTGCGAGCGCGAAGTTGCAGTTAAAAAAAAATGAAGCCAATAGTTGACGATGAGGAAGAAGAAATTCCAATAAAAAGGTGGGGAACTTATGGACAAAAAAATGTGGGTACCCATTTAAACTAAAGGGAGAGCAAATGGCAACAAGCGAAAATTGATAATTATTCGTACATAATGGGAGGCATAACCATAAAATAGCTGTTTACAATCACGGTCATGCTCAGGCTGTAAGACTTGCGGAGGAGCAGTTGCAACAGACTGAGCAGTTCAGGAAGAGTCATGTGCCGCCTCGTAATATCTTACGATTTTTTCGAAAACAAGACGTTGGTTGTGTAGTTAGGTATGTTAGAAGAAAATTATTTTTAATACTTTATTAAAATATTTTAGATTTGTTTTTCTTCCGTTAATAAAAATACTTTTATGATATATGTAGTGCACAGAAAATTTACAATGTTTTGTAAAGATTAAGAAGAACCGGATGCAGGGAAAATATACGGTAGAGGAAGTTCTCTGCCTAAGTGCACAACGGCGTTACACGGTCTTCTATAGAAACCGTGAGAAGAGCAATGTACTTAGTGATTTTATTATTGCACACCCAACATCAATTGCAATGATTAGAACATGGCTATATGCACTAATAATGGATACCACGTATAAAACGAACAAGTAAGTACTCTAGTGGATTATTGTATTATTAAATCTCTTTATTAATTTAAATGCATATTGCTTTTTTATCTTTTTTTAAATAAATAGTTAAAAATATTTTGAAGTTCGTTTAAAACAGTTGCCATATTAATCATTAATTTTCCCCTTTATTTTTAAATTAAGGTACAATATACCACTATTAGAAGCTGTAGGCATGACTCCGACCGGAAAGAACTTCACAGTGGCAACAGCTTTTATGTGCAATGAACAGGCTACGACATACAAATGGGTTTTGCAACAAATAAAGCACTTATATGTTACATTTGCTATGTCAACGGGGCACCGTTCAATTCTTAATGACGGTGAGCCAATCGTGATTCTTACTGACAGGGAAAGCGGACTTATGCTGGTGATTGATGATGTGTTTAGAAATTCATATCACATGTTATGTGGAAGACAGATCGATCAGAATGTGTTGACAAGGTTGAAAGAGATGGTTAAAGACGAAGAGGTGGCATAACAGTTCGTGAATAGCTCGTGGCACCAATTAATAAATGAAACTAATGAGGTAGAACATCGGAGAAAGTTGGAAGTTTTGAAGACTAGGTGGCAAAGTAGGCCGGACTTTTTACATTACCTGTTTAGCACATGGTTGAATCCATTTGCGCATAAATTTTGCAGAGTTTGGACATCTCAAGTGCTGCATTTTGGGGTTGAGACAACGACCCATGCTGAGAGCGAACATTCGGTGTTGAAGCTATGGCTCTCAACGTACGATAGTGATTTGGGAACCATCTTTCTTAGCATCGACTCTCTCATCGAAGGTCAAATTGCCGAAATAAAAACCTCATCATTAGAACTTTCTAAACTTAAAGAGAAGTGTGCCACAAGAGTAATGCCATATTGACGAATATAAGTAATAAAATCAGTCATTTGGCTTTGAAGAAGATATGGTTGGAAATAAAGAAAGCACGCGAGATGGTTAAAAATCCAGAAAATAAGTGCTTGCATTATTTAAGGAAGTCGCACGGTCTACCATGTGCATGTGAGCTGGTTGGTAGGGGACAGTATTTACTTCCGCTCCAGCTGGAATATGTTTATATTTTTTGGAGAAAACTAGAAATAGGTGTTGATATTCTGAATGTACATGAGAGAAACATAGATTCCGAATGCGTGATCTCACCTCAATGTTAGAGGAAATTAGTACGGGTACAATTTCGAAGGTCCGGGAAGTGTGTCGTCTCATCAAAGGTGTTATATGTTTGGTGTTTCCTGAAGATCCTTGCCCTCCGTTCACAACTATCCCCCCCTTCCTCCGAAGCCGCAGTAATGAAAGGTCGACGGAAGACCAATTCAACCAAAAGGGATAAGTCTCGGAATATATATCCATCGCATATAGGAAGATAGAAAGACAATCGGTTCAGGGTCTGGTTCGAGAAGCAGTTCAGGCTCAGGGTCTGGTCCTAGTCCATGTGGAAGAGGTAGGCTGTCCCGTTTCGGAAGGGGTAGAGGCAGAGGACGTAATAGTAGGAGGTCTAGTTTCTCTTCTGTTGTAAATCTGGATTCCCCATCAATGCCATTCCCATTCAACAATGCATTTCCTAGTTTCATGTATGAAATTCATCCAAAACTGGAAGAATGTGGTCGGTGATGGTAATTGTGGATTTAGGGTTGTAGCCAATTTTCTGTTCGAGGATGAAAAATAGTGGCCTGAAATTCGTAGAAGAATGTCTTATGATTTGCACCATCATATGAATATGTATGTGCAATTGTTTGGATTATTAGAACGTGTTTACGAGTTGATAAAGAAGACGAATTGGGAAGAGGGTTCAGCGCCTTATGAGCACTGGATGGATACTCCTGATCATCTTTATGTCATTGCCAACACATTCAATTTGTGTGTGGTTTTAATTGCACGGTTAGGTCGACTACCGTCCTTCCTTTTTATTCTAATATGGATTGTACTGTTGGAACGCTATTCATCGGATTCATATCGGAACAAGATTATTCCATACAGGTATTTATCGACTTATTTTTTTAATGCGACATTATTTAAGTTTTATTGATTTACAGCGCTCCTTACTTACCTTTTCTTTTATGTTCTGTGGTTACAGTTGCGAGATGGATGCCCTTTGTCTCCAATGCAGGTCCAATGGCAATATCATCGAAATGTACGAATCAGTGGCTGGGCAGAACCTTATCTTAATCGTATTTTAGATTGGGTTACGAGATACCGTGAAATGTATCCAGCTCAGAGTCATGCTCATGTTGCTATTAACTAGTCAGTTATAAACTGTACATTTATCAACTTATTTTTTAACGTAATGTTTGCTATTATTAATATATTAGCTGTTTTTCATTTTAAATTATTTTTTTAATGTAAATTTATTTCATTATTATATTAATATGCATTATTTAACCCAATGAAAAAAATTAAAATAATAAACATAGGAAAAAATTACAAATACAAAAAAGGAATGCATAAAATATAAAACAAAGTATGAAAATACATAACATCAAATTAAGGAGCGGCGATGCCTCCTTAGTAAGTCCAAAACCCTATCTAGTCTCTCTTCCTTCCCGACGTCCTCTCAAGAAGCCTCACTTGCAACCAGATCTAAAAGAGCTTTGACTGACATCGGGGCATCTATCGGTACGTAAAATCTACGGGGAATATTTGAGGGATTCTGTATCCTCGGGTGACTGCGAGAGAGGAAACACTCTAGGTAATCCTCCGCACAGAAACTAGGTGGTATGGCTAGAACACTAGTCCACGACTTTGTCAATAAATGCGAAGGTGCCTCGAGCCATAGTGCCTCTACAAATAAGTTCCTTACCACATACATCCTATTGTTTGCCGGCCTGCGTGCCTCCTGAGATTGGATAGGGTATGCCGCAATACACTGCCTAAACCCGAACTATCTCACAGCCCTATCAGGCATGTACGGCTCGACGCAGTCAAAGTATGTAATGAATCCATGCCATGTGGATACCCAGGCCCAGTAGTCCTGAATATCTTGCATCCTGTATGGTGTCCATCTAACATAATCAGCTCTCATTATATCTAGCCGCAGGCGAATGTCCAGCAGTTTATGTTCATTCTTATAACCCAACATGGGATACTGCTAGATGTAGGGCTTGCAGGCTTGAGTTCCTGATCTAATCGCAGGTGCAACCATGGGAAAGTACATGTATATCCATGCCTAAAACATAAATATGAAAAAGATGAAAATAAAATAAAAAACATTACACGGTCTAAAATATAAAATAACCCTGAAATATAAATATAAAAGAATATAAATATAAATATAAAACCCTAAAAACATAAATATGAAAAATATTTACATAAAATAAACACATTATTACATAAAATATAAATATATTTTATATAAACCCTAATGCAATAAATATGAAAAATATAAACATAACATAAAACACATACCTCCAGTAGTGACCAGCACCCAGAGCTCCTTTGCATCAACACGTGACGCCTGCCCCAGATTCCTCTACAAATACGCAAGCGTGGCAGCACCCCATGCGAACTTCCCAGCAGACCTCACATCCTTCACCATGGCCAAAGTCTGGAAGGAACTATGTTGCCACTCTTATCACTAAACAGTGAGCAACCCAGCAAATACTGAGTGTAGCAGGCAGCTCTGTAACTGGATGACAATGTACTCCGGGAGCTAATGGCTACACCGTGAAGCTCCGATGCATTTATCCCTCCAGCAGTGAAGGCCAAACCCAGATCACCCTGGACGATCCTTACCAACTAATCCCGTGATAAACTCGAATCCACGGCCCGACCATATGCAGGAACCCTGAGTATCAGTTCCACGTCGTGTAATATAACGGTCATCTCATCCAATGGCATGTGGAAGCTGTTCTTGTCCGGCTGCCACCTCTCAACAAAGGCCGATAACAATGCAGCATTGGGGTGCTGGAACATGCACGATCTCAAATGCATGAGACTTGTCCTGGAAGCCAAGGAACGAAGCTGTGCATCAGTAAGTAATTGCCATGTAGTGCGATCGGTACTTCAATAAACCACGATCCTGATGATAAAATAAATAAACTTTGCATTTGAGATAAATCAAATAAACTATTTATAAAAATATAAATATTTTGGTAATTACATAAAAATAAATTAATAATAACATGTAACTTTAGGATAAAGATATGTATCTGTCCATGCCATAGCGGACCTGAAACATGACCATCGTATGATGGAATGAGCTCCGAGTCAACAGGACCTCCCTCCGCTGGGCCTGTCTGCTCCCAATCTGAAGCCTTGACTTTCTTCCTCCTCTGAGTTGGAACCGGAACTTCACGATCTACGTCAGGTCTTTTGTTACGAGACCCTGAAATCTTACTCATGACTGACATAAAACTGCTGGACAACCCTTTCCCTGTCCGTGACGAGGCCACCTGTCAGATCCCCTAGCGGGTGCCACAAGCACAGGCTGCTCCTCATCTCCAGCATTCTCACCATCATCCTGATTATCATCATCACCATCACCATTATCATCAACTCTCTCATCTGCCTCACCCTCAACATGTAGGGATCATCTACCATCATGCTCCTCGCTCAAACCCCTATCACCCTCAAAGCCTTTATCTGTAGAATGCCTACCTATGTAACACTCAGAAGATGAAACACCATAAGCTGTAGCAATATGGCCATATGTGCCGTATAAAAAATCTTGAGGGGCGGCGCCCACTATCTGATAAAAAAGCTCTACCCCTATCTGCCTCGGCTGACTATTAAACTCCTGTATAGGCTCTAGGGCTACAGATCTATATGGTATGTGAGGTCGTACAATGGGAGCATGTAAGTAGGGATCATACACTATCTGCAGGTGTGAAGGTGGATGTGCAGATCCATATGGCTCATATGGTAGATGAGTGTAAGACGGATGTGATGGGAGGGGAGGCCGAGATCTAAAAGGTATAGGCGGTGGTTGGGTAGAAGACCTGAGTGCACCTGTATCATAATGAAAACAAGCAGGAAGAGGGTTAAGGGTAGACGGGAGATCGGATGTACTATGTCGCCCCCTCAAACCTCTAGAGGAAGCTGTGATAGTGCACCCCTCAATTCGACCTGTCCTATCCGTGACAGCACCATGATCATTATCTCCTCTATGGCCGCTATGTCGAACCATCTATTATTTATTCAGACTCATTAATAGTTGTTTATCATATATTTGAACATTTTACTTTAACATCTACTATTATTTTATTATTTATTATTATCGGGTTCTGTTATTTCATTTCTACCATTTCTTTTATACTATTATTATTCATCACTAATATTACTTAGTAGTAATAGTTATGAATTTATATATTATTTGATCTTATCTCCTAAACCCTAAACCTAAGGCCAAGAATAACAATGAATTCAAATTAAAATTCAAATAGTTGAGCAATTACATGACACATTTTCTTATTAAACACAATAAGCAAACAATTTTAAACTAGTTACATTTACTCTACATAGACAAAATTAAATAACATTTGAAATAACATTTATTATTACTTTATTATTGATCTTAACAGAAATTATTATTTCATTTCTGTTATTTTATTTCTTCTCACTAGTAATAATTCATTTCATATTGTTTACAAAACCATAATTCATAATCATATTAATAATAAAAACTATAACATAAAATATATTAAACAACTAGTTACGTTTATTCTACATATACAAAATTAAATAATAATTCAGATAAACATTTATGAACAAAAAAATGAAATATATATTAAAATTTAAAAAAAATTAATTCAGGCATTTTTGTCCAGGCTGGAGAAATTCAAAGGTGATTTTCGCCTAGCCTGGAGAAAATCACTCGTGATTTTTGCCCGGCCTGGAGAAAATCAACCCCAGAATCGCCAGCCCCGGAGAATTTTTACAGGCAGTTTCGCTTGACTGGGAGCAAGTTACCAGCTACTTTCTCCGGCCTGGGCGAAGTGCATTGTTTTGGCAGATAAAAGGTCTTTCTAAAATTGCGAATTTTTTTCAAATTAAAGGCATATTTTCATGATCTAAACCAATAAAATTGTAAATAAATGAGAATAGATTGAAGAACTAACTTTTTTTTTTTTAATTTTGACGGTCGGATCTTCCAAGATCTGAGATTTAAGTGAAGAGTCCTAGAGAGTGTTTAGGGAATTTTTTTTTTTTTAGAGAGAGAATTTTTAGGTGAATATGAAAATTTTTTGATTTTTTTCGAGTTATCCTTATACATTCCTGGGTTGCCTTTATTAACCCCTATAAATTGTTGAGGAAACAAATTATTATGGGCGTTCATAAATTTTTTAAAATACAAAATCATCGGACTCGAAATTGAAGTGCCTAGAGGGGTCATTTTCGATTTTAAACTTTTTGAATTCTCACTTTTTGAAATTTATTTTGTTTAAGTTCTTTAGTAAAATTTTGTAATAATACTTGGGAGGTTAATAAGGTAAATTCTGTATATATTATTAATTATTTTGCTATGTATATATATGTATCAAAATCAACGATAATACTAGCATTATCTAATAAAGAAAAAAAATTATGTAACATCTAAAGGTTAAAAGCTTGTAGTATATGCATTAGAAATAAATACTAAATATTAAGTTGGGACTGTCAATCTGAATTAGTTTCCTAAATTTTCATATTACAAAAAAAAAAAAAAAGGGCAAGGAAGAAAATATAAAAAAAATTAATATATATAAAATAAAAATAAGGTTTATATATATAATATATAATTGAACTAACGAAAATGAATAACTAGTTTAATTTTGCAAAAAAATTTACTACATGCACATGCACAATACTAGCTAAAAATTAAAAGGAATCATAAATCTTCCATCTATAGACGATTATTAAATCAAAACCCATTACTTAAAGGAATCATAAATCTTGATATAAAGACAATTTTTTCCATGAGATTTCAATCTTGTAATCCACAGTTACCGTACCTCATACTCATATCATGTCATCCTTTATTGACAATAAACACAAATGCACACCTTCAATAATCAAAGAATAACAATAAAAGGATTTTATAGCAAAGGAATCATTACATAGAAAGAATTATTCACGAAACTAATGTTTTATCAGCGTTGATAAATGTTTCGAAATACAAAATCATCGGACTCTGAATTAAAGTGTCTAGAGGGGTCATTTTCGATATAAACTTTTTGAATTCTTATTTTCTGAAATTGATAATTTTAACTTCTGTAGTAAAATTTCTTAATGATAGTCGGGAGGTTAAAAATGTAAATTCATTATACTATTGATTATTTTGCTACATACATATCAAAATAAACTATGACACTAGCATTCTTTAACAAAGAGAAAAAAATAATATAACAACTAAATGTTGAAAACCTAGCGTATATGTGTTATATTTAAAAACTAAATATTAATTTGAGGCCAACGATGTGAATTAGTTTACTTAAATTTTTATATTACAAAAGAAAAAGAAAACAGGCAAAGAAGAAAATAAAAATTAAATATAAGGTTTATTTATAATATGTAAATGAACTAATGAAAATGGATAAAAAATAAGTTTAATTTTACAAAAATTGTTCCACGTGCAAATGCACGTGCACAATACTAGTTAAAAATTAAAAGGAATTATAAATCTTCAATCATGTAAATCACAATTACTATACCTTATATTCATATATTGTCCTACTCTACTCATAATAAACACAAAGGCACCCTTTCAATAATCAAAGACTAATATTAAAAGTATCCTTTCCAATGATTATAACATTTGTACGGAAATATTCTTGAATGTTTTCTCTATTGAAGTCGAATGAATTCAAGAAATGTCCTTATTTGGTCTATCAAAATTATCCCAAACGGCTAATTTCTAAATTGAATCGATTTGTATAAGGTTTGGACATCCTATCCTTTTCGGATTACCCTTTTCGACATATTTTATGTAAGAAAAGAAATCAAGTGAAGGGATCCATTATAGACATTAGCTACAGAATTATTCATAAATCTTTCATGAGTCGAAGAATAACAACTGGATATTCTTTTTCTCTAATAATGTTCGTGCGAATCATATACTTACACACTTATCTCATTCGATAATTTTTATAATTTCAAGACTTTATATTCATGATTAGATGGTTCAAAGATAAAAGCTATAAAAATGGTAGATTAAGAAATTTCTAGATGATGGTTGAGTTCAAAATTGATGTGAACAAAGATTCCAAATAATAACATCATAAATACATTAATCGATAAAAAAAATTTAAAAAATCCACTCAAGTAACGGATCTTACAATGAAGAAATCATTCAACAGAAATAATTGTTCACGAAACCAATTTTTATCGGTGCTAATAAATCTTTGGAAATAAAGAATCGTCGAACTCTAAATTAAAGTGCCCAGAGGGGTCTTTTTCGAGTACAATTTTTCAACTCACGTTATGAAATTGATAAGTTTAATTTCTTTAGTAAAAGCCAAGCCACCTACTTGAGAAGCTAGTGTCGCCAGAAAGACCTCTTCCTCAGTAGCTCAGTGGTGGAGCGGTCGTGTGGCTCGTCCGTGCTTTCCGAGGGTAGCTCGTTTTGCTCTTCAAGCTCTGGCCCCTTACTCAACCTCTCCTTCCCGATCGTGAGACTGCTTGTTGAACGTCCAATGGAACCTTGCTCCAACCTAAGCTAGTCCCGTTTTTGTTCCTCTTTATCTGTGAGGCTTCTTTCGATCATCAATCGGTTGAATAAGATATTTCTTACTGCCGTTAAGCTAGCAGAGCTGAGGAAGCACAATGAACTTCTTAATAATTGTAGTGATATGACTTAGGATCTTCAATGAAACCAAATCTTCATATCCATCATCCAAGGATCTTGCTTTCAATAGAACTTGATCTTCTTCAATAACACCTAACTCTAATTCAACCCAAGACCCATTAGGGACTTAATAATAAGTTGTAAAGCGAATTAAAATAGCTATTCCCGCCTAAAACATCCCATTACATAAAATGATTACCCTACAGTCGCCAGTAGAGGACCCTACCATTGGCGGTAGGTCTTTAGCCTTTTAAATTGAATTTAGTTAGAAGCCTACCGTGAACGGTAGGTACAGGGCCTAGTTCTTGCGGTAGGCTCAGTTCATGCCTCTCCTTGATTTCTTTCTCTTCAAATTTGCTCCACTGACCCATAAGTAACTTAAGAGGATTTCCATCAACTTCAAAGCCTTCATTCTTGAACTTTAGGCCTTCAAAGTTTCTTCAATTTCTATCATCAATCCATGAGTAACATTATCATTCTTCTCCTTAATTCTCCTTGCTCTTGCTCTTGTGATAGGTTCTTGAGGTTTTTCCTCTCCTTGACAATCTTTGTTCATATCATCTGCGCCACCTTTGAAAAGATTCGTCCTTGAATCTTCACCTACATAAAATGGAGATAAATAAAAACCATTGAAGGTAGCACTAACATTATTATCACCCAAAATATCAATCTTATAAGAATTATCATTAACGCATTCAATAACTTAAAAGGGGCCATCATCATGGCTATCTAACTTTGATTTCTTTTGAGAAGGAAAATGTTCTTTTCGAAGATGAGCCCAAACTCAATAATTAGGTTCAAAGACTACACATTTCCTTCCCAAATTCCTCTTTACAACAAGCTTCTTGTTTGTAGTCTCAATAACTTCATGAACTTTAGAGTGAATAGTTTTCACAAACTTTGCATTTTTTCCCATCAAAGTTCAAAGCGTGATCTATAGGTAAAAGAACCAAATCAAAAGGAGCTGGAGGATTAAACCCATAAACAACTTCAAAAGGAGAGTAAGAAGTAGTAGAATGACGAGCTCTATTATAAGCAAACTCAATATAAGGTAAACAAGCTTCCCATTGGTGCAAATTCTTCTTAAGGATCACCCTAACAAGTTAGCCAATTGTTCAATTCACCATCTCCATTTGTTTATCGGTTTGTGGATGGTAAATTGTAGAATATAACAAGTTAGTTCCAAGTTTCTTCCACAAACCACGTAAAAAATAACTAAGGAACTTAGTGTCACTATCCGAAACAATATTTCTAGGTATACCATGGAATCATACCACCCAAGTAAAGAACAAATCCAACATGACTAGTATTATCGATTTTCTTACAAGTGATGAAATGAGCCATTTTAGAAAACCGATCTACGACAACAAATATATAATCCATGCCTTTAGCGGATCTAGGTAGTCCAAGAATAAAATCCATAGAATCGTCCACCCAAGGTACTCTAGGCACATTAAAAGGAGTATAAAGCCCATGTGGCAAAAATGTAGATTTAGCCCTTTTTCAATCTAAACAATTATCAATAAACCTCTATACATCTCTTTTAATGCGAGGCTAAAAGAAATGCTAATACAAAATGTCATAAGTTTTGGAAATACCAAAATGACCTATCAAACCACCACAATGACCTTGCTTAACTAGCAACAATCCAGACGAACAAGAAGAAAAGAACAATTTACCTTCATGGTAAAGGAAACCATCATGTATCAGGTACTTTTCATTAGGTACAACAAAAAAAGCATCAAATATGTCCTTGAAGTCATTATCACTAGCATATAACTCTTTAAGAATTTCAAACCAAGTAATTGAGCTTGTAAACTACAGATTAAAGTGTACCTTCTTGATAAAGCATTCGCTACAATATTTTCTTTACCTTTCTTTTACAGAATGACATATGGAAATGCCTCTATGAATTCCATCCATCTTGTATGCCTCTTGTTGATCTTTTGTTGTCATTTGAGAAACTTCAATGACTCATGGTTGGTACGGATTACAAACTCTTTAGGCCACAAACAATGCTGCTAATGCTTCAATTTTCTCACTAATGCATAGAGCTCCTCCTCATAAGTACAATAATTCAATGCCTCTTCAGTTAACTTTCCACTAAAATAAGCCAAAGGCCTCTTATCTTGCATTAACAATCCTCCAGTGCCTACCCCCAAGGTGTCATACTCTATTTCAAATATTTTCTTAAAGTTCAGCAATGCTGATAGAGGACTACTACTCAACCTTTCATTCATTAATTTAAAAGCCTTTTCTTGTATTTCCTCCCGTTTGAATCCGATCATCTTCTTCATTACGTCTGTCAAAGGACTAAGAATGGTGCTAAAGTCCTTGATAAATCTCGTATAAAAGCTTGCTAGGCCGTGGAAGCTTCACACTTCGGATATACTCTTGGGAATAGATCAATCCTTGATCACTTTCACCTTGTTTTCATCTACTTGGAGACCTTAAGAACCCACCACATAGCCTAGGAAAGTAACCTTTTACAAACAAAACTCACATTTTCCAAGGTTAGTATATAATTTCACACTTCTCAAAGCAAACAAAACTTGTTTAAGATGATGCAAATCATCTTTTTAAGTTTTGCTATAAATCAAGATGTCATCAAAATAAGCCACAATAAATTTTCCAATAAAAGCTTTGAAAACATGATGCATGAGTCTCATGAATGTGCTAGGTGCTCTAATAAACTAAAAGGCATGACCGCCATTCATAAAGACCAAAATTAGTTTTGAAAGTCGTTTTCCATTATGATAAGTGCATAATTATCTATATTTTCTATATGTTAATTTCATTGCTTTTGCTATTTTTATGTATAAAAGTTTATATTTTAGCAAAATATCTCTTATTCTTGTCTTATGTACTCTCCAGAATTAGAAACGATTAAAAGGAAACAAAAATGGATGACAACAGACAAAACCAAAACGAAAATGACGAAAACAGAAGTCGTTGGCAACGAGACAACACCTACCGCGGATGGCAAGGTAACCTGCCCTCGACGGTAGGTGCCGAGGATGGCAGGAAAGTTGAAACCCGAGACCTACCGCAGACAGTAGGCCTCACTGTATCGTCAGCGGTAGGTAGGCTTGCAAGGGCGGCTCCAATCCTTTTTCAACTCGGTTTTCTTGATTTCTACTCCAACTCTAGCTTGGATTTCTTGTATTTTCACCTCTATATATAGGGCACTTAGGCAGCCATTGTAAAAGAACAATCAATATAGTTTAGATAGAATTTAGAGTAGTTTAGAGTAGATTAAATACATAGTTTTAGGTTAGATTTTAGATTAGGAGTAGATTGATTAGGTTAGATTAGTTAAGCACTCTTTAAAATTCCAGCTTTTATATTTTCTTTAGTTATAAAATTCCAACATCGTTTTCATTTAAGTCTTTTCCAATTGAGCTAGAAACAAGGATTAGGGGGATTCTATCAAACCATACTCTTGTTTTTTATTAATGTTTTAAGAATTGTTTTTATTATTGATTTCTTTTAATTGCTTTTAAGTTTTTCTCAACGACATGTTTCATTTCCGACTAAACATTAGAGACACGATTAGTACTTGAACCTTCGTCCGTCCATGAGAAATTTAACACTCGGGTTGAAACTCATCTTTACCTTGTTAGGTCCGGTTGCCTTTCATCGTAGTAATTAGGATTTCACATCCCGTTTTATTTCTAAACACATCACATTCATCTCCTTCTTTCATACAAATTTGACGGTAACCCAATTTTGAATCTATTTTTGAAAAGATTTGAGAACCATGCAACTCATCAAGCAAGTTAGCTAGCCTAGGGATAGGATGCATATATTTGATGGTGATGTTGTTAATGACTCTACAATCTACTCACATGCGCCATGAACCATCTTTCTTAGGAACTAACAAAACGGGCATGGCACAAGGACTTAAGCTTTCCCTTACATAGCCTTTGGAGAGCAATTCTCCCACTTGTCTTCTCAACTCCTTGGCCTCCTAAGGAGGGCTCCTATAAGCCAGCCCATTTGCTAACACCACACCTGGTACCAAATCAATTTGACGTTCAATGCCACGTAGGAGTGAGTCCACCGGGCATCTCTTCAGGAAAAACATCTTTGAATTCTTCAATTACCTTCACTATAGCACTACACAAAGAATGATCATTAGTAGAAACAAATGCTTCCTTGTAATATAAGAGTAACACCAACTCTTATTTTTCCATAACTTCTATGATCTCACTCTCTTTTTCATAGAAATATCTCTTTCTTTTTTAATGCTCTCTTTTTTTACTCTCTTATTTTCTTGTCACTCTTCACTTTTACTACTTTTGCCTTTACAACACTCATTTCTTTTCCCTACCTTAATGATTTTTCTCTTTGGTTCACTCTCAACTCCTTTTTTCTCTCAGTTTATTTTGTTCTTCCCTAACTAGTTGAGGTGTAAGAGGATTCATGGTATAGGATTTGCCATCTTTCACAAATGTGTCTCCCCGTAATGAATGGCTTTCCTATCAAATTGCCAACAATAAGTGGAAAGCTTGCATAGGCACCAAATCACATACCACTTTATCGTCGTATATTCCCATAGAGATAGGCACTTTCACTTCCGTCTACACTCTAACTTCCCCACTATCATTCAACCAATGCAACTTGTAAGGTTTAGGATGCTTAAAGGTAGACAAACTCAATTTCTCCACAAGGTAAGTGCTAGCTTGAGGTTTATAACAAGAATACCCTAAATTAACAAATAACAGGCAAGTGACCCTATCCATGTTGTACTAGAGAACCTCCCAGGTTGTAGAACTTCGGGAACAAAGCAGCTATAATAATGACTGTCTCTCTAAGGTTTCATCAAAATAAAAACAACTGGAAAGAATTTTTATCTAAGAAAAGTAAAATGCTTTAAAACCAATTTAAAAGTAATTAAAATCAAGTTTTAGAAAGAATGTGTTTAAATGGTGGAATCCCCCTAGAATCCCTTAGCTAAATCATTGGAAACTTTAGAAAAATAGTTGAATCATTGATCTGGTCTCACTCATTAAATAAGATTAACCCTATCTCTAGGTGAAAACCCACTATTCCCTTAATTGATTAGAGAAGAATCTCTTCTCCCCTAACTCAATGATGAACGATTAAATTATAGGAGCCATTATTAATGACCTAGAAACCGTGGCCATTATCTCTAATTAACTACCAAATGCCTATTGTTCAATTATAGCACAAGACTGTTCTTCTTTGTTAATTCCAAACAATCAATACAAATGTGCCAATTACCAGTAAAATTAGCAACACAAACAATGCAATTGAATAACAATCAACATTTAATTCAATAATTTATTCCATAAAAATCCAATGAAACAAAACTAAGTTCATCTAGGGTTCAGCCCCATCTAAACACAAAGAAACCTAGCCACTAAACATCATAGAAATCCTTAAATCCATATAAAAATTCATAATAAACAAGAGTTTAGAAGGCTTAGGAAGTAAAATTGAAGAATCCATGGTCCAGGGATGTTGCCCGAACTCTTCTCTCGAATTGCTCAAAGAATCCCGAAATTACTCAAAAAAAAACCTTCCAATTAACTATTGAAACTTGAATTCAAGAACTAACTATTAGATATTGATCTAAGTCGATTAATGGAAGGTTTAGAGAAGGATCTTCTCTCGAAAATTGCCTCTCTCAGCCCTTAAGAAACCCTAGACAAAGATGATTAAAAATTACAAAGAAAGACTATTTAAAAACATGTAAAAAAATTGCAGTTTTGCCCTTGGCTGGGCGACTGGAAGGGTCCTGCCTACTTGGGGGCCGGGTCCGGCCAGTAAGGTGGCTCGGTCCCCCCGCCTGCTAGATTTTGTACGTATCTTCTCTTTTTTGGTCCGTTCCTACTCTGTATTCTCTCATTTCACTTCATTCTTTCTTATTCATTCAGGAGACACCTATAACAAAATAAAAGAAGCAGAGGATAAATATACTATTTACTAATAAAATACTTCGAAAAACGAAGATTATACACTTTAAAAACATGTATAGTATAGACTTATGAAACTCTCCCACATTTAAGTGTTTCTTGCTCTGAAGCAACACAAACTAAAGCTAAAACTCAAAAATGCACTGACCAATCACAACTTTCCAACTAAAAAAACAAAAACAAACAAAGTAAAAAAAGACATCACTACAATTGAACAAGTCTAAACTTCACAAGAATCAGACAAAACTCATCAAACCACAAGTTACGAAGCTTAAATAATCCACCAAGCGTCTCATGTAAATAGTTATGAATTGACGATGTGTGTGTGTGTGTGTGTGTGACTACTTATGTCAAGTTTCAATAAATGCAAAAAGAATGAAAGGAAATTAACAAAATAATTCACTTCATTAGCATTGCCCTTAAACTCCATTTTCCACTACCTATTAGTAACTGGTCCAACTAAAGTCATTCCCAGATTATGTAGGACTTTCAAGCTTGTAATTTTCGGCTAAGGACATAAAAGGATACAAAACGAAGGGAAAGGGAAAAAATTTGAAGAGAAGAGAGCTTAAAGCAATTGAAAAGAAAACAAAATCGACATAATCTAATACCTTCAAGTCACTTTTCACTCTTTTATACCCTTTACCCCTGGAACACTTTACCTCTCATTTATTCCCTATTTCCAACAAATCACAACCCACCTAACAATCTCAATTATTCTAAATCCCATATGATGCAAAAGGAAGGTTCAAGGTAATAAGAAAAAGCGTATTACATATATATTTTTTTTAAAGAGAGAAACTCATACAAAGATATTTTAACATTTACTTTTTCTTTTCTTTCTCTCTTTCTTTTTTTCAGTCTTCTCTTTGTCAATTTTTCACTTTCTTCCTCAATTTTTCTTTCTTTGTCACCAAAACAAGATTTAGAATCACGAGCTTCAGTCAACATACAGAATTTTCAATTCATTCTAGACTCCTCATTCAATTTCACATAGAATACTCATCTCCATTTTCTCCCCTACACTTATCTTTGTACCTCACTCAAAAGCAACTTAAAGATATAAGAATTCATTAGCTCTAGCAATTGAGGGTTTAAAATATCGTGTGAGCTAAAAAACACTACAAGAAAAATGGTTTGTAAAGGCGTTTATAAACGCCTAATAGAACACTATTAGGGCATTTCGGAGTTAGCAATATTTATTTTAAACGTCGCGTGTGTCGATCCCTTAATAGCCTTTTGACGCGTATAAACGCCTACATAGATATGTCGGTATCAATACATATTAGGGCGTTTATTTATGCCTGCCAATGTTTTTAACAACATTTATTTCTGCCTCTATAGGTTTACTTGATTTATGAATTTTGAATTATAATGACATAATAAATGCTCTTAAAAGCCTTTTTCTATTTTTTTCTTATTTTATGCCCTTAAAAGTCCATTGAAATGCCCTTCGAAGTCTTCATATTCTTTTTTCTTTGCAATCTCATGAAACTCAAAATCAACTAATACTACTATAATAATATTTAAAGTTCAATCTGAAAGATATTAAAATACTAAATATTCAATGAAAATAATTCCATTAAAAAATTCAAACTCAAGTGTATACAAAAATAATAAAAGCTTAGCCAAATAAAATAATAAACCCTTCAAATTAATTATTTTGTACAAGAATCCTAAAATCTAATTAGCTATGTAGGAAAATTTCTTGAATTGCACCTAAATCCATATCTTGAAACAATTAAACATCCATTGACACCAAATCCAAGAATGAAAATAAGGACCTTTACACTCATTGTAGATACAAATTTTTTAAATGATTTCAAAATGGTTAGAAGAAAATTAATATTAAGTATATCAACTAGTGCGGCCAATGGGAAGATATCAATATAGTATTAACTTATTTTTCAATGAATATTATTGAGGAACTAACTATTAACTTACGGACAAAGAAACTTCAATATAAAAAAACAAGGGGCTCTTATCTTTGTTGCAAAAAGTTAAAGGACATAGAGCATTTCTTCTAGGAACAAAAGCAACCAAGTTATCATACAAACTACTTTTGCAAATGATATAGAAATCACTATCAAGTAGCAACCGAGATATGCTTGTTTATATAACTGTGAAAGCGATGTCAAAAAAAGTTAGTTTCTGTGGCTTTCCATTTTCTCTAAAAACCATTCAGTTATTTAACGAGGTTAAGCTTTAATGTATGAGGAAAAAAGATAACATGTTGTAGCCTTCTCTGGAAAAACATAACTATGGAAATGCAACAACACTTCAAATATTAGGGAAATGATTTTTTTAACAAACAACCTTAGGAGTTCTTAATAGCTGAGAGATATATGACTTCAACTAATACAGATTGTAGGCTTTCATAGCACATTCAAACAAGTAACCATTCTGGAAGCTTAGACTCAGCAAAGTTGCTATCATATTGTCTAACTAGGAAGGCAGAAGTGTAACATGTTATACATGCAAGAAGTATTTGAACCCCTGCATAATAAACATTCTCCTAAAACCAGAACTATGTCATAAATTTAACTAACGTATGGGCACTATATAGTAAGAATAAGAAGAAATACAAAAAACAATAATAGAGAGAAGAAGAGAGACAGAGAGGAGACTCAGAAATTCATAAACTGATTTTATATTATTAATATCTTACATAAGGTCTTATTTATAGGCACCAAGAACAAGAGTTAACCCTAGAATGAATGGGCTTGCCATTAGGGAGTCAGAGTCCATTTAGGATTAGGCCTAGAGAGTTCTAGTTTTCTTCAGGGAACGTATTTGGACATTCACTACGTATACATTAATTTCATAACGCTCCCGCTTGGATGTCCGTAACATAAAGAACATGCCTTGTTAAAACCTTACTAGAGAAAAAAAACCTGTGGGAAAAACATCTAGTGAAGAAAAAAGAGTACACTATTCTTTTATGCATAAAATCTACCCCACCTGTTGAGAAGATCTCTTTAGATCTTTTAGTCGACGCATACCAATTTTATAGATCAATTTCTTAAATGTTATAGTCGATAATGCTTTAGTGGATAAATCAGACAAATTGTCACGTGACCAAATTTCTCGCACATCAATTTCACCATTTCTTTGAAGTTCATGAGTAAAGAAAAATTTTAGTGAAATGTGCTTTGTCCTATCTCCTTTAATATATCCTCCCTTTAATTGTACTACGCAAGTAGCATTGTCCTCATATAAGATTGTCGAAATTTCTTTTTCGAAGGATAAAATACAATTATCTCGGATATAATGGACCACTGATCTTAGCCATACACATTCTCTACTTGTCTCATAGATAGTTATTATCTCAGCATGATTAGATGAAGGAAGCAGCTAGAGATTATTTTGTAGAATGCCAAGATATAGTAGTATCACCACATGTAAACAAATATCTAGTTTTAGGACGAACTTTGTATGGCTCCAACAGATATTCAACATTAGCATATCCAATTAATTTCGGACCGAATTTGTATGAATAAAATAATCCAAGATCAATCATCCCTTCGAGATATCGTAGGACATGTTTTACTCCATTCCAATGTCGTCGAGTTGGAGAGGAACTATATCTTGCTAACAGATTTACAAAAAATAGAATATCAGGTCATGTATTATTTGCGAGATTTATTAGTGCTCCTATTGCACTAAGATATGGTACTTTAGGACCAAAAAAGTCTTCATTAGCCTCTTGTGGTCTAAAAGGATCTTTCTTAGTATCTAAAGATCGAACAACCATTTGGACTAGTCAAAAGATATGCTTTGTCTATGTAAAATCTTTTTAAAATTTTTTCAACATATGTAGATTGATGTACAAACATTGTAGCTTCAAGATGTTAAATTTTTAAAATAAGGCAAAACTTGGTTTTTCCGAAATCCTTAACTATAAACTCTTGTTTTAAACAATCTCTTACATCTAGAAGCTCTTTAGGAGTTCCAATAACATTAATATCATCTAAATATATAGCAATAATAACAAAGCCTTTTTTAGTTTTCTTAATTAAAACACATGGACAAATGGGATCATTTTTATATCCCTTTTTCAATAAACATTCACTAAGGCGATTGTACCACATACGACTAGATTTTTTCAATCAATATAATGGCTCACGCAATTTGATGGAATAATTTTCTCGAATACTTGATTTACATGCTTCAGGCATGTTAAATCCTTCAGGGAGTTTCATGTAAATTTCTTTGTCAAGTTCTCCATACAAATAAATAGTTACTACGTCTAGGAGACGCCTATATACTTTTTAATGAACAGCTAAACTCACAAGATAACGGAATATAATTGCATCGATCACAGGAGAATATGTTTCTTCATAATCAATTCCTAGTCTTTGGGAAAACCCTTGTGCTACAAGTCGTGATTTATAACTATCTCATTATTTTTATTGTGCTTTCACACAAATACCCATCTAAATCCAATGGGTTTCACTCCTTCTAGAGTCTGGACAGTAGGTCTAAAAACTTCATGATTTTCAAAGGAGTTTAATTCCAATTGAATCACATCTTTCCATTTTGGCCAATCTTTTCGATACCGACATTCTTCAACTGATTTTAGTTCAAGATCCTCATTATTACTTAGAACATCAATTGCTACTTTATATACAAAAGCATTGTCTATTATCGTTTTTCTACGATTCCAATATGTTCCCGTAGCAATAAAGTTTATTGAGTTCTCTAAGTTTTCATTATTTTCATAAGTAGGATCTTCTTTCTCAGTTGTCTCTTGCTCTTTTTTATCAATCCTTCAAGATGATCACTCTGATCATTTAATCCTCTTTTCTTGCGAGGATTTTATCTTTGGATTCAAGAGGCCAGCCACGCTCCTGGCATGCATTGGACTCATTTGCTATAGAACTTTCATTTTTTCCTATAGGGACTCCAACTCAAATAGGAGCATCTACAGCTGGAATATGCAATTTTGTAAGCTCTTGTTGAGTCGACAAAAGCATCAGGCAATTGATTTATAATTTTCTGCGAATGAATAATCTTTTGAACTTCAAGTTCACTTGCGTTTTTGCGCGGATCAAAATGATCTAATAAAGATGTTGCCCATGTAATTTCTTGCCTTTGTTGTTTATTTTCTCCCCCTAATTTGGGGAAATTTGTCTCATCAAATTGACAATTCGCAAATCTTGCAGTAAACAAATCTCCTATTAAAGGTTCAAGATACATTATAATTAAGGTAGATTCATAACCAACATATATCCCTAATCTTCTTTAAGGACCCATTTCAGTGTGTTGTTTTGGCACTATTATAACATAAACAACACAACAGAATATTCTCAAATGTGAGATATTGGGTTCATACCCAAACACTAACTGCAATGGAGAGTACTTATAATAGTGAGTTGGTCTAATTCAAAGTGCTGCAGTATGAAAATAGCATGTCCCCAAATAGATGTGCGGAGTTTGGTTCTCATCAACAATGATTTAGCAATTAATTGGAGTCTCTTAATGAATGACTCAACTAGTCCATTTTGTATATGAACATGAGCTATAAGATGTTCAATAGTAATGCCTATAGACATACAGTAGGCATCAAAAGCATGGAAAGAGTATTCTCCAGCATTATCAAGGCGAATTTTCTTAATTGGATAATCAAAAAATTGTGCCTGTAGGCAAATTATTTGGGCAAGTAATCTCGTAAATGCCACTTGCGAGATGATAATAAACATACATGCGACCATCTAGTTGATGCATCAATTAATAATTAATACCATAAAGTATTTAAATTTCCACTTTGTGGATGAATAGATCTACATATATCCCCATTAATTCTTTCTAAGAATGCTGGAGATTCAACTCCCACTTTTGTTGATGAGGGTCTAATTATTAATTTCCCTTGAGATCTTGCAGCACATGTGAATTCATTTGAATTCAAAACCTTCTCATTTTTCAATGAATAATTGTGCGTATTTTCTATAATTCTCCACATTATTATAGACCTAGGATGCCTAATTGATCATGCCAAATAATAAAGCTATTTGGGTTAGTAAACTTCTAATTTACTAAATGATGCATTTCTATTGCATTAATTTTGGCATAATATTAGCCTGAAGAAAGTGATGGAAATTTTTCTAATGTTTGTTTCTTGCCAGAAACATTTGTAGTGATACTTAATTATTTACTACCACTTTCTTCCATAGTCTCGATATGATATCTATGTAAACAATTATCTTTAAAACTCAATAAACTTCTACAAGACTTTGATGAAAATAACACATTCCTTACGGTCAATATTGTACCTCCAGGTAAAAAGATATTAGCTCTTTCGGAGCCTCCAATTAACCTTGCATTACCACTTGTAGTATGCACATTTGTTTCTCCCAAATTTAATTGAGAAAAATATTTCTCATATTTTAATATTATGTGTAATTCCACTATCAATAATACATATGTCCTCAAAATTTTGCCATTTAGAAGATGACACAATAGCCATATCTGAATAAAAATAAAATATAAGTAAAATAACTTTCACATTGGAAATAAACATAAATAAAAATTACATCTCCAAAAACTTAATGAAATTACAATAAAAAAACAAATAAATAAACTAACAAAATTAAAATTAAATAAATAAGTCAGTCACTCTTTCCTAACATGCCCATCACCAATCAGGTGATCAATCTTCTGTTCAGGATGTTTAAAATAATCTCCAACATCCAAGTGCATCACATCCACTTGAACATCATCAAGATAATTGCCACTATTATCATCAAAACGAGAAGCAAAATTAGACAACATTTTTTCCCTTTATTTTTAATCTATGCTTGATAGAACTCAACTAAATGTTTGGTCATATGACAGATACGTGACCAACGCCCCTCCATACCGCATCTATAGCATATTTTTTCATGCTTTGTTGAGGTTATATCTTTACCTTTTTTATTATTATTCTCATTCTTTTGTTGGTTACTATAAGGGACATACGTGCCACGACCATATGCACGACCACGACCACATCCGCAGCCTCTTCGATGGTTATTACTATTAATTATAGTCGCATTCACTTCAGGGATTGGGATGGAACTTGTTGGTCGAATCTCATGATTTTTCATGAGCAATTCTTTATTCTGCTCAGCAACTAAAAGGCATGAAATTAACTCTGAATATTTTTTAAAGCTTTTCTCTCGATATTACTGCTACAGGAGCATATTCGAGGCATGGTAGGTACAAAACGTGTTTCTCTAACATACCTTTCTCAATTGTGTTTTCTCCACATAATTTCATTTGTGAAGAGATTCTAAACATAGTAGAGTTATATTCATTAATTGATTTATAATCTTGCAACCTTAGGTGCAACCACTCATAATGAGCTTTAGGTTAAATAACCATCTTCAGGTGATCGGACCTTTTTTTTAAACAATTCCATAAAATCAGTAGATCTTTCACGATTAGGTATTCAGCCTTCAGGGCTTCATGAAGTTGGTGACAAAGGAAAATCGTAACCTTGGCACGATTTTGATTCGATTATTCATTATTATTCTTAATGGTGTCTTCCAAACCAATTGATTCAAGATGGATTTCAACATCTAGAATCCATGACATAAAATTCTTTCCTATGATATCCAAAGCCAGAAACTCAAGCTTAGTAAGGTTTAACATAATTAAAATAAAAATTAAAACTGTTACCTTAAACCTTCAAAGAATTTTTCTTAAATAATATCTTCAAAATTTACACCTCAAACGTACTTCGGTTAATACTAATCTAAACTATCATGATGATAATGTGTTATAAATTTAACTAAACTTTAGGCACTATATAGTAAGAATAAGAAGAAATATAAAGAACAATAATAGAGAGAAAAAGAAAGACCAAATAGAGACTTAGAAATTTAGAAACTAATTGTATATTATTAATGTCTTACATAAGATCCTATTTATAGGCACAAAAAACAAGAGTTAACCTAAAATGGATGGGCTTGCCATTAGGGAGCCAGAGTCCATTAAGGATTGAATCTTGAGAGTTCTAGCTCTTTTCAAGGAACGTATTTAGACATCCGCTACATATACATTAATTTCATGACAAACTATTCATTATTAAGAGATTTTCCGATCAATTCTTGCAAAGAAAGAACTATATACAGGGGAAAACAACACATACTGGCACTCAAATGTCCCATGTATACCATAAAATAATTATTCATTAAATACTAATCATGTGGTTTTGGGTATACATGTCCCCAATCACAATTGTAATATCCCCATAAAGGGTATCAAAAGGAGTAGGAATCACAACCATGTTATTAATTATGAAGCTACCAAAACCACCAGAAGCCCTCTGGAAATTGAGAGAAGGGACGTAAAAGAAGCTTCCAATTTGATCTTTAACTTAAAATTGATAAGTCCAATTCCACTTTGAGAGAATGGGACAATTTGTTCCAAGCAGGCCATCTTGCCAGGAACTTCTCTGAAAAATATAAGTTCCAAGCAATTTATCTTCCAATTTGCTCACATAAAAGTAGCTTGCCAGGTTAGATAGGTATAAGGACTATTTAGCAACTAAGTTTTATAGATTCTGAAGAACCACAATATTACCAAACATAATACATTTGGGAAACAATTTTTATCATATAGGCTATAGCCATTAAACTAGCAAGAATTATTTCCATACACAAGACATAAAAGCAGCAATAAAAGTCAGGCATTTATGGATAAATAAAAAAAATGACACGTGAGAAAGCCGATTTCAGTAGTACTAAATAATTCCAGCAAAAATGAAACACAAAACTAAGAGTTTCTCAATTTGGTTTAATGAAACACAAACCTTGCACAAGCTATAAGCCGAATGATTGAGCCAAATAAAAGAAAAGTACAATTAAAAGCTAATCCTAGAGCTTTCCACTCGGGACCTAATAAACTATCCAACAACTCAAACCACTGCATAGAAGAAAGGCATGATTAAACAATAAGGGCTGCTCTAATTAATTTAAAGGAACAAGGAAGAAAATGGGATCTTCAGGTTTCCTAGAATCCTTCAAAATTCCTCTTAGATAGTATTTTCTTGAAAAGCTAACATGTATAGCCTTGTTATTGGAGCTTCTTTTAAATTTCTAGTTCTATACTTAGTATAGAGGTCACTAATGAGATAAGTTGTCCAGCTTCCAAGTTACCATAGAAAATCTACATAGCCACTCCTAAAAATATAAAAAAGGCCACAATTCAACCTCAAGATTCAAAGAAAAAGACATGCAAAAAAAAAATTAATAACTAAACAATAACAAATTCATTGGACTATGGTGAATTATATTTTTTCCAAAAATACTTAGTTTGAGGCACAACTGAAGCAAGCATCATATAGACAGAACCACCGTGCCAAAGAAAGCTTTTGAAGCTAAGCATTGACTGATCAACTCCTCTTTACTTTTCAACATCCGCCTCATTCATAGCCCCTATGACTATGGCCTCTTTAGATTGTTTTTGGGGCACTATTGATCCTTCCCTTCACTAAAACTCAATAGATTCATAATAAGATAAATTTCTCCTAAACCTTAACCAAAAAGGCACAAATCAGCATATTTACAAACCTCCACCAAAAGTGAAGTGAAGAGAAGAAGCAAAAAAGATCTTCCCTTGTATTTGTATCCGAAAAGGTGATAGGATTCCTAAAACAAAGAGGAAGAGAAGGCCGCAACAAACCATGACAAGCTTCAATCAAGCCTATTTTAAAAGCAACTACCATAGATATAAAAAATGGGCTGACAGAAAGGGGGAAAATATGAGCACATTAGGGAGAAGAAAAGCCAGAACTCACCACTGGTGCCACTATCTTATGACATAGAACTTCCACTATCGTAGACCATAAGCAATATATAGTCTCCTCCATAGATCGAGGAATATGCTTGATCTTTGTCGCAAAATCTTGCAGTTAGATCTGGTACCTGAATGTAAGGTACAAAATAGGAATAAAAAATTTTGTAAGAAAATGACATGCTATAAGATTCTATATAGGAGTCAAGAGTCTAGAACTCATACAAATTAAAGCTTATTGGTACTCAGATTCACAAACAAACCAAGATGCCTGAACCTCCCAAATCAAAGAAGCTTAGCGCCAGCGATATTCCTCTAGTACCGTTTGGTATGTCGAGGACTGAGCAGAGGGCTTCAAGTCCAAAATCCCTAAAAAATGTAGACCAAGGAGAATAGAGTAACGCCGATAGTAGAGGAGAATTTCTCAAAAAAGAATGAACACGAAGACCAAGAGGGATAGAGAGCGTCAGAGAAGGGATCTATACCTTAACCCCAACCAGGGATTCCTTCGGTGTCACAGAACCAGCTTCCTCTGCTCCTTTTCTAAGCTTCGATGACGGCGATGACCTAGGAGAGGGTGTGAGAGAGGTCGAAGTTGAAGTCTAAATCTCTGGCGAGGGAGTAAAGTTGAAGTTGAAGAATCAAAAGAAAGAACAAACCGTGGGTGAGAGTAAGCGAAGCCGAATTTCCATTATAGATCTAATCTACAGACCTCTGGAGAAGAGGATGGAAGTGAGAGGTGCGAAGAGGGAATCGGCAATGGGAAGTCGGCATTGGGAAGAGGAAAAAATGGCAAAGTTCAGAAAGTGTAAAGTGAGTGAAATTTTATTCCAATTAAGTATATTTTCTTTCAAAAATATAGGCTCCAACTTTCCCGCTTTCTAATTTTAGCTCGAAAAACTTTTTAGGGTGTTTGTGTAACTGTGCAGACGTGTATATATGTCAGGATATGGCTCTCTTAAGGCATATAAAAAATGTAGGGAAAAATATATATTGAGGCATTGTTTTTTAAATACCTTGAAAGATATATCACTACAACTAGAAACAAAGAAAAGAAAGGTTAAAACAGTTATGCAATTTAGGCTGAAAAAGGGTACTAAGGTTTTAACATTGAAAGGTATGCAAGAAAGGATCAAACGGGTCAAAGAAAGCCTAAGACCATCATTTCCGAGGCCAATCTAAGCTAGACACAACTTTGTCTCAAGGCATAACAAGGTAAATCTAATGGCAGGCATATAAGCAAATTATTGAGCTAATATAAAAAAATTCACAACAGATTTATCTACTAACAAAACACTCGTATGTGTAAATGATCCAGTAATCCATAAAAGCTCGCACAAGTACTTGATATCACACAAAAGCTAAGGAACAGGTCTTTCAAAGTTTCATGTGATAAAAGTAAAAGTTCAAGAAGTTCTCAAATGGTGAGTTTGAAAAATGAAAAATCTTTTTGACGTTTTAATATTACGAAATGTAAAAGAGTGAACTATACAGTAAAACAAAAATATTTTTGGATTTCTAAAAGTTTTAAAAAAGGAAAAACACAACTTAAAATATTTTTGGAGTTTTTTAGAATATTTGATTTTTTTTTTCTAAGAAAAGCTCAACAACTTAAAAAGAGCTAAACTAAACATCCCCCTCCCCCCTCCCCACTTTAAACCTCAGGGACTACAACCAAATAAAAGAAAAATAAAGTCCGAAAGAGAAAACAAATGAAAAAGAACACATGCACGATAAGCAATCCTGGAAAGAAAAAAAAGCATGCATGGGAAGTAATCCCAAAAAAGAAAAATGCAATCACACATGGAAAACAATCCCAACGTAAAAAGGTAAACAAAAAAATAAAGAGACAAAGACATAACAAAGATAAGAATGAAAAAGGAAGCCAACCCAAAAGCTAAATAATAAAATAAAAAAATAAAAGTCAAAATAGAAAAAGAAAACTCCCTCATGGTACAACAGCACCACCACTCTACCTTGTATCCAATGAGAAGCGCTAATACAGGTAGCTGCGTGTCTTATCCTTGCACTGCATCATCTCCTCCACATTTTGAAGTCGATTTTAGGTATTCTCTTGGTGGAGGTGCAATTGATTTTGCATGGCCTCTTGTTGGATGTGGAGATGCTCCAATCAGTTAATTACTGCACTTGGAACTCGTCATCCTCATCCTCCTTTGCCACTTCTGGAGATTGCTCATCGCCCCCTTGTGGAATTGCTGGGCGCCACTTCCTTTCATTTTCATCCTACCAGTAATGGCTTTATTTTATGGTGTCCTCCTTTATTACGTTCGAGGCGGCAACAATTTCTCGCAATTCACCTTAAAAATCAATATGAAAGTGGTGAAAGATAAGAGATAAAAGCAAGGGAAAACTAATAACCGCATAGGAGTACAAGCAACGTTACGCAGAAAGAGAAGTAGAGAGGAGAGAGAAAAAGGAGAACGACTCCTCATCTTATCCATAATATAAATATAGACCATCCTCAAATCATTAGTTTGGTTGGGCGATTGAGGTGCAATGCTTGTGCCTATGAGAAGTGAAGTGACCTTTAAAGTTCCCTCTAAACCATTTGATTTAACAACCTTCTTTCCTACCGCCTGTGCCTAAAAACAAATCCTAGCTAATACCTCGGAATAGAACCAAGTTGGGTTCGTGAAAATACTAGTGGAAGCACGCTCATAGAAAACCAAGTGTCCCTCATCAGGTATACCCAGAATTCGTGCAAGAATTACTCGGTCAAAATGAACTAACTATTGATGCAAGTCAAAAATGAAAGTTTTAGAGAAGGATTTTCTCTCGAAAATAGCCTCTCTCAACCCATAAGAAATCCTAGACGAAGATGATTAAAAATTACATTAAAGGATTATTTAAAAAGATGCAGAAAATTGCAGTTTTACCCTTGGCTGGACGACCGGCTGAGTCCCCTCGCTTGGACAGCCAAGTCAGGCCAGGTCTTGGAACACTTACACATTCTAGTTGCTGGGCGGCCGGGTCCAGTTAGTGAGGTGGTTGGGCCCCCCGCCTGTTGGATTTTTTGCGTATCTTCTCTTTTTTGGGTCAGTTCTTGCTCTGTATGCTCCTGTTTCATCTCATTCTTCCTTCTAATTTATCCAGGACATAGCTATAAACAAAAGCGAAGAAAATTAGGATAAATATACCATTTTTCCAATAAAAACTTTGAAAAAAAAGAAGATTAACATTGTAAAAACATGTATAAAACATGAAAGATCAAAGTCCTCTTGGTAGGGCAATTGATAACTATATGTCGGAAGCCATTACATTTAAAACACCTAATTGAAATAGTGATCAATGTACCTTTCTCTTCCACCTTAGACTTAGGATTATCTTTGAAAGCTACCTTAGGTGTTTCATCCTTCTTTGGCCAATCTTTGAAAGTAGATGCTTGAGACTTAGACACCACATTTTGAAGTAGGAAGAATAGTTTTAGAGAAACCACTTCTTTTCCTTTGAGTTTCAATCTTTTTTGCTAAATGGCACAATCTTAATAAGTGGTGTAAAGGTACAATTCTAATTGATTAGCAATGTCCCTATTGAGACCACTTAAAATCTAATAATAGAAGCATCCTTGTCCTTCTCCAAACTCAACCTCAAAGTGTGTAACTCCATCTCCTGCCTATATTCCTCCACTGTGTTACCACGTACCCCTCCGCTAGGTCAACTGCAGCTAGGTTAGGTACCTGCGTGCCTCTCAGCACTTGATTTACACAAACGTAAAGCTAGGATAATTCGGGAGGAACTAGAACGTGTCCCTCTAAACTAAACAGGGGAAGAAGAAAGAATAATATGAATATAACTCTATAGTAAAAACTTCCCAAAACTTATACATCGGTTGAAGGCCATGAGGGCCAAGATCTTCATGGGTCAAACTTTATGACTAGAGATGGAGAACCCCAATATTATCGAATCCAATGTGCCCACATTGGCTCAACTAGCCGGATCTACTTACCGAGTAATCTGAAAAAGGGAGAAAACATTTGAAAGGCATGAGCGATGGATGCTCAGTGAGTTCACGTGTACGTGTGTTTTTGTGAGTTTCCCATACGGATAAAATACTTTTTATAAAACGGTTTGTCATGCCAGAAAAGAAATGTTTTCATAAAAATCTCTTGTGTGCAAGTTATAAACTTTCTAAAGGGTTCGGGCGCAGCTGGGAAGTCTAAGCGAATCAAGACACATCGGTGCTGCTGCAACACCCGAACTTTCAAAACCATGCGTGTATCATGATAAGCTCAACAGACAGGGTTTGGAACCTTATATGGGCTCATCAGACACAAGTTCCAGCATCTCGTAGTCAATACCAGCCTGAAATACACTGTACGAACATTTGATTTTTCATAAACCATCTCACACACCATTTAAACACAGAAAAGATAACGAGCCCTGGGGTATCTACCAGGCTGCCCTGTTCTACCCCAGTCGGTGGGCCCCTCCTGACCCAACCTACTAGAAAGTAGCCCAAACCGTAGAGCATGACATAGAGTCAAATGTAATACCTCCTTGGGCCTAACCCTCCAACGGAACTACGCCCTCTGTCAACTGGATCCAGATCAAGAGTAAGACAAGTAAGCATGTCGTTCAAAAGATGCCCTCGTACGAGGGACTAGCCACACACAGTGCAAGTCCTCTCGACATGTTGATAAAAAATATATACCAAGCCCCTTTCTTGCCAGATTAGGGTTTTAATTTATTTTTATAAAATCATAGGCCATCTCTCGGCCATACAAAAACTCTTCAGGTGTCGAAAAATCCCTTCGCTGGGCAAAACTCGTAGCCTGACAAATGTATCATGGATGCAATTTTGTAAAACTCATGAAAACATTTTTTTTCTCAAAAAATTTATCTTCCAAAATTAGGTTCACCATGAAATCATGCATATGTGACTTTAAAGCATATTACCAAGGATAAAATATGTTATGCAGATATGCTTACCGAAATCATGATAAATATCTCCCAAAGGAAATTTATTAAATACCTCAAAATTTTAAAGTAATATAAGAATAAAACCATAGAGAAATATTCTTTAAAAAGAAATAATAAATATTTTTGAAATCATAATATAAGAATATTTAAACAAAAGTATTAAATATTTTAATAATTCAAAAGTCTTTTTAAGAATATTTAGAAAATATGTAAAGTATTATTTTTCAACAGAAACAATAAATATTTTAGAGATAATTTTAAATCTCAAAAGCCTTTTTAAAAAATATTTAAGATATTCTTTCCAAAAATAAATAATAAACATTTTAATGAAAATAATTTCCTCAAAGTAATTTTAGTACTCAAGACTTCCAAGAGAAGTTTCAAATATTTAAAAATATTATTTCCAAAAGGAAGTAATAAATATTTTGAAAATAATCTCTCAGAATAGTTTTAAAATTCAAACCTTTAAGAGAATTTAAAATATATATATATATATAAGAAATATTATTTCCAAAAAGAAATAGAAAATAATTTCTCAAAATAATTTTAAAACTCAAAACCTTTGAGAGAATTTAAACTATTTAAAAATATTATTTCCAAAAGGAAATAATAAATATTTTGAAAATAATTTCTCAAAATCATTTTAAAACTCAAGACCTTTAAGATAATTTAAAATATTTAAAAATATTATTTCCAAAAAAAAAATAATAAATATTTTTAAAAAATAAGTTCTAAAAATAATTTTAAAACTCAAAAGCCAAAATAAAAGGGTTGTAGAAATATTTCAAGTAAAAGCATCATGAAAGATATGTCACTAACTTAAAACATATTATAGTGCCTAAAAGAATATTTACAACATAAAGGATTGATCGTCCTGTTTTCTTTCCCGTTCAAGCGGTAGTTACGACCGGGCCCCCCATCAGTCTTTTCAATCTCCCTGTCGCTAGTTAGTCAAGTTGTTCTTGAGTGTACGAGAGGGATTCCTACTGATAAAGCCTCTCTATTTCTTCTAAATGAGTCCTCGTCTCGGGAGTTCGACTGAACTCGTTCTCGTTTTGGCTCCGCGTTTATGAAATTCCAACAACAACAATAGAAAAAAAAATTTTCGGGCGTATGGAATTCGTTCATCTCTAGTACTGAAGATAGAAGGGGAAGGGGAATCTATCAAGGTTTTTGGCTCGCAATAAAGCTAGGGTCCTGATCGAGTAACTAGTAGTTATTTTAATAACTTATCACATTTTTAGCATAACCCGTAATATACCACTGGTATATATTTTGTGTATCTTGTCAAGAACCAACGGCAGAGAAATATGCTTTGTAAGAAAAATAATTAAATCACTTTTAAAAAAAATAGGTTGGTGAACTCACCTTGAGCCGCGGAATGAGTTAAACCTACAAAGAATATCATTCTAAACTTAATCAAATAGCTCCATAAAAATATAACCATCACCCCAGGATGACTCTAGGGTATACCTAAATTTATTCTAAACCCATAGGAATTCTAAAAATAGCTCCAAAATAATTTTATAATAATTCCTTAAAAAATCATGGGTTCCTAAAATAAATCTATAATTATTAAACCTTAATTTTAATTATCTTAGAAAAGAAATATAACCTAATAATAAAAAAAAATTACTCTTAATAATAAAATAAATAATAAAATAATAAAGAAAAAAAGAAGAAGACTTACCTTGAGAGAGAGAGAGAGAGAGAGAGAGAGAGAGAGAGAAAGAAAGAAAGAAAAGAAGAAAGAAAAGAGAAAGAGAAAGTGGGAGAGAAGAGAGGGAAGTGGGCTCCAATGGAGAGGAAGAAAGAGAGAAGAGAGAAGAGAGAACCGAGAGAAGGGGTGAGGAGAGGAGAAAATGAGAGAGAGAGAGAGAGAGAGAGAGAGAGAGAGAGAGAGAGAGAGAGAAGAAAATGAGGGAGAGGTGAGAAATTGGTCATCGTAGCACCTCATATATATAGCCAAGTATGCATGGTGGTGCCTTCTGTGGTCAAGACACATAGCACTCACTTGCCATGTGTCCACAACTTACCCTCCTACTTGGCACCACTAATACCTATAATTGCTTTAAAGTCCTCTAAATTTCTAGACTTTGTACGTTGGCCCTAAATCTTAAAAATGATTTAAAATTCATATTAAACTTAAAATATCAATCTCCAACTTAAAGCGTTAAACACTAATAATTCTAAAATATGCCCAAAAAGTTTTCAAACGAAAAATTTTTCCTAAAGTTTTCAAATGAAATTTTTTTATAAATTACCAAATAACCCAAAACTTTTTATATTTATAAAATAATCCCAAAACTTTTGTTTGAGCTTACCGCTACTTATATTAACTTTGAGGTGCTTAAATGGGATGTTACATCAACAATTTTGCTACCTTTCATGAGAGTCATCAGTTTGTAGTAAAGCTCCCTATAATAACGATCCGGTGCAAATATTTCTTTCATAAGAGTCTTCAGTTCAGCCAAGTTTCTATCGGTTGCGTTCAATTTCTAATCCTTTGAGTGACAATCCTTTCCCACTAATGAAGCGTACAACCCGAAAAATCGGCAATGACTAACTTAGCCTTGACATTGTCACTATAATTCCTCACCATGAAAAGGTTCTCCACTTGACGTTCCCAATCAAGGAACACATTTGGACCACTTTCCCTCTTAAAGCTAGGCACCTTCTACTTGATCTTTATATAAGACTCTATACCCTTGTTGTCTACCATAATAACCACCAAAGTATTCTTGGCCAATATTAGAATTCTCCCCATAGTCATCAAACATGTTATCTTCATGCCAAGGTTCATGTCTTGAAACCTCTTCTTCTGGTCTATTGCATCCCCTTCCTCCTAGACCTCCTGTTCTTCCACCTCTAGGAGTGGTGTGTTTACTTCCATCATAGAATTGATAAGTGCTTTGGACCCGTGTTTCAAATGAACCATGATGATTGTACTTTCCATAACCTCTTTGAGTATGGGAATTGACATGCATTAACCTCTTTGCTCTATAGAAAGATGAGTTCTGTCCCTTCGCATATCTCTCTTTTCTCTTTAATTCTGTCCCTTCACATATCTCCCTTTTCTCTTTTCCTTTGTGGAAGCTCTAGCATAATAACCCTCATTGGATCCAAGTTCAAATGATAACTTTCACTAGTTCCTTCATTGTGAGGAGTTGGTAATTGAGCAACCATAGACGTAATGAAACCATCAAATTAAACAAAAATAGGACCTCAGAATCACTCCCAAAGTGTATACACTTGTTTGATGATCACTTGGTTCTCTCTTGTTTAACTCTATTATGGCTTTTATATCAATGAGCTCACCCGCTTGCCTTTTTTCTAAACTCTCACCTCACAAGAGTTCTTTGAGTCTTCAAACTTCCTCCCCCACAACCACCAAAGACAAATTCTAATTAAGAACTTGGTGAGGAATTTAAGAAGTTCAAAGAGAAATTTCATCAAATACTTATAGTGCAAGAGTTCAAAAATAAATCCAAGAGCAATTAAAGCCAATGGAAATCAATTTGATCACACAAAGAAGTATAAACACTGAAAGAAAGCAATTAGAATCCAATGACAATCAAACAAAGCAAAGAAGCTAAATAAAGAAGTAAGAGTACTAAAAAAACTTTCTAGAAAACAGAGGTCGCTAATAAACGCACGATAACTCCCAACATATAACTGTAAATCCAGTGAAATTAGTTTAGAAAGAAGCAAAGATCGATGAGGATGAATCTAAGCTCAAATATCATTTAAATTGGAGAAGTATACCACAAGATGTGAACAGATTAATCCACATTTTCCAAACAGTTTCGATTTCTGGACAGATCTAAAGTTTTTTATCAATTTGATCTATCAAATCAAGTCCAAATTCAGTGAAACCAATTGCAATTGATCATAACTTATTACAGTTGAGACATATATCGATGTTGCGTAAAAAAACACAATATTTCTTTGGATCAATACAATCTTCTTGCATCAATTTTTCTGTCCGAGATTTGCATGATCGTCATATATTTTTTATAGATCATCATATACTTTTTTTTCCACAAATTTTGCAGAAAGTAAACAAAAATTAGAGTTTACTTTTAAGGTAGCTCTGGTACCAAAATGATATGATTTAGGATCTTCAATGAAACCAAATTTTCATATCCATCACCTAAGGATCTTGCCTTCAATAGGACTTGATCTTCTCCAACAATACCCACCCCTAACTCAACCCAAACTATGAACAAATGTATATGAAGAGGATCTTTTTCTCAATTGCTAATCAAACAAAGGGATTGGATACCCCCTACCTAATTAAATCAATTGAAAAGGACCTAAGCTCTACAACAAATCACAAGGATATGATCATAAAAGATTTAGGAATTCCAATCAAATAAGAACCATAGATCAATCCAATCCAAGTATTCAAATAAATCAATTTAACGAATGATCAAACCCTAGATGAAGTTCAAGGAGAAAGTCTCAAAACGTAAGAACCCTAGAGATAAACTCATCAATTTCATAAAATCATCAAGTAGTCCTATAGTTAGGCTATAAGGGTGTATTTAATTAGGGACTTAATTTAAAGATGTAAAGTAAATTAAAACATCAAATCTCTCTGACAACGTCGCATTATATAAAATCAATATCCTACCGTCTGCAGTAGGTCTTCAACCTTCCAAATTCAATTTTAGCAGAAGCCTACTGTAGGTACAGGGCCTATCGCAGGTGGTAGGCTCTATTCTTGCCTCTCCTTGATTTCTTCCTCTTCCAATTTGATCCATTGGTTGCTCCAAGTTTAGGCATCAAACCATAAGCAACTTAGGAAGATTTCCATAATCTTACAAGCCTTCATTCTTGAATTTTAGGCCTTCTTCATAGTTTTTTCAATTGCTATTATCAATCCATGAGTAACTTTATCATCCTTCTCCTTAATTCTCCTTGCTCCTTGTCTTCTGATAGGTCCTTAAAACTTTTCCTTGACCATCTTGGTTCATATGAAGTAGGCAGGTGAAAAAGGTACACTTTTTATATTTTATTAATCATTTTTGTACATATATATAAAAATAAACTATAATACTACCCTCTCTAATAAAGAGAAAAAAATAATGTTACAACTAAATATTAAAATTTTGGAGTATATGCACTAGAATTAAAAACTAAATATTCAGTTGAGGCCATGAATTTGAATTAGTTTACTTATATATTGATATTCCAAAAAGAAAGGCAAAGAAAAAAACCAATTAATATACATAAAATAAAATATAAGGTTTATTTATAAAAATTGTACAACGTGCAAATGCACGTGCACAATACTAATTAAAAATTAAAAGGAATCATAAATCTTAGATATAAAAAGCTTATTAAATCAAAATCCACTACCCAAAGGAATCATAAATGTTGATATAGAAACAATTTTTTCCTTGACATTTCAATCCTGTAATCTACAATTATCGTACCTCATATTCTTATCTTGTCATCCTCTACTGGCAATAAACACAAGCACCCTTTCAATACTCAAAGACTAATATTAAAAATATTATGTTCAGTGGTTATAACATTTGTAAGAAAACATTCTTTAAAATTTTCTCTATTGTAGTTGATGAATTCAACAAATGTCTTATTTCGTCTATTAAAACTATCCCACATGGCTAATTCCTCAATTAAATCGATCCGCATCAGGTTTGGGCATCCTTTCTTTTTTGGATTACCCTTTTCAACATACTTTAAGTAATAAAATAAACAAAGTGAAGGCCCCCACTATACACATTAGCTAGAATTATTCATAAATCTTTCATGAGTCAAAGAATAACAATTAAAAATTCTTTTTCTCCAGTAATGTCCGTACAAATAATACCTACATGCTTATCTCATTCCAGAAATTTAATAATTTCACGAATCTATATTCATGATTAGATGGTTCACAGATAAAAACTATAAAAAATAATAGGTTAGTAAATCTCCATGGGATGACTGAGTTCAAAGTTGATGTGAACTAAGGTTCCAATAACGTGATAAATGCATTAATAGACGAAAAGACAGTCAATTAATGGATGATGAAGAAGTCATTCCACAGAAAGAATAGTTGACGATATCATTTTTTTTTAATCAATGTTGATAAATCTTTGGAAATACGGAATCATCGGACTTAAAATTAAAGTGGCTAGAGGGGTCATTTTCAATATATAGTTTTTGAATTCTCACTTTCTGAAAAATTGATAAGTTTAACTTCGTACTAAATTTTCTTAATAATAGTAGGAAGGTTAAAAAGGTAAACTATTTATATATTATTAATTATTTTGCTACATATATATATATATATCAAAATACACTATAATACTAGAATTCTCTAATAAAGAAAAAAATGTACAGCTAAATGTTAACATCTTGGAGTCTATGCGTGAAAAATAAATACTAAAATACTAAGTTGAGGTCGTGAATGTTAATTTATTTACTAAGTTTTGATATAAAAAATGGAAAAGAATAAAATAAAAGAAATAATTAATATACATAAAATAAAAATAAGGTTTATTTATAACATCTAAGTGAACTAACTAAAATGGATAATTAGTTTGATTTTACCAAAATGGTACTACGTGCAAATACACGTGCACAATACTACTTAAAAATTAAAATGAATCATAAATCTTCAATATACAACCGATTATTAAATAAAAATCCATTACTCAAAGGAATCATATATCTAGATATACAAACAATTTTCTCCATGAGATTTCAATCATGTAATCTACAATTACAATACCTCATATTCATATCCTGACATCCTCGACTGGCAAAGTATTAAAAGGTACACAAAGGTACCCTTTTAATACTCAAAAACTAATATTAAAAGTATCATGTTCAATGGTTATAACATCTGTATTAAAACATTCTTGAAAAGCTTCTATTAAAGTTGAATGAATTCAACAAATATCTTATTTCTTCTATCAAAATTATCCCATATAGCTAATTCCTTAACTAAATCGATCCGTATAAGGTTTGAATATCATTTCTTTTTTCACTACCCTTTTCAACATATTTTAAGCAAGAAAATAAATCAAGTGAAGGGCTCCACTATAGAGATTAGCTACAGAATTATTCATGAATCTTTCATGAGTCGAAGAATAACAGTTGAAAATTCTCTTTTTTCAATAATGTCTGTGCAAATAATACATACACGTTTTTCCCATTCTGTAAATTTCATAATTTCACGAATCTATATTCATAATTAGATAATTCATAGATAAAAACCATAAAAAATGATAGGTTAATAATTTCCACGGTATGATTGAGTTTAAAATTAAATGCACTAATATATGAAAAAATACTCAATTAATAGATCCTACGATCAAGAAATCATTCCACAGAAAGAATTATTGACGAAATCAATTTTTTTTCAACGTTGATAAATAGTTGGATATACATAATCATCGGACTAAAAATTAAAGTGGCTAGAGGGGTCATTTTCAATATACACTTTTTGAATCTCACTTTCTGAAACTGATAAGCTTTAACTTCTGTAGTAAAATTTATTAATAATAGCGGGGAAGTTAAGAAGGTAGACTATTTATATATTATTAATTATCTTGCTACATATATATCTAAATAAACTATAATAACAGAATTCCCTAGTAAAAAAATGTACAACTAAATCTTGGAGTCTATGCGTTAAAAAAATACTAAATATTAAGTTCAGGCCATCAATGTTAATTCATGTACTATTTTTCGATGTTACAAAAAAAGGAAAAAAAGAAAATAATATATTTAATATACATAAAATAAAAATAAGGTTTATTTATAGCATGTAATTGAACAAACGAAAATGGATAATTAGTTTGATTTTGCAAAAATGCTACTACGTGCAAATACACGTGCACAATACTATTTCAAAATTAAAATGAATCATAAATCTTCGATATGCAACTGATTATTAAATAAAAACCTATTATTCAAAGGAATTATGTATCTTTATAAACAATTTCTCCATGAGATTTCAATCCTGTAATCTACAATTACAATACCTCATATTCATATCATGACATCCTCGACAGACAATAAACACAAATGCACCCTTTCAATACTCAAAGACTAGTATTAAAAGTATCATATTCAATGGTTATAACATCTGTAAGAAAATATTCTTAAAAATTTTCTCTATTGAAGTCGAATGAATTCAACAAATGTCTTATTTCCTTTCTCAAAATTTTCCCACATGGCTAATTCCTCAAGTAAGCGATCTATATTAGGTTTGGATATCCTTTCCTTTTTGGATTACTCTTTTCAACATATTTGAAGTAAGAAAATAAATAAAGTGAAGGGCTCCACTACATACATTAGCTACTGAATTAATCTTTCATGAGCCGAAAAATAACAATTGAAATTCTTTTTCTCCAACAATGTCCGTGAAAATAACATGCATACACACTTATTTCATTCTGTAAATAATAATTTAACAAATCTATATTCATAATTAGATGGTTCATAAATACAAATTATAAAAATTGATAGGTTAATAAATTTCCATGGGATAACTGAGTTCAAAATTAATGTGAACAAAGGTTCAAAAAGTTAACATCATAAATGCATTAATCGATGAAAAAACTCAATTAATGAATCTTATGATGTAGAAATCATTCAACAGGAAGAATCATTGACAAAATCAATTTTTATTAACGTTGATAAATTTTTAGAAATACGGAATCATTGGACTCAAAATTAAAGTTTCTAGAAGGGTCATTTTTTATTTACACTTTTTGAATTCTCACTTTCACAAATTGATAATTTTAGCTTCTGTAATAAAATATCTTAATAATTGTAATGAGGTTAGAAATGTAAACTATTTATATATTATTAATTATTTTGCAACATATATATCAAAATAAACTATAATACTAGAATTCTCTAATAAACAAAAAAAATGTACAACTAGATGTTAACATCTTGGAGTCTGTGTGTTAGAAATAAGTTGAGGTTGTCATGTGAATTAGTTTACTAAGTTTAGATATTAAAAAAAAGACAAAGAAGAAAATAAAAAAACCAATTAACATACAAAAATTAAAAATAAGGTTTATTTATGGCCTGTAATTTTGAACTATCGAAAATGGATAATTAGTTTGATTTTACCAAAATGGTAGTACATGCAAATACACATGCACAATACTAGTTAAAAATTAAAATGTCATAAATCTTCGATATACAAACGATTATTAAATGAAAACCCATTACTCAAAGGAATCATATACCTTGATATACAATTAATTTCCTCCATGAGATTTCAATCCTATAATCTACAATTACAATACCTCATATTCATATCATGACATCCTCGACTGACAATAAACACAAAGACACCTTTTCAATAATGAAGGAGTAATATTAAAAGTATCATTTTCAGTGGTGATAACATCTATATAAAAATTATAATACTAGCATTCTCTAATAAAGAGAAAAAAATAATGTAACAACTAAATGAGATTTCAATCTCATAATCTACAATTACAAATGCTTTGGGGGTAAAGTCATTAATTCTTCTGGAAACACATCTAAAAATTCTTTCACAAAAGGCACAAGCTCAAACTTAGTAATCTCCAGGTTGGTTCAATAGATATGCGAGATATCCATGACAACACTTTCTTAATAGTTTTCTCATTTTCATCCAAGATACCATAGGAGTCTCACCTTTTGCTTTCTCGCCTTTGAACTCAAGGATTGGTTGATTCAGTTAACTAATTTTGCTATCTTTTGTCGGCAATCTACTTGAGCGTAATGCCAGAATACCACTCCCCTAGTATTATGTCATACCTTTCAAATTTTAAGATAATCAAATCTCCAGGTAATATCATATTCGCAACATAAATATCATATTCAGGATACACAACACGAAAGTTTCCAGTGGGAAAATCAATCTGAGTTTCCTGTTTTATTATGTAAAAAGAATTACATTATACAGTTGTTTACAAATCCTCAAATCTAAGGAAACTATTTAGGAAATTACATAAACTTAGAAGTATCTAAATATATGAGAACATGATTATGGAAACGATGTAAATATGAAAACTTGATATAAATATGAAAACTATCTAAATATAGTTCCCAACACTCCCCCTCAAGTGGGAGTATGGAGGTCAGCAATGCCCAACTTGCAAGCGAGTGAATGAAAATAGGCAGGATGAAGAGCCTTAGTAAGTATATTAGTCGGTTGAAGAGTGCTTCGAATGTAGGAGGGAGAAATGAACCCAGCTTGTAGCGTATCTCGTACAAAGTGGCAATCGATTTCAATATGCTTAGTCTGTTCATGAAAGACAGGGTTAGCCACGATATGAAGGGTGGCCTGATTATCGCAATGCAGGGGAATGGACCGAGTAATAGGAACGTGAAGATCCTGAAGGAGACGAGATGACCATTTTAACTCACACAAAGTCATCGCCATAGAGCGATATTCAGCCTCGGCAGAAGAACGGAACACGGTGTGTTGTTTTTTCGTTTTCCGAGAAATAGGAAAACCACCGAGAGAAATAAAATATCTTGTAATAGAACGGCGAGTAACAAGACATGTAGCCCAATTGGAATCACAATATGCGGTCAAGAACAAAGGAGACTTATACTGGAGAAGTATGCCACGACCTGGACTGCCTTTGAGATATCTAACAACACGAACAGTAGCATCCCAATGAGCATAACGAGGAGCGTGCATGAATTGTGCAAGAGTATGGACAGCGTAGGCGAGCTCAAGCCGAGTAAGAGTGAGGTAGATCAACTTGCCGATGAGACGGCAATAATGTTCTTGCTTATCCAAGTAAGGACCAGTCGCCTTGGCTAACTGATGATTCGGTTCAATGGGAGTAGAGGCCGGTTTGGCTCCTGATAGACTTGTTTCAGAGAGAATTTCCAAATTGTACTTGCATTGGTACAAAAACAAACCCGTGGGATTTCTTGCTACTTCGATACCAAAAGAAATATTTAAGGGGTCCCAAGTCCTTCATGTGAAAACAAGCATTCAAGGAGGCTTCTAACTTAATGAGAGAGGGAAGAGAATTCCAAGTGATTAATAAATCATCCACATAGATGAGGACGCAGAGAAAAATATTATTTCGAAAGTAAAGAGAGAATAATCAGCATAGGACTGAGAGAAGCAACACTTACAGATAGCAGTGGTGAGCTTGGAGAACCAACACCAGGGTGCCTGACGGAGACCATACAAAGATTTGTGGAGTTTGCATACCTGGCTTGGGTGAGGAGGGCGGAATCCAGGTGGGGGCCGCATATACACTTCCTCCTGTAAATCGCTATGAAGGAAGGCATTATGGATATCTATCTGATGTATCGGCCAATTTCGAGCGACAGCCATGGACAGGAGAGTACGAACAGTGACCATCTTAGCAATAAGAGCAAAGGTTTCTGAAAAATCGATGCCTTCTATCTGTGTGTTTCCTAAAATGATCAAACGGGCTTTATACTGCTCAATTGTACCGTCTGCTTTATATTTGAGGCGAAAAAACCATTTACTTCCAAGTGCACATTTTCCTAGAGGCAAACATGTCAAAGACCAACTGCCATTTTCCACCTAGGTAGTAATTTCTTCTTGCATGGCGCCACGCCATTTAGGATTAGAGACAGCTTCAGAATATTTGGTGGGTTCTGAATCTGTGGTAACAGAGGCTAGAAAGCGCCGGTGAGAAGCAGAAAAATTGTCATAATGTATGAAATTTGTAAGAGGATAACGGGACGTACCTAAGAAAGTCGTGGAGGAAGATGGAGCAGAAGAAGGGGATATAGAAGACATCCAAGCTGCATTACAGTCGATGTATTGAAGCTTTGCAGGAATCATTTTAAGCCGTGTACTTTTTCTAGTGCTAAAAGGAACAAGAGGTATGGTGGGTAGAGATGGACTCTTTGCTGGAAATTCAGGTGGGCTGAGGAGAGTTAGGCCTGAAGCAAGGGAAGCGGGTGGATCGGTTGGGGAAGAGGAGCTGGTTGGGCTAGAAGCTGAGGGCTCGTGTAGAGGAGGAGAGATTAGATCAGAGAGGGGCACTGGGTTGGGTTGTGCGGACGTAGCTGGGCCAGCGGAAAGAAGCCCGCACGGAGCTAGGTCTGCTGGACTGGGCTAGACAGTGCTTTTGGAGGTTGGGCCAACGGTTGGGTGAGGTGCTGGGTTACGGATGGGGGCTATTTTTTGGTCGCGGGTATGTGTGTGTGGGGCTGTTGCCGCGGCTGGAGTTGGGCCAGCAGCTGGGAGGAGTAGAGTGGTTTGGGTTGGACTTATTTTAGGTGGTGTTTGGTGTAAATAGCTCAAAGGGTGTGCCCCAAAGTTGTAAGAATGAGAAAATTCGAAGGGGTTTGTTGCAGTAGCCGAATATTATAAGGAAACTTGGTTTCATCAAAAACCACATCTCTAGACAGAATAAATTTCTTTCTTTGTAAATCATAAAAACGCCAACCTTTCTTGTTTTAGGGATAGCCGAGAAAAATGCAAATACGACTACGAGCACATAATTTGTCTTTGGGTAGATCATGATCATGGACATAAGCAAGACACCCGAAACTTTTGATGTGAGAATAAGCTGGTTTCTCATTATATAACATTTCATAAGGTGTCTTCCCTTACAACAAGCAAGAGGGGGTGCGATTGATAAGATACCCCGCCATTAAGATGCACTCCCCCCAAAACATGATAGGTGAGTTAGCTTGGAACCTCAAGGCCCAGGCAACATTAAGAATATGACGATGCTTGCGTTCTACTCTACCATTTTGTTGAGGCGTGCTAACAATAGTGGTTTGGTGTGTCATGCCATGTGTAGAAAAATAAGATTTCAAACATAGAAATCCGTACCATTGTCACTACGAATTATTTTGACAGTCTTGTGAAACTGTGTTTTGATCATAGCAAAGTAGTCTTTTAAAACATCTGCTACATGACTTTCTCAGCAATTAAATAAATCCACATTGCTCTGAAATAATCATCGAGGATAGTAAGGAAATATGAAGCACCAACAGTGGATGTAGTTTTGTAAGGCCCTCACACATCACAGTGAATTAAATAAAAAACGACAGATGCTTTATTATAACTTAAAGGAAAAGAATCACGTGTTTGTTTGGCACGCAAGCAAATGTTGCAAGGAGTAGCAGATGGTTTAGTTTTCAGAACGTCCTAAAAAATTTTCTACTACAAAATCCGAAGGATGTCTTAGTCGGATATGCCATAAAGTACTGGAATCAAAAGCAATGCTAGAAAAAGCAAATAAATCCGGCAACGATAAAGGTTTGTAGAAGTATATCCCATTCCTCTGCTTACCCACTCCAATCGGCCTCATCGAGGTACGGTCCTGTATCACACAAAATTCATTAGAGACGGTGACAAAACACTTTGAATCTCGTGTTAGTTGTGCTAAAGAGATTAAATTACAATTGAGCTCAGGAATTAAAAACACACTCTGCAATGCTAGTTTCAGATTTAATGAAACCATTCCTTCTTGTAGAGCAAGTGCTTTAGCACCATTCGACATGATAACTGTATATGGATGTATTGCAGTTAAAATTTTAAAAAAATCTTTCCTACCAGTCATGTGATGAGAACAGCCAGAATATAAAATCCACAAATTTTCCATACCAGAAAGTGTATCAGTTTGTGTGGAAGTGGAATTATTGAGCAAGGTCAACAATTTTGAGCATTGACTGGAGTCCAAATTGGGAAAGCTGCCAAATCTATCTTTGCCATTTTGGGAAGAAAGACCAAAACTGCCATTGCTGGACGAGGAAGGAGCTCCCCCATCTCTGTTTACTGCCACCGCCCAGCCTCAGCCGTTGCTCACAGCAGGTTTGTGTCCAGCGCCGGTCGATCCGACAGAGAGATGCCGTCCTTGACCCATGCTCCCCCTGCCTTGGAAACTCCTGCTTCATCCGCTGCCGTGAGATATTGCAGAACCGCCATGGATGCTGCCAAGGTTGCTTCAGTGCGCACGACTCCGAGTCTGTGCCACCATTCAGAGAAGCCGATGAGGGGAAAACAACCGAAGACATCATGTCCTTCCTGGTGACAGTGGCTACAAACAAAGCGTGAGGTGGAAGAGGAAGAAGATGGTGGCGGTCGTGGCAGTACTGCCTGTTTTGGCGGCGGCAAAAACTGCTCCGTCGCCACCCCTGTCTTCCATTCGGGCCATATTTTTGTGTTGTTCTTCTTTGCAAATTTGGGCAAGAATTGTTCTCATTTTTGGCATGGGTTCCTATTGAATCAGATGAGAATGGACAATTCCATAAATTGTACCATTTAATCCCATTAAAAATAGAAAAATTCGTTATTCCTCTTTCATTCACAACAACTGTTAATAAATTTGTGTCTGCAAAAGATGGGAGTTGAGTATAGTTGCCTAACTCATCCCATAATTTTTTCAAACGTGAATAATATGCTTGTACAGAGTCTCCTCCTTGTTCGCAATTTGCTAATGCAGTTCTCAACTCATACTTTTGGGTACCGTTACCTATGAAAAATCTTTCTTTCAAATATGTCCATAATTCATCAGCTCGTTCAGAGTAGTTTATGGAAGAACGGAAGAGGGCTCGATAGTGTTCAAAATCCATGAATTCACTGAAGTGTTTATTTCCCACCATTCTTCCTCTCTATCTGTGTTACCTTCTGAGATAGGGATTATTCCATCTATTAATCCCAATTTTTTCTTCGATCGTAAAGCCAAACGTATGGCTTTTGCCCATTTGGCATAGTTGTTGTCTTTGTTGTTTTCTTTTAATTGGACTATTGTTATGATCAGTCTGGAGCCATCAGAGGATGCCATAAAGTAGGCATCTTTTTTTTTATTTTAAGAACATGGTTTTCTTCTATCATGTTGTTTTCAATATTGCCAGCATCTTCCTTGTCGTAACTCATTTTGAGAACTTAGACAAGGCTGGCTTTGATACCATGAAAGTTTCCAGTGGGGAAATCAATCTGAGTTTCCTGTTTTATTATGTAAAAAGGATTACATTATATAGTTGTTTACAGATCCTCAAATCTATAGGAAACTATTTAGGAAATTACATAAACTTGGAAGTATCTAAATATATGAGAACATGATTATGGAAATGATGTAAATATGGAAACTAGATGTAAATATGGAAACTATCTAAATATAGTTCCCAACACGACAACCTTTCCTCTCTGGTTACCCTTTCCAACATGTTTTTAGTAAGAAAAGAAATCAAGTGAAGCACTCCATTATAAACTTAGTTACTAAATTATTCATAAATCTTTCCTTAGTTGAGGAATAACAATTGGAAATTATTTCTTCTCCAATAAAGTATGTACAAATCAAATACATACATGCTTTTTTCATCCGATAATTTGAACAAGTTCACGAATCTTTATTCATCATTTGATGGTTCATAGATAAAAATTGTAAAAAAATGATAGGTTAGTAAATTTCCATTGTTTGGCTAAGTTCAAATTTATGTGAACAATGATTCCCATAATTAACGTCATAAAATCATTAATCATTGAAAAAATAACTCAACTAACTGGATATTACGATGAAGAAATCAATCCATAGAAAAAATTGTTGATGAAAACAATTTTTATCAGCGTTCATAAATCTTTTGAAATACAGAATCATCGAACTCTAATTAAAGTTTCTAGAGGAGTCATTTCAAATTTACATTTTTTGGATTCTCCCTTTCTTAAATGGATAAGTTTAACTTCTGTAGTAAAATTTCTTAATAATAGTAGGGAGTTTAAAATGGTAAACTCTTTATATATTATTAATTATTTTTCTACGTTATATCAAAATAAACTATTAATACTATCATTCTCTAATAAAGTGAAAAAAATAATGTTATAACTAAATTTTAAAATCTTGGAGTATATGCATTAGGATTAAATACTAAATTTTAAGTTGAGGCCTTCAATGTGAATTAGTTTACTAAATTTTGATATTACAAAACAAGGCAAGGAAGAATATAAAATAAACCAATTAATATAAAGAAAATAAAAAATAAGGTTTATTTATAATATGTAATTGACGAAAATGGATAACTAATTTAATTTTAAAAAATTATACTACGTGCAAATGCACGTGCACAATACTAGTTAAAAATTAAAAGCAAACATAAATGTTCGATATACAAACGGTTATTAAATCAAATTCCATTACTCAGAGGAATCATAAATCTTGATATACAAACAATTTTCTCAATGACATTTCAATCCTGTAATTTACAATTACAATACCTCATCTTTATATCTTGTCATCCTCAACTACCAATAAACAAAAAGGCACTCTTTCAATAATCAAACACTAGTATTTAAAGTATCATTTTCAATGGTGATAACATCTATATAAAAAACTTATTATATTATCTACAAGAAAATATTCTTGAAAATTTTCTCTATTGAAGTCGAATGAGTTAAGAAATGCCCTCATTTGGTGTATCAAATATCCCATACGGCTAATTCCTCAACTAACTGATCCGTATCTAGTTTAGACATACTTTTCTTTTTAGATTACCTTTTTCAACATCTTTTAAGTGTTAAAAGAAATCAAGTGAAGCTCTATATTATAGACATTAGTTACTGAATTATTCATAAATCTTTCTTGAGTCGAAGAAAAACAATTGAAAATTCTTTTTTACAATATAAGTCCGTGCAAATCATATACATACACACTCATTTCATTCGGTAATTTTAACAACTTCATGAACCCATATTCATCATTACATGGTTCATAGATAAAAACTATAAATAATGATAGGTTAATAAATTTCGATAATTTGGCTGAGTTCAAAATTTGTGTGAACAAAGGTTCCAAGAATTAACGTCATAAATCTATTTATCGATGAAACAAACTCAATTGATGGATGTTACGATGAAGAAATCATTCCATAGAAAGAATTATCGACGAAAACAATTTTTATCAGTGTTCATAAATCTTTGAAAATACGGAATCATAGGAATCTAAATTAAAGTGCCTAGAGGAGTCATTTTCGGTTTACACTTTTTGAATTCTCTCTTTCTGAAATTGATAAGTTTAACTTCTGTAGTAAAATTTCTTAATAATAGTACGGAGCTTAAAATGGAAAATACTTTGTATATTATTAATTATTTTGCTACATACATATATATATATATATATATATCAAAATAAGCTATAATACTATCATTCTCTAATAAAGAGAAAAAATAATATAACAACTAAATGTTAAAATCTTGGAGTATATACATTAGAGAAATACTAAATATTAAGTTGAGGACATAAATGTGCATTACTTTACTAAATTTTGATATTTCAAGAAAAAGGCAAAGAAGAATATTAAAAAACTTATTAATATACAAAAAATAAAAATAAGGTTTACTTATAATATGTAAATTGACAAAAATTGATAACTAGTTTAATTTTTTTTTTAAATATTGTACAACCTACAAATCCACGTGCACAATATTTGTTTAAAATTAAACGGAATCAGAAATCTTCGATATACAAACTGTGATACCCTCAAACTCTCCACTAGGTCAATTACGAATGAATAAGGTACCAGCGGACCTCTCGGCACTAGAACATACGAATACTAGTCATGTTGAAGGAAAATATGGTAATAAAAGTGCTACAAGCTTTGTAAGCAAAAGAGGAAATCAAATCTTGCATAAGTAGATCCATAGTCTATAACAAAAGACATCTACTCCAAACAAGGATTAAAGATGCAAAAATACATATATTCTCTTGAGCAGACTTGAAACTCCCAAAGAAAGGCTTTCAAAAGCTTATACATAATATTTAATAGCTAAACTCCTCAAATAATGTAATAAAAGCCCAGCGAGTTCAGGTGTGTGCTACTGCCTCATAATTTTCGAAAGTCAAATGCATAAAACACATGTTGGGTTCAAATATAGCTGGGAAGTTTGAGTGAATCAAGACACATCAGTACAATTCAAAAACCAGTTCCAAAACATGTCACAAATACAAGAACATCAGAACTGGATCCAGAATCCCCATAGTCAATAGCAGCTGCAAAACCACACGAATATTCGATTTAAAATATATCTTATGCCTCCACACAAAACTAGGCTACGAAGTTCTGGGCACCTACCGGCCCGTACATGGTGATCAATCCTAACTCTTAGCCCCTCCAAACTTATAGCAGGTGGTCAAGACACCATAAAGATGGTGTCTCAAAGACAAACGAAGCACTAGTTGGCCGAGCCCTCTCTAGCACCATGCCCCCTATCGAGTGGAATCCACAATCAAGAGTCTGGACCATTATGCCATTGGAAGAGGCCCTAGTATAGGAGACTAACCACGCACAATGCAATCCTTTGATGCTTCCAGGAACAAAATCATGTTTATATCAAATTTGGTCGTAATAGGGTTGACACATTTTCAAATCATGTGACTATTAAATGGTCATCCTTATAAATCTAATTCATGTTTTTTGAAAAAATCAATATGCTTATCAAATGAGCTATTAAAACCAAGTCAAGTAATATCAATTCCAGGATATCAAAATCACCCATTCACCAATTCATTTGTGCTTATGTATATTTTCCAAATATGCATGACAATCCATATGTTTTCCAAAAAAATCATTTAATTTTTAGATAGTAAAAACTTTACTGAAACTAATTGTTCAAAAAGCCTGAAGAAAATTAGACAGGAATATTTTCAACAAAGCAATAGAAATTTCTACACGGAAGCACTCTCCTATGCGTTTCTAATGTAAACGTAAAGTACATTTTTGGAGAAACTCTCCAGTAAAAAAATCTTGTTGAATAATAAATCGAATCACTTTTAAAAAATAGCTTATTTCAAAATATAAATAATATTTCTTCTAAAAACAAAATTTTTTTAAAAATATTATTAGCATTAGAAATCTTCTAAGTTTTTCTTTGTGAACTCATTTGGTCAGAGTAGCTAATCGTATCTCAAATAGTAGAAAAGTTTCCTAGAAACGAACTAAAATACTCAATTGACTTTCATCACAATTTTATAGTTTAAATTACCACCCGATCCTCTTCCTAATTCAAAATTCAAATCTTAATAGAAGCTCCAAATTCATCAATAATTCAAGCTATTTTAATGCTAACATGCACTAAACAGAAATAACAACTCTAAAGAATTTCAAACTACCCACTTTGCAAATTCATAAATTAACTTCCTTACATGTAGAATTTAACCTTAAACTAAACTATACATAAAGACTTACCTTAAGATCCTCTAAAGAGCACTTAAATAAGAAGACTATACATCCTAACTTTAAAGTGTCTTGAATCCAAAAGAAAGAGAGTGAAGAGGTGATTGAAAAGTGAAGGGTTTTAGCTCTATTTATAAGGAGAAAATATGGAGGTTAGTCACCTTATGGGACCTAAAAACTTGACAAATGGCATCACTTGAAGGCCACTTATCATGAGCTATTGTCACTTGTTATGTTATCAATTGACAAATATCTATGCATGCATGATTATGACACTTATCATATATCTATTTATTATTTAATTTACGTACAAAATGTCCAAATTAGCCTTCATCTATGTACCAAATTCCCTAATGGCATTCTAGTGGTTTTATCTACTTTAGTATCCTTTGTAGACTTTATTTATTATTATTACTTTTTAAACCACTTCTAGCAAATTAAATTTCACAAGTTTATGCAAGTTAATATAATAACGCTAAGTGTATCTAAAATTTTATCACTATTGGCACTCCAATTGCGCATTCGCCCACTATAAAACTATAATCTAATCAAAAGTCCTAGGGTGTTTTCAGGAATGGGTTGTTACAGTCCTCCCTCCTTAGAAGAACTTTGTCCTCGAAATTCAAAGGTACTTACCTACAAGTTCAGGGTGTTTCCTCTATATGTACTCTTCTGTCTCCCAAGTAGCTTCTTCAATTCTATCATGTCTCCAAACTACCTTGCACATAGGTATCTGCTCTTCCCGTAATCCTTTTCTGCTTTGTTCTACAACCAGAGTTGGCTTTTCTTCATAGGTGAGATCTGCTTTTATTTCCAAAATTTTATCATTCAAAACATGATCAGAAGCTAGGTTATATTTCTTTAATTGAGACACATGAAAGACATCGTGTATCCTTATTAACTCTTCTGGTAATGCTAGCTGATATTGATAACTACATACTTGTCTATATTTTCTATATATTAATTTTATTGTTTTTATATTTTTAATATGTAAAAGTATATATTTTAGCTGAATACCTCTTATTCTTGTCTATGGACCTTCCAGAAGTAGAGACGATGAAAAGAAAATGAAAACAGAGTGAAAACTACGAAAACGAAAGTCGTCGGCAAAGCAGCAGCACCTACCGTGGATAATAGCGCAACCTACACACGAGATAGGTACCGAGGATTGCCAGGAAGCTTAAACCCGAGATTTACCGTGAACGGTAGGCCTCACCCTACCGTCGGCTATGGGTAGGCTAGCAACGGGGCGATTCCAATCATTTTCAAACTCGATTTTCTTGATTCCTACTCAAACTTTAGCTTAGATTTCTTGTACTTTTACCTCTATATATAGGGCTTGTATGCAGCCATTGTAATATACAATTTAGATATTTTAATATACAATTACTTTATATTAGATTTAGGTTAGATTAGATTTTAGATTAGGAGTAGATTAATTAAGTTAGATCAGTTAAACACTCTTTAAAATTCCAGCTTTTATATTTTCTTTGGTTATAGAATTTCAAGTTTTGTGAAAGATTTACTTTCTTGGATTCAAGAATTGAGGACTTTGATTCAAGATTTCGATCTTCGACTTGGTGACTCGAAAGAAAATCTTAGAAGACGTTCGGGATTCAATTGCGGCTTCAAGACTACAATCCTAAGCTTTTTTTCCCTTTCTTGTTATTGAATTCTTTAATTTATTTTCAGTTTTTATTAATATGAATAGTGAGTAATTTTTATTACTTTGATATGGGGTTGAACCCTAATTCTTGATCCCGAAGTTCTTGGTTTGATTTCTAGATTTCGATGCTCATTTTAATTTAAGTTGTCTTCCAATTGCGTTTGTTTGGAATTTACTTGTCGCGAGATTAGATTATTCACAAGATTGTTTGGAATTGAAAAAAGGAAGAACAATCTAGGGCAACCAATTGGGGGTTAATTGAGGCAATTGACTAGAGATACGATATTGCAATTTTAGGTCCTTTTAAATCAACTAAGTTTATGGCACTCATAGTTTGTAACGGAGAAAAAAGATTTTCCTCTAATGGTTAGTGAGTAGGGTGGCTTTCATCCTAGAGATAGGGATTGCTCGCTTTTAAGTGATTATCCAACTTAATTAATTTAAACATTGTTTTCATTAAGCCTTTTCCAATTGAGCTAGTAACAAAGATAAAGGGGATTCCACCAAACCAAACTTGTTTTTATTAATCTTTTAAAATCGTTTTATTATTGCTTTCTTTTAATTACTTTTATTGTTTTTAAGTTTTTCTCAATGACAACCTTTTATTTTGCTAAACATTAGAGACACAAGTGTACTTGAACCTTCATTCGTTCCTGAGAGATTCGACATTCAGGTAGAACTCATCTCTGCTTTGTTAGGTCCACTTATCTGACATTGTAGTGATTAGAATTCCTCGTTTTTATTGCTTTGATTTTTCACACATCAAGTTTTGGCACCGTTGTCGAGGACGGCATGTTTAAGGAATATTGTTTATTTAGTGCTTTAATAATAGTTCTTTTCTTGCATACTTAGCGAGTTGTTCGTTGTATGACCTTTGGAAAATCGTCACTTAGTTCTCGAAGTTTATCTTGATTAATTATTTGTTTCAAATTTTGGACTCTAAGACATGGATGTAAATGATGCCATAGAAGCCCGACATGCGGCAATATTAGTACAAGGGATAGAGAACATGGTTGTTAGACCCCAAAACATATATCACTAGCCGGCCATGTAGCAAGAAAATTGGAGATGTTACAATACATATCCAAATCAAAATAGTTTGGGGTTAGGGAAATCAACCGAGAATTTATTGGAGTAGCGATAATCAAAGATACAATAACCACCTCCCGGTTTTCAAAATAGAAGTATAGATTAAAATCCATTATCTCCATTACCTAGTTTGGAGGATCTTGTTTCAAGGTATGTAAATTCATCAAAGAATGGGTAAAAGTATGGAAGAGATTCAACGGAGCAAAACCACCTCTCTCCGTAACATGGAAAAACAAATTGGGAAATTAACAAGGTTGATCATGGAAAGTTCTCCAATTAAAAAGTCAACCAAAGATGCAAGGGCAGTAACTATAAGAAGTGGAAGTAGAAAGAGGTATAGAAACGTCCCAAGCACAAAGGGAATCCATTCCCCCTAAGGAAAAGGAGGATCAACAAAAAGAAGTAGAAAAGAAAACGGTGGCCCCTCCACTATATAGACCTCCTGTCCCATTGCCAAGAAGGGTGTTAAAGGCCAAACAAGATGAACAATATGGTAAGTTTCTAGAATCTTTAAACAATTATATATCAACTTATATTTGGTGGATGTTTTAATACAAATGCCTAAATACGCAAAGTTTTTAAAGGAAGCCGTCTCTGGAAAGAAAACATTGGAGGACATCTCTTCGACAGTGATGAATGAAGAGTGTTTGGCAATTCTCAATCCTAAACAAAAGCTTCCCGAAAAACTAAAGGATCCAGAGAGTTTTACTATTCCTTGTACTCTAGGAGTATAATTGTTTCTAAAGTTTTAGCTGATTTAGGTGCTAGCATAAATCTCATGCCTTATGATTTTTTTAAAAAAATTGGAGTTGGGAGGAGGGGTGCCTAAACCTACTAGGATGAGCATTCAACTAGCAAATAGTTCTACGAAGTATCCTAGAGGTATTAAAGAAGATGTGTTAGTAAAGGTAGGTAGCTTAGTGTTCCAGGCGGATTTCGTAATCCTAGATATGAGTGAGGACATTAAAGTACTGCTCATTCTAGGTCGGCCTTTCTTAGCTACTGCTAAGGCTCTCATAGATGTAGGGGAAGGAAAGTTGACCCTTAGATTAGGGGAAGAAAAAGTGGTTTTAAGACTTTCCGATGCCATGTGTAGAATGGGAGATCATAACGATACTTGTTTTATGGTAGATTTTATAGATCCTTATATCTCTTTCCATGTGCAGGAATTGTTCAAGGATGACCATTATTGATAGCCTTACAACAAGATTCCCAAATCGAAGTGGATTCTGAAGAGGCTCAGGCCATAACTAAGAAACTAGATGAATCAAAGGAGGAAAAGGTCACTACTCTACTAGAAAAATTAAAGGTACCTCCAAAACCTTCTCTTAAGACTTCTTTCAAAGAACCTTCGGAATTAGAGCTTAAACCATTTTCGGATCACTTGAAGTATGCTTTTCTAGGGGAGAAATTAACTCTCCCCGTGATTATTTCTTCTAAGTTGACCCTGCCTAAAAAAAGAGCTCGATTGCAGACATTACAAAAACATAAGAAAGCTATTGCTTGAAAGATAGTAGATATTAAAGGAATTAGTTCATCCTTCTGTACTTATAAGATTAGATTAGAAAAGGATTCTAAGCCCGTGATTCAACCTCAAAGGCGATTGAATCCAAACATGCAAGAAGTAATAAAGAAGGAAGTTATTAAACTCCCAGATGCTGGAATCATAAATCCCATTTCAGGCAGCATCTTGGTAAGTCTAGTTCAAGTCGTACCAAAGAAAGGTGGAATGGCTATGGTGGCAAATAAGAAAAACGAGCTAATTCCAAAAAGAGTAATCACAGATGGAGGGTATGTATAAATTATAGAAAGTTGAACGAGGCAACTTGAAAGGATCACTTCCCTCTTCTGTTCATTGATCAAAATCTAGAAAGGTTAGCTGGCCATCCGTTTTATTATTTCCTTAAAGGATTCTCGGGATATTTCCTGATTCCCATCGCCCAAAAGATTAGGAGAAAACTAATGTTACATGCGTATATGGTACTTTTGCATAGTATGCCTTTTGGTTTATGTAATGATCCTGCTACTTTTGAACGTTGCATGATTGCTATTTTTGAAGGGTTGGTGGGGGATAATGTGGAAGTCTTTATGGATAATTTTTCTATGTACGGTAATTCTTTTGATGCTTACTTGGCTAATCTAGAAAAGGTGTTAAAAAGATGTGAGGAAACTCATCTTGTTTTAAATTGGGAATACTGTCATTTTATGGTTCAAGAAAGAATAGTCTTAGGACATAAATTTTCTAGAAATGGCATTGAGGTAGATAGAGCTAAAATAGAGACAATTGAAAGGTTACCTCCGCCTCTCTCTGTGAAAGGAATTAGGAGTTTCTTGGGGCATGCAGGGTTTTACGGAAGATTTATAAAAGATATTTAAAAAATTACTAACCTCTCAGTCCTTTGCTTGAGAAAGATATGCCTTTTAATTTTGATGATAGCTTTTTAGCTGCTTGTAATCTTCTTAAAGAAAAGATAAAAAACTCTCCAATTTTATTCTCTCTAGATTGGTCTCTTCCGTTTGAACAAATTGTGATGCTAGTGACTATGCTATAGGTGCCGTTCTAGGCCAAAGGTGAGGTAAGTTTTTCCAACCGATATACTATGCAAGCAAGACTCTAACAAATGCCCAAGCAAACTACACAACAACGGAGAAGGAGTTACTTGCAATAGTATTCGCATTTGACAAATTATGCCCTTATTTAATACTTTCTAAAGTCATAGTCTATATTGACCACTCTACTTTGAAGTATCTCATTTCTAAGAGTGATGCAAAACTTAGACTTATTAGATGGGTACTTCTTTTACAGGAATTTGACTTTGAGATTAAGGACAAAAAGAGAGCTAAGAATCTGGCAACCGATCATCTCTCTAGACTAGAAAATCCTTGTTTAGAACCATTGGATGAAGAGCGAAATCGGGACACATTCCCCGACAAACAACTTATTTTCTATAAAACTATCAATGATGATTCACCTTGGTATGTGGATATAACTAATTATCTAGTTGCAAATGTTATACCTCTAAGGAATGCACAACAAAGGAAGAATTTCTTTGTACATTTAAAGCACTACTTTTGGGAAGAACCATACCTTTTCCGCCACTGTTCGGACCAAATAATTTGACGATGCATAGCCTACCTAGAAACGGAGGAAATCCTAAACCATTATCATAAAGGCCCAGTTGGCATACACTATCAAGTAAATGAAACTGCCTAAAAAGTACTCAAATCAGGCTTCCATTGGACAAGTCTGTTCAAGGATGCAAAAAGGTATGTAATGGAATGTGCAATTGCCAATGCACAGGTAATATCTCAAAACATAATGCTATGCCTATGAATACTTTCCTAGTATGTGAGGTGTTTGAGTGTTGGGACATTGATTTTATGGGTCCTTTCCCTAATTCCTTTGGTAATCATTATACTTTGGTCGCCATCGAATATGTATCTAGATGGGTTGAGGCTCAAGCCTTACCTATATATGATGCTAGAGTTCTGGTTAAGTTCTTAAAAAAGTTATTTTCTCGTTTCGGTATCCCTAGAGTTATAATGAGCAATAGGGGTATTCACTTTTGTAACCAACAACTCGAAAAAGCACTTAAGAGAGTAGGAGTAACTCATAAGCTAGCTACTCCCTATCATCCTCAAACTAGCGTCCAAGTAGACGTAGTGAATAGGGAAATAAAACACATCCTTGAAAAGGTGATTGATAGTACTCGAAAGGATTGGACTATTAAGTTAGTGATGCTCTTTGGGCTTATAGAACAGCTTTTAAAAGACCAATTGGTTGCACTCCTTTCCGTTTGCTTTATGGGAAATCGCGTCATCTGCTTGTCGAAATTGAGCATCAAGCCCATTGGGCAATTCAACTAGTTAACTATGACTATACTCGTGCAGGTAAACAAACGCTACTTCAACTAAATGAGGTTGACGAATGGAGATCACAAGCATACGAGAATTCCAAGATCTATAAAGAATAGACGAAGCAATGGCACGATAGGCATCTGGTCAAAAAGCAATTAAAAGAAAGATAATGTCGTGCTCCTTTACAACTTAAGCCTTCGACTCTTCCCTGGAAAACTCAAATCATGATGTTCTGGACCATTCATAGTAAGCAAAGTTTTTCCTTACGGCCCAATAGACGTAACACATCCTACTCAAGAGACGTTTAAGGTAAATGGCCATTTCCTTAAACCATATTTCGGTGAAGACGTAGGAACCCTTCCAAAGGAATCCTTCATTATTTGACGAGTAAGATTGGCCATTCTACCATGTTGTAAATTATGTTTGTATCTTTTATTACCCTATTTGTCTCAATTTATTTCGTTTTAATTCATTTTAAACATTTGTTTTTAGTGATGTAATAGTCTTTTAGGAGAGTTCTAAATGTGCTAGGAGCACTCCCAGGCATCAAAAGTGTTTGGAGATCAGTTAAAAGTAAGCCAGGAAACTAAATTACACCCAACAAAAGGCATTCTGCAGGTAGAACAGAAGCGTGCCGCGGACGGTAGGTTTACCCTGCCGTTGGCGGTAGGGGGTTGACGTTGGCGTCATTTTGGAGATAGAAGCCTACCGCGGATGGCAGGCTCCACCCTACATTGTCGGTAAATCACCTGGTAATGACAAATGCTGAAAAATTGTTCTGGACGGACTAGCAAGTGTTGTTTGCTCAAACAACCACATGATAACTTCTCTAAACACTATTTGAACTCTCCTCTTCTTATTCTTCTTCTTCTTTTATGTTATTTTTGTGTGGAGATGGCTTCCCGATACGCTTTAATCTCTTTATATATGCGGGATTGCTTCCCATGTATATGTTTGTTTTCTTGTTTCTTTTAGTATAACCCCCACATTGAGGATAATGTGATTTTAAGTGTGGGGAGTTATTTTCGTTCTTTTAAGTTTTTTTTTTCTATTAGTGTCTTTTATTCTTTTTCTTTGTTTAAGTTTTTTCTGTTAGTCTCTAATAAAAAAATTCTAAAAAATCAAAAAATTTAAAAGTCCCAACAATATTTTATTTCTTTTTCTTTTTACTTTCTAATTTTAAAAATCCAAAAATATTTTATTTTCATCACTTTTACAGTTTAAAACTGAAAATTCCTTAGGTTTTCAAAAAAGGCAAATTACTTTGAAAACCATATTTACTAAAGTTTTACTTGATCAATGGTTTTATGCACTTTTGAATATTTTTGAGTAATAGAAGCTTAAGAATCTTGAGTAATTAGCATTATGATAGTAATTTTTAAACTTTTCTTGCAATTTCATAATTTTTCTATCTTTAAGAGTAAAAAAGTCTAGTCTAGGATGGTCCCGGAGATGATGGTCTTAGGCCTTCTTTGAACCGATCGAGCCTTTCTTATCTTATATCCTTTATGAAATTAATCCCTAGTTCCCTTTTTGTGCCTTCATGCCAAGGTTATGCTCCCTTCTTTTCTTTGTTCTTTTAACCTCACTATATATAGAACCTTAATTAGTGAGCTAATGGTTAGTATGGACTTTTGGTCGTTTACTTGATTCCTGAGCCAATAGTATAGACTTTTGGTCGTTATGAGTGAAAGAAACAAATAAGTGTGGGGGAAAAAGTGGTAAAGAAAGAAAGAAATCCCTAATGTATAAAGAAAAAGGGTATTGTTGGGTACTTTTCAAGTATTCGGTGATTTTGGCTATTAAAGAGAGAAAAAGAAAAATTTATTGATGCTTGAAGGAAAAGATAAAAAAAGAGAAAAGCTAAAACGATGAAAATTTAGGAAAAAAACGAAGAAAAATATATGTGCTTTATTTAATTAAAAAATCTTGAAAAACTCGAGCATCATCTCTCTCTAAATTAATTTGGTCATTATTGAAAATTTTGAGAAAAATATGTTAGATAGGGTTGTTATCAAAGAAGAATGAAGCTAGTTGTACAAAGATAAGTGAGAAAAGTGAATACGATGGCTAGAAAGTGTTCTTTTATTTTATTATCTTATTCTTTCGGTTGCTTTATCTCTATCTCCTTTGTTTTTGTCTCTTTTTATCTTTGTTTGTAACCTATTTATGTCCCTATCCTAACATTATAAGCCAAAAAGTCCTACCTAATCTGGGAACGACTTAAAATAGACTTCAATGTGGCTAAGTGATAGAAAAAGTATGAATTGTGTGCATTGTCTTTGAGAATATTTCTTATTGCTAATAACTTAAAATTCCTCTTTTTCCGTGAAAGATGGCATGAGCAAAATCACACTTCCACACTATTGATTGGTAATGATTTTGGTGGTTTGGTTAACTTAGTAATTTGGTTGTTTATCTATTTTTTTGATGTATCTTTGGAGTTCGATGTAGGTTTACTCTATTTAAGTGGTATTATTCTTTTATGTTTCTAAGTTTAATTTTGTTTTGTTTTGCTTTAATTTTTATTTTTAAAAACTTGCTTTGGAGTATAAATACTTGAAATCGTTTTTGACTTAAATATTTTTATTCGACTTGATTCATTTTCGTTTTAGCATAAAAAGTCAATATATCTTCGTTTGTCTTTTCAGTTTGTGTTGCTTGAGGGCAAGCAACAGATAAGTGTGGAGGTATATGATAAGTGTATTTTTGTCTATATTTTCTATATGTTAATTTCATCATTTTCGGTGTTTTTAATATGAAAAAGTATATATATTTGAGCTAAATGTCTCTTATTCTTGTGTAGGTAACGTTCGAAAGGAGAAACGATGGAAGAAAAAACAAAAATGGATGAAAATGAAGCAAAAATGACGAAAACAGAGCAAAAGAGCGGATGTCAGGGTAACCTAAAATCGATGATAGGTGCCGAGGATGGCCAGAAAGCTTAACTGAGACCTACCGCGGACGGTAGGCCTCACCCTACCATAAGTGGTAGGTAGGCTGGCAAGGGGCGATTCCAATCCTTTTCAAAATCGATTTTCTTGATTCCTACTCCAACTTTAGCTTAAATTTCTTGTATTTATACCTCTATATATAGGGCTTGCATGCAGCCATTGTAACATACAATTTATACAGTTTAATAGACAATTACTTTAGATTAGATATGGTCATAATAGATTTTAGATTAGGAGTAGATTAATTAGGTTAGATTAGTTAAACGCTCTTTAAAATTCTAGCTTTTATATTTTCTTTAGTTATAGAATTTCAAGTTTTGTGAAAGATTTACTTTCTTGGATTCAATAATTGAAGACTTTGATTTAAGATTTCGATCTTCGACTTGGTGACTCGAAAGACGATCTTAGAAGACGTTCGTGATTGAATTGCGGCTTCAAGGCTAAAATCCTAAGTTTTCTTTTCCTTTTCTTGTTATTGAATTCTTTAATTTATTTCAATTTTTATTAATATGAATAATAAGTAGTTTTTATTGTTTAGATTTGAGGTTGAATCCTAATTCTTGATTATGAAGTTCTTGGTTTGATTTCTGAATTTCGATGCTCGTTTTAATTTAAGTTGTCTTCCAATTGCTCTTGTTTGTAATTTAATTGGCGCAAGATTAGATTATTCACAAGGTTATTTGGAGTTGAAAAAGGAAGAACAATCTAGGGCAACCAATTGGGGGTTAATTTAGACAATTGATTATAGATACAATATTGTACTTTTCGGTCCTTTTAAATCACCTAAGTTTTTTACACTTATAATTTTTAGGGAGAAAAGAGATTTTCCTCTAAGGGTTTGGTGAGTAGGGTGGCTTTCATCCTAGACACAGGGATTGCCCCGCTTTTAAGAGATAGGGATTACCCAAATATCGTTTTCATTTAAGTCTTTTGAAATTGAGCTAGTAACAAGGATTAGGGGGATTCTACTAAACCAAACTCTTGTTTTTATTAATCTTTTAAAATCGTTTTATTATTGCTTTCTTTTAATTGCTTTTATTGTTTTTAAGTTTTTCTCAATGACAACCTTTTTATTTGGCTAAACATTAGATACATGAGTAGTGCTTTAACCTTCGTCTATCCCTGAGAGATTCGATACTTGGGTTGAACTCACCTCTGTTTTGTTAGTTCCACTTGTCTGACATTCTAGTGATTAGAATTCCCTGTTTTTATTGCTTATATTTTTCACACTTCAGGTATGCTAGCTTACCAATTCTTCTCATAATTTCAAAAGGTCCAATATATCTCGGAGTAATTTTTCCATTCCTTGGGGTATTTAGCTTTACCTCTATGTGTTGTTAGTTTAAGAAACACTTTCTCGCCAACTGCAAACTCCAAATCTGATGTAGATCTGAAGAGTCAAGCATCCAAAGAATTGAAAATTGGACCAATCACTAGAGCTCAAAAGGAGAGACTTAAGATGCAAGAGGATAATGGCATTGTTTTGTATTTGAAGGAAGTTTTGAAGAACAAGATTGACGAATTTGAAGGCCAAGGAAAGACTTCCATGATGTTCTCCATTTTGCTCAATTAATAAGAATTACTCAAAGGAACAATTGGAAGTTGCAATTGGCTAAGTGTTGGAAGAAAAGACCCTATCACTGACGGTAGGCCCTGCCTCTATCGTTTCTGGTAGGCTTCTGCCAACCACTTCCTTGTTATTCAACTACCTACTGCCAACGGTAGGTCCTCTCCTACCATCGACGGTAGGACTTGTATAGGGTGATCTAACACATTTTAATTGATTAGTTTTTTTATATTTTCCTGTCTTTTTAGCTGCTATCCAAGGGTTAGATAGGAATTTAACACTATTGGGCTATAGGTTTAGCTAGGGAAAAGTTTAGCCTATACATATATCACTATATCTCATTGCAAACAACAACTATGATGAATTGCTGAAAATCATGAGTAAGTTTCTCTAAGAGCTTCTTGGATTCTTCATCTTCTTAGTTTAGCTTTCTTAAGGGTTAAAGTCCTAAGCATTGTGAACAATTAAGCCTTAGATTAAAGTATCTACGGAATCAATTGATCATTAAAAATTCCTTCTACTATTGGTTCTTGAGTTTCCTTTCTTGAATCAATTAGTTTTGGGTCTTCTATATTGTGTAATTTGGGATTTGAGGTCTTTGTTCCCTCAAGACTCTAATTATCAATCTAGGAAATAATTTAGCCTCTCAATATTGGGTTTATGAGACTTGTTTCTCATAGTTTTTCTATTGGAGTGTTTGAATTTTAAAATCCTCAATAGATATTCTTCAAGAGACGGAGGTGATTCTTGGGAAGAGTAGAGTCTAAAACTACAATCAAAAGTGCATCTACATCAAAATCTCTTTTGCAATTGTCAGCATAACTTTTCTATCTACTCTTAGCTGCACGTAGTCGATCTTGAATGATCTTTGCTTGTTTATGCATTTCTTCTACCTCAGGTGTCTGATTCTGTTGCTTCTATTATGATCGAACTCCTCTATCATCCCAATACAAAGGTGTCCTAAACTTCTTACCGTACAATGCCTCGAAATGTGCCATACCTATGGAGGCATAGTAACTGTTTTTATAAGTAAACTCCGCACAAAAGAGATCATCAATCCATTTATTCCTAAAATCCAATACACATGCCCGTAGCATATCCTCTAAAGCTTGAATTGTTCTGGTAGTTTGTCCGTCTGTTTGAGAATGGGACGTGATATGGTAGCTCAAATTAGTTCCTAGATCAACTTGAAATTTTGACCATAATCAGGAATTGAATCTTGGATCTCGATCAGAGACGATATCAACAGGTACTCCATGCAACCTTATTATTTGTTTTCATAAAATTGCGCTAACTTTTCCAATGGATAAGTCATATTAATGGGAACAAAATGAGCAGTCTGAGTCAACCTATCCATAATTACCCAAATGGCGCCCTTATGTCCCTTGGTACGTGGTTGTCCTGCCACAAAACCCATGGTAATATATCCCATTTCCATTGTGGAATTGGCAGAGGTTGCAATAACCCTGCGGATTTCTGATGTTCAGCTTTGAGTTTTTGACAAGTAAGATAAGTAGCTATACACTCAACAACTTCTCTTTTCATTCAATTCCACCAATATTTTTTTCTCGAATCCCTATATATTTTATTATTGGGGTGCAAGAGCCTCATCCAAAATCCTATGTTTAAGCTCTTTTTTATTAGGCACACAAAGCTTGTTGCGAAAGTATAAACTTTCGCCTTCTCCTCCTATCTGAAAATCAGGTAGTTTCTTAGTTTCCACATGTCTTCTGAACTCTTGGAACTTGATATTATTTCTTTATGCCTCTTTAATTTCTTACTGGAGTGTGCAAGATAAGGCAATACTTGCTATTTTTACTTTTCTACTCAAAGTATCGGCCACTACATTGGCTTTCCTAGGATGATAATTAATAGGACACTAATATTCCTCTAGTAGCTCCATCCAACATCATTGTTGCAAGTTTAAATCCTTCTGTGAGAACAAGTACTTTAATCTCTCATGATCTGTAAATATCTCATACTTTGCCCTATATAGATAGTGTCTCAACTTTTTCACTGCAAACAAAATCGCAACAAGCTCCAAACCATGGGTTGGATAGTTTTGTTCATGGTCCTTTAACTTTTTATAAATGTAAGCTACCACTTTCGCATCCTTCATTAACAATTCACCTGACTCGTCTTTTGATGCATCTGTGAACAAGGAAATTTAGATATGATAAAACAAGGACAGGTATCGTGGTCAAGCATCATTTTAGCTCCTAAAAACTTTGCTCGTGCCTATCTCTCTATCTTAATTTAATTGATTTACGCGTTAAGTGCGTTAGAAGTGCTAAGATATTGGATAAACCGTCTATAATACCCTGCCAAACCTAGAAAACTTCATATCTTTATTGGGGTTTTCGGCTGCTCCCAGCGTGTTACTGCTTCTACCTTGGCTTGATCTACTGCTATACCTTCTCAAGTGACCACATGTACAAGAAAGGAAACTTGCTTTAGCCAGAATTCACATTTGCTAAAATTTGCATAAAGCTTGTTTTCTCTTGAGGTTTGTAATATTACCTCGAAGAAGTTCCTCATGTGTCTTATGGTCAGATGAGAACACTAGTATATCATCAATAAAGATTACCAAAAACTGATCTAGATAGGGTCAGATGATCCTACACAGTAGATCCATGAAGGTGGTGGGTGCATTAATTAGCCCAAATGGCACGACTACTAACTCATAGTTATCGTACCAAGTGTTAATGGTCGTCTTGGAAATATCTCCCTCCTTCACACGTACTTGATAGTATCCTTGTCCCAGATCCAACTTTGAATAACATCTAGCCCCTCGAAGTTGATCAAACAACTTGTAAATCAATGGAAAAAGGTACTTGTTCTTGATGGTTACGTTATTCAAACCCCTATAGTCTATTCACATCCTTAGGGTACCATCTTTCTTTTTGACAAATAAAACAGGAGCTCCCCAAGGCAATGTACTTGGGTGAATATATCTTTGTTGTAGTAATCCTTGTAACTGCTCTTTCAGCTTTTTTAATTCTTCCTGTGTCATACGGTATGGTGTATGAGGTCTAGGCTCAGCCCCTAATGTCAACTCAATACTTCATTCTATATCTAGTTTTAGGGGTAGAGTCGTTAATTCTTCTGGAAGCACACCTAAAAATTCTTAAACACCAGGCATAGATTCCAACTTCAGCATTTCTCCAGGTTGATTAAATAGATATGCGAGATATCCATGACAACCCTTCCTTAATAGTTTTCTGATTTTCATCCTAGCTCAACTCAAGGGGTAGTTCATTTGGTCGACTAAATTTTACTATCTTTTATCGTCAATCTACTTGAGCATAATGTCTGGATAACCAATCCACTCCTTGTATTACGTCATACCCTTCAAATTTTAAAGCAAATAAATCTCCAGGTAATATCACATTCCCAACGTAAATATTACAATTAGGATACACGACTTCCATCATTTTAGAATCATCCATTAGTGTGCTAACTATCAGTTGGTAGCACATTATGGCAGAAGGTGTTGGAATAGTGGTGCAAAATACATGTTTACAAAAGAATGAGAAAATCCAGGATCTATAAGCACCTTAGCTTGATGAGTGAAAATTCATAACGTACCTTCTACCATATGAATCATTATGATCGATCATAAAGTGTAATCACTCACAGTTTATTTCAAAAGGTTGATTGGCTTCAGCATATATTGACTGCCCATCCAAGGCATACAATTTGGCCTCCATCTGTTGTTTGTTGGTCCTTCGTTCCGTAGCTCCTGGGGTATTTGATGGTCACCTAGGTCTTTTCGGTGCTTCAGCTGAGTTTTGTTTGGACTCCGAGCACTCTCCAATCAGATGTCCAAGTTTACCAGATTGGAAACAGAACCCTAATATTTTATAACATTTCTCAACAGTGTGACCCTTACGTCCGCAATAGTGGCAAGTAGCCACCATGTTTTTGTCTTCATGATTTATGCATTTGTTTTCTTCACTTGAGCCTTCTTGTTATCCCTACCTTTAACTGCTCCTTTTTCTAATGGCTTAAAAAATCAAGAATCCTGATAGATTGTTACTTCCATCTGCTTTACTGCTTTATTTTTTATCTTGGTACGAGTAGCAGCTTCCACTGCTACTACGAATCCCATGGGTGGGAGTGGGGCCAAAGCTCGTTGTAGCTCAACTCGCAACTCTTTTATGAACTGTTGAGTTTTGTTCTCTTCACTATCAATTAGCCTCAGACAGTACTTGGCTAAGTGATTAAATTTTGCATTGTACAATGCCACCATCATATCTCCCTCCTTCCATTGCTGAAATTCATCCTCTTGTTGTTCCCTTATCTAACAAAGAATGTATTCCTTTTTAAACTCCTCTTGAAAGTCGTTCCATGTCCATGACTCTCCCCTCTGAGCACGGCTTTCACCTAAACTTAACCACCAGTCTCGAGTAGTTCTCTTGAATGGAAAAGCTGCAAAGGTCACCTTTCTGACATCATCATAACCTAGGGTATCATAAATGTCGGTCAAATGTTCAAAAAATAGCTCAGCCTTAATTTCTTGTTCTGCTTCCCCATAGAATTTCGGTGGTCGAAACCTCAAGAACCTTTCCAAAGCTTCGTTTGTTCCAGCTGCTAAAGTCCACTCTTTTTTTGGTGGTGCCAATGTTGTTTCCAAAAGTTCAGTCATCTCTATTAGCCTATATCCTGGTGGTTCGGGATGTAGGATTCTCCCTTCAGAATGTTCTGATGAAGGGTGTTGAGGGTTTCAAGATGAAGCCTCAACACTATGTGTAGCAGATTGTGATCTTGTTTCCATTCTAGTCAGATAGAGATTCTAAAAACTGTTGAGTTGTGTAACTCCACAAAAGAGGTAGTAATATAAAATAAGGATCATCATAAACACATACTAGTCAGAGCGGTCTCCGGTACACAATTTACATTGTAATGCCTAAATTTACTATGTCTTTATATTTTTGGTATTCGAAAGAGTATTTAACACATAACAAAATTTAGGATCCTATATGACTTCAATATTGTCCTAACTGATATTCTATATAGATATTTCATTGCCAAAATATATTGTATACATATGGACATGCAACCTCTAAATCCAAGGTAGACAACTGCTAGAACATATGACCTAGAGTTGAGCTCTGAACACTAAAAGCAAGATAATTTGTTTCTAGGGCACATCTAGGATCTACTTATTTGACCTTAGGGTCAAACCTAGTGCTCTGATACCACATGTAATACCTCCAACCCCTCTGCTAGGACAATTGCAGCTAAGTAGAGTATCAACGTGCCTCTCGGCACTAAAACATATGAATACTAGTCATGTAGAAGGAAATATAGGTAATAAAAGTGCTACAAGCCTTGTGAACAAAAGAGGAACTCAAATCTTACATAAGTAGATCCATAGTACTATATCAAAATACAACTACTTCAAACAATGACTAAATGTGAGAAAATACATAATACTCTATTGAGCATAACAGAAACTCCAAAAAAAGGCTTTCAAAAGCTGATACATAATATTTATTAGCTAAACTTCTCAAATGAAGTATGCCAAGGAATCTCTACGCTGTCTCTTGTTCCAAATCATCTGAAAATATGTAATAAAAGTGTGTGAGCCAGAAAGCTCATCGAGCTCACGTGTGTGCTATTGTGTTTTGAAAATAAGTTAAGTGTATGTACATGTAAGTTTCCGTAACAAGTTTTTGCATAGAAAATTATGTCTCATCATTTTCAAAAGTCAAATATATAAAACACATGTTGGATTCGAGTGTAGCTGGGAAGTTTGAGCGAATCAAGACACATCAGTTCAACTAAAAAACCTAAGGTTACAAAACATGTCACTAATATGGGCATATCAGAACCAGATCCAAAATCCCCATAGTCAATACCAGCCGCAACACCACACGAATATTGAATTTACTATATACCTTATGCCTCCACTAAAAAAAAGGCTACAAAATTATACGGCACTTACCAGCCCATACTTGGTGACCAATCCTAACTCTGAGCCCCTCTTGACTCATAGCAAAGCAGCCAAGACACAGCAAAGACGGTGTCCGAATAATAGATGAAGTACTAGTTGGGCTGCCCCTCTTTAGCACCATGCCCCCTTTCAAGTAGAATCCACAATCAAGAGTCTAAATCATCCACGCCATCGGAAGAGGCCTTATTACAAGAGACCAACCATGCACAGTTGAATCCTTTGACGCTTCCGGCAATGAAATCATATTTGTATCAAATCTTGTCGTAATGGGGTTTTATGCATATTTTCAAATCAAATGACCATTAAATGGTCATCCTCACAAATCTAATTCATATTCTTTCAAAAGTCCATATGTTTCCTAAATGAGCCATTAAAACTATAAGTCAAGTAATATCAATTAAGGGATATCAAAATCACCCGTTCGCCAGTTCATTCTTGGTTATGCAGGTTTCCCAAATATGTTATTACAATGCATATGCTTTTCAAAACTCATTTAATATTTGGATAGTAAAATTTTTACCGAAACTCACTTGTTCAATAAGCCTGTAGAAAGTTAGATAGGAATATTTTCAACAAAGCCATAGAAATGCCTACACGGAGCACTGCTCCTATGCGTTTCTAATGCAAAGGTAAAATAAATTTTTGGAGAACCTCTCCAGTCAAAAATATCTTGCTGAATAATAAATCAAATCACTTTTCAAAAACAAATTTATTTCAAAATACAACTAATAGTTCTTCTCAAAACAAATATCTTTTTAAAATAATATTGGCATTAGAAATCTTGTAAGTTTTTGTTCGAGAACTCATCTTATTAGAGTAGCTAATCGTATCTCATGTAGTAGACAAGTTTTCTAGAAATAAAGAAATAGAAATACGTTTAAATCACCGCTCAATCCTATTCCTAATTCAAAATTTTTATAGTTTGAATCACCACTCAATCCTATTCCTAATTCCAAATTCAAATCTAAATGGAAGCTCCAAATTCATTAATAATTGAATCTATAGCTATACTAACAAGAACTAAAGAGAAATCACACTACCCTCTTTTGCAAATTTATAACTTAACTTCCTTGTATGTAGAGTTGAACCTTAAAATAAACTATACACTAAGGAGTTACCCTAAGATCCTCCAAAGAACACTTGAATGAGAAGACTTTACATCCTAAATTAAGAGAGTCTTGAATCAAGAAGACAAGAGAGAGAAGAGGTGATTGAAAAGTGAAGAGTTCTAGATTTATTTATAGGAAGAAAACATGGAGGTTAGTCACCTTATGTGACCTAAAAAGTGGACAAATGGCATCACATGAAGGCCATTTGTTATGAACTATTTCCACTTGTTATGTTATATCAAGTGACAGATATCTTATGCATGCCTGATTATAAAATTTGTCATATATCTATTTATTATTTAATTTATGTACAAAATGTCCAAATTACCCTTCATCTATATACCAAATTCCCTAATGGCATTCTAGCTGTTTTATCTACTCTAGTATCCTAAGTAGGCTTTATTTATTATTATGATTATATTATTATTATTCTTATAATTATTATCATTATTATTATTATTTAAACCACTTTTAGAAAATTAAATTTCACAAACTTATGGAAATTAACGTAATAGTTAATATAACGCTAAGCGTATCTTAAATTTGATCACTACTATGGCACTCTAAATGATCATTCGCACCTTATAAAGCTATAGTCTAATCTAGATTGGGTATGCCTAGGGTTTTTTAAGGAGTGAAATGTTACAAAAATGGTCATTAAATCAAATCCCATTAGTCAAAGGAATCATAAATCTTCATATACAAACAATTTTTCCATGAGATTTCAATCTCGTAATCTACAATTAAAATACCTAATATTCATATCTTGTCATCCTTGACTGACAATAAACACAAATGCACCCTTTCAATAATCAAAAACTAATATTAAAACTATCATTTTCAATGGTGATAACATCTATATATAAAAAAAAAAAAAAAAAAAAAAACTGGTTGTAACACCTATAAGAAAATATTCTTGAAAATTTTCTCTATTGAGGTTGAATGAATGTAGCAAATATTCTTATTTGGTCTGCCAAATGTCCCATTGGCTAACTCCTCAACTAAATCGATCTGTATCAGGTTTGGACATCCATTCCTTTTTGGATTACCCTTTTCAACATGTTTTAAGTAAGAAAAGAAATCAAGTGAAGCGCTCTATTATAGACATTAGCTGCTAAGTTATTCATAAATCTTTCCCGAGTTAAAGAATAAGAATTGTAAATTCTTTTTCTCCAATAATGTCTGTGCGAATAAGATACATACACACTTATCTCATTCGGTAATTTTAACTGTTTCACAAATCTATATTCAACATTCGATGGTTCATAGATAATTTCTAGAGCTTGGCTAAGGTAATAATTTATGTGAACTGTAAAAATTGATAGGTTAATAATTTTCCAGAGTTTGGTTGAGTTCAAAATTTATGTGAACAAAGGTTCCAAAAATTAATGTCAGAAATTCATTAATCGATAGAAAAACTCAAGTAATAGAAGTTACGATGAAGAAATTATTCCATAGAAAGAATTGTTGACGAAAAAATTTTTATCAGTGTTCATAAAGTGCCTTGAGGGGACATTTTCGATTTACACTTTTTGAATCCTCCTTTTCTGAAATTGATAAGTTTAACTTTTGTAGTAAAATTTCTTAATTATAGTAGGGAGGTTAAAAGGTAAATTGTTTATACATTTTGTGATTATTTTGCTACATATATAAAAATAAACTATAATACTAGTATTTTCTAATAGAAAGAAAAAAATAATGTAATAACTAAATGCTAAAAATCTTAGGGTATATGCATTCGAATTAAATATTAAATATAAAGTTGAGGCCATCAATATGAATTAGTTTAATAAAATTTGATTTTACCAAAAAAAAAAAGGCAAAGGAGAAAACAAAAAAAAGAAAAACAATTAATATACATAACATAAAAAATAATGTTTATTTATAATGTATAATAGAACTAACGAAATGGATAAGTAGTTTAATTTTACAATATCGTAGTACGTGCAAATGCATTTTCCCAATAAGTTAAAAATTAAAAGGAATCATAAATCTTTGAAATACAAACTGATATGAACCATGATCGCCAAGAAGATGGAAAGCATTAAGGACTTATCATAAGAGTAAGAGCAATGAGAATCAAGAAGAAGAATAATCAAATTGCACAAGGATTGATGATGGAATAGAAGAAACTATTAAAGAAGGCTTAAAGTTCAAGAATGAAGGCGTGTAAGATGATGGAAACCCTCCTAAGTTTCTTGTGGTTAAATGCTAAAACTTGCAATAACTAATGGAGAAAATTGGAAGAGAAAGAATTCAAGAAAAGACAAGAACAGAGCCTACGGCAGGCGGTAGGCCCTGTACCTACCGTCCACAATAGGCTTGTGTCCAAAATGGACTTGTGTGCTGAAGACCTACCGCATGCGGTAGGATGTCCTACTGTCAATGGTAGGGTACTAATTTTATGTAATGTGATGTTTTAGGCGGGAATCACTATTTTAATTCACTTATACAACTTTTAATTAAGTCCCTAATGGTTCTTAGGTTTACCCAAGACCATGTTTAGATTAGGCTTTAGCCTAGTTACTATAAATGTCCTATTATAGCCTAATTGTAGGACTACTTGATGATTTTATTAAAATAGAAGAGTTATCTCTAGGGTTCTTAAGTTTTGAGACTTTCCGCTTGAACTTCATCTAGGGTTTAATCATTCCTTAGAATGATTTGATTGAACACTTGGAATGGGAAGATCCAAGAATTCTCAATTTGATATTAATTCCTACATTTTGATATTACATCCTTGTAAATGTCCTAGAGCAAGGTCTTCTTCACAAGAAACTAGCTAGGTGATGGGTAAACAATTTCATTGGTGACTTGGGTTGTGAATAGGGCTGTAAACGGGTCCAGACCCATACCCTTATAGTTAAACTTGGACCCAGACCAGGACCCATACCCTCCAGGGTATAAAATTTTGGACCCAGACCCGACCCTCCAAGGTCCAGGGTAGGGTATGGGTATACCCATACCCGTATGAAATTTTTTTATTTTTTTTTCCTGTTAAACAAAAAATATATAAAACAATGTATAATCCTAAATTAAAAATTTTAACATGATTAACATAATCTCCTCAACATTTCTTTCAACAAATACAATCATTTAACATATACATAAATGAATAGGGATATAGACCCCTTTAACTAATTAATTTCAGTCTGTAATCTAAATTCTTGGACAACCTATGAGCAAAGAGTATATATAATAATACAACCTCTGAGCAAAGAGTATATGTAATAATACGGTGTCGCCTAATAGATAAGTCAAATAGTAGCATATAAGATAGAGAACGAAAAAGAAAAATAAAGAGAAAGATTGTTCTTTTTGTCATGATCTATATTTTCAGCAGTTCTATGAAATAAAAAATAAGTCAAAAATATTACTATCATAAATTGCTTTTACACGGGATGAAAGAATATATTTTTATATGTAGTAAAAATAAATTATTTGTGAAATGACATTTGAAATAAAGTTGAAAATAAATAAATAAATAATTTGAAAGAGGTTAGTTGGGCCAAATCCATCAAATAAAGAGATTCTATTTAAGAATGAAAAGGAGGAAAAAAAAGAGAAAAGGACTGAAAAGGGGAAAAAAAAAGAGAAAATGACTGAAAATGAGGAAAAAAAAAAGATAAAAGGACTGAAAAGAAAAAGAAGAGAAAAGGAGAAAAGAAGAAGAAGAGAAAGGAGAAAAGAAAAAGAATGCGCTGAAAAGGAGAAAAAAAAGAGAAAATGACTGAAAATAAGAAAAAAAGATAAAAGGACTGAAAAGAAAAAGAAGAGAAAAGGAGAAAAGAAAAAGAAGAGAAAAGGAGAAAAAGAAAAAGAAGGCTAGCAGCAATAGGATTCGAACCTGCGCTGCCAAGCTAATTATGAATTTAACTTCCCTTCCCTAACCACTCTGCCAGATCTCTCTATATATATTTAACATCTTCCATCTAATATAATATATAATATATATTATTATTTTATTAATACGGTTATACGGGTCTGGGCATCACCATACCCTGCCCAGACCCATATAGCAGTATAAATACGGGCAAGGGTACGAGTACGGGTCCGCAGGTATAAAATTTAAACCTTACCCGCTAAAAACGGGTACAGACCCGCGCAGGTACTGGTAAGACCCGCCCCGTTTACAGCCTAGTTGTGAAGGAAAGAATATTCAACATGGATTCAAGAGATCCTTAGATCTGCTAGGGGTTACTTGATAATGAAGAGTATTCAAGTTTTATTTAAGGCAAAAAGGTCCTTGGGAAGCTTAGTTGAAGGCTTTTGATCTTTGTACAATATGATACGTATCATTTGGTATCAGAGCCATCTCCAAATATGCTCAATTTATGTGTTTTTTGTTGAAAAGTTCGTGAAAAAAAAGTATATGATGATCTAAATAAAATACATGAAAGGTCATGCAAATCTCAGACACAAAAATGGATGCCATATGATTGGCTAGATCCGAAGTTGTATTTTGTTCTTTTTGCTAAAATTTGAAATGGATTTCAACTTCTATGAGTTTTTGATCAATTGCGTTTAGTTTCACTTAATTTGGACTTGATTTGATAGATTAATTTGATCAAAAGTGTATCCAGAAATCAAATCTGTCTTGAATGTGTGAATTAATCTGATCATATCTTCTCTTATAGCTATCCAATTAAATTGAAAGTTATGCTCAAATTCAACCTCATCGAGCTGGTCTATGAAAATTTTGTAGCCGATTCTTTGCGAAGAAGGTACACTCTAATCTCTACTTTACAAGCTCCAATTCTTTGTTTTGAAATGCTTAAAGAGTTATACGCTAGTGATAATGATTTCAAGGACGTATTTGAACCTTGTTTGGTTGTGCCTAATGAAAAGTACCTTATACATGATGATTTTCTTTAAAATGAAGGTAAATTGTGCATTGCTTCTTGTTCATCTAGATTGTTGCTAGTTAAGGAAGCTCACAGTGGTGTTTTGATAGGTCATTTTGGTATTTCCAAAACTTATGACATTTTACATGAAGATTTCTTTTGGCTTCACATGAAAAGAGATGTAGAAAGATTTATTGATAATTATTTAGAATGTAAAATAGCTAAATCTAAATCTTTACCACATGGACTTTATACTCCATTCAATGTGTCTAGAGAGAACCTTAGGTAGACATTTCTATAGATTTTATTCTTGGACAACCTAGGTCCCCTAGTGGTATGGATTTTATATTTGTTGTGGTAGATCGGTTTTCTAAATGGCTTATTTCATACCTTGTAAGAAAATCGATGATGCTAGTCATGTTGTGGATTTTTTCTTTACTTGAGTGGTGAGATTCCAAAGCATACCAAGAATTGTTATTTCGGATCGTGAGACTAAGTTCCTTACTCAATTTTGTTGTGTTTTGTTTAAGAAACTTGGAACTAACTTGTTATATTCTATAGCTTCCCATCCATAAACCGAAGGACAAATAGAGGTCATGAATAGAACAATTGGACAACTTCCTAGGGCTATCGTTAAGAAGAATTTGCGCAAATGGGAAGCTTGTTTTACCTCATATTGAGATTGCTTACAATAGAGCTTCTCACTCTGCTACTTCTTACTCTCTTTTTGAAGTTGTTTATGGGTTTAATTTTCTTACTCCTTTTGATTTGATTCCCTTACCTATAGATCATGATTTGAGCTTGGATGGAGAGAAAAAGGTGAAGTTTGTGAAAACTATTCACTCCAAATTCATGCAGCTATTGTGGTTACAAACAAGAAGCTTGTTGCAAAAAAGAATTTGGGAAGGAAATGTGTAGTCTTTGAACCCGGTAATTAGGTTTGGGTTCATCTTCAAAAAGAACGTTTTCCTTCTCAAAGAAAATCAGAGTTAGATAGCTGTGACGAGGGCCACTTTCAATTTCTTGAACGCGTTAATAATAATGCTTATAAGATTGATCTTCCAAGTGATTATAATGTTAGTGCTACCTTCAATGTTTTTAATTTATCTCTATTTGATGTAGGTCAAGATTCGAGGAAGAATCATTTCAAAGGTAGGGAAAATGATAAGAACCATGATGGCCAAGAAGATAGAAAACTTCAAGGACCTATCGCAAGAGCAAGAGAAGGACCAATGAGAATTAAGGAGAAGGATTGATAAAATTGCTCAAAGATTGATGATGGAAATTGGAGAAACTATGAAAGAAGGTCTAAAGCTCAAGAATGAAGGCTTGGAAGATGATGAAAACCCTCTAAGTTTCTTATGGTTCAATGCTTGAACTTGGACAACTAACGGAGCAAATTGGAAGAGAGAGAATTTGAAGAGGCAAGAACATAGCTACCGTAGGCAGTAGGCCCATTACCTACTGTCCATGGTAAGCTTCTATCAAAAATGGACTTGCATGCTGAAAACCTACCGTGTGCACTACAGTAGGGTACTCATTTTACATAATGTCGATGTTTTAGGTGGGAATTGATGTTTTAATTCACATTATAACTTTCAATTAAGTCCCTAATGCGACTTGGGTGGACCCAAGACCATGTTTAGATTAGGATTTTGACTAAGTCCTACAAATACCCTAATGTAGCTTAATTGTAGGACTAATTGATGATTTTATGAAAATTGAAGAGCTATCTCTAGGGTTCTTAAGTTTTGATGCTTTCTACTTGAAGTTAATCTAGGGTTTGATCATTCCTTAGATTTTGATTTTTATTGAACACTTGGATTTGGAAAATCTAAGGGTTCTCATATTGATCTTAATGCCTACTCTTTGATATTACATCCTTGTAATTGTCCTAGAGCACGATTTTCTTCACAAGAGGCTAATTAGGTGTTGGGTAAACAATCCCATAGTTGAATTGGCTTGTAGAGAAAAGAATATTCAATAGGAATTCAAGTGGTGCTTATATTAGCTAGGGTTGCTTAAGGATGGAGAGTTTTCAAGTCTATTGAAGGCAAAAAGATCCTTGGGAAGCTTAGTTGAAGGCTTTTCATCTTTGTGCAACAAGATTCATATCACAAGTGGTCATTAAATCAAAACCCATTACTCAAAGGAATCATAAATCTTGATACAAACAATTTTCTCCATGAGATTTCAATCCCATACTCTACAATTACAAACAATTTTAGCTACTGAATTATTCATAAATCTTTTCTGAGTCGAAGAATAACAATTAGAAATTCTTTTCCTCCAATAAAGTCCGCGTAAATCATATACATACACGCTTATCTCATTGGATACTTTAACAATTTCGAGAATCTATATTCATCATTAGTTGGTTCTTAGATAAAAATCGTAAAAAATGATAAGTTAATAAATTTCCATAGTTTGGCAGAGTAAAAAAATTAACCTCATAAGTTCATTAATCTATGAAAAAAACTCAATTAATGGATTTTAGGATGAAGAAATCATTCTATAGAAAGAATTATTGACGAAAACAATTTTTATGAGCGTTGATTAATTTTTGGAAATACAGAATCATCGGACTCTAAATTAAAGTGTCTAGAGGGGTCATTTTTCATTTACACTTTTTGAATTCTTACTTTTTGAAATTGAAAAGTTATAACTTCTGTAGTTAAATTTCTTAATAATAGTAAGGAGGTTAAAAAGAAAAAATTTTCATATATTATTAATTAATTTTGCTACATATATATATCAAAATAAACTATAATACTACATTCTCATAGAAAAAATAATGTAACAACTAAATGTTAAAATATTTGAGTATATGCATTAGAACTAATATACAAAATATTAAGTTGAGGTCATCAATGTGAATTAGTTTACTTAAATTTGGACATCACAAAAAAAAGGCCAAGAACAAAATAAAAGAAGAAACCAATTAATATACATAGAATAAAAAATAAGGTTTATTTATAATATTTAATTGAAAAAACAAAATTTATAACAAGCTTAATGTTAAAAAAATTGCAAAACGTGCAAATGTATGTGCACAATACTAGTTAAAAATTAAAAGGAACCATAAATCTTCAATATACAAACGATTATTGCATCAGAACCCGTTAGTCAAAGCAATCATAAATGTTGATTATAAACAATTTTCTCCATGAGATTTCAATCCTGCTATGTTATCATCCTCGACTGACAAGAAACACAAAAGGCACCCTTTCAATAATAAAACACCAACATTAAAACATATATATTCAATGGTTATGACATCTGTAAGAAAACATTCTTCAAAATTTTCTATATTGAAGTCGAATAAATTCAACAGATGTCCTTATTTGGTCAATCAAAGTCATCCCAAATGGCTAATTCCTCAACAAAATCGATCCGTGTGTAGTTTGTACGTCCTTTTCTTTTCAGATTACCCTTTTCAACATATTTTATGTAAGAAAAGGAATCAAGTGAAGGGCTACGTTATAGACATTAGCTACCAAATTATTCATAAATCTTTCATAAGTCAAAGAATAATAATTGAAAATTTTTTTTCTCCAATAATGTTTGTGCAAATAATATGCACACATGCTTATCTCATTCGGTTTTAACAATTTTACGAATCTATATTCATCATTAGATGGTTCATAGATAAAAACTATAAAAAATGAGAGAGTAAGAAATTTTTTAAAATGGCTGAGTTCAAAATTGATGTGAACAAAGGTTCCAAAAATTAACATCATAAATGCATTAATTGATGGAAGAAAACTCAATTACTGAATCTTACGCTGAAGAAATCATTCCAGGGAAAGAATTGTTAACGGGACCAATATTTATCAACATTAATAAATCTTTGGAAATATGAAATCATCGGACTCTAAATTAAAGTCCTAAAGGGGTCATTTCATATTTACACTTTTTGAATTCTTACTTTCTGAAATTGATAAGTTTAACTTATGTAGTAAAAGTTCTTAATAATAATAGGCATATTAAAAAGGTAAATTCTTTATATATTATTAATTGTTTTGCTACCTATATATGAAAATAAAATGTAATACTAGCATCCTCCAATAAAGAGAAAAAAACAATGTAACAACTAAATGCTAAACTCTTGAGTATATGCATTAGAATTAAATACTAAGTATTAAATTGAGGCCATCAATGTGAATTAGTTTACTAAATTTTTATATTATGAAAAAAAAAGGCAAAGAAGAACATAAAAAAAACCATTTAATATATATAAAATAAAAATAAGGTTTACTTATAATATGTAATTGAAATAAAGAAAATAGATAACTAGTTAATTTCACAAAAATTGTACTACGTACAAATGCCCACAATACTAGTTAAAAATTAAAAGGAATCATAAATCTACAATATATAAACGGCCAGTAAATGAAAACCCATTACTCAAAGGAATCATAAATCTTGATATACAAATAATTTTTCTCCATGAGATTTTAGACCCGTTATCTAAAATTAGAATACCTCGTATTCATATCTTGAAATCCTCCACTTCAACAAACACAAAGGCACCCTTTCAATAATAAAAGACCAATATGAAAGGTACCATTTCAAGGGTGATAACATCTGTATAAGAAAAACTAGTTATAATATCTATAAAAAGTATTCTTGAAAATTTTCTCTATTGAAGTCGAATGAATTACAAATGTCCTTTTTTGTCTATCAAATATCCCACATGGCTAATTCCTCAACTAAATTGATCCGTATCAAGTTTGGACATTCTTTTCTTTTCGGAAAACATGAGAAAAAATCAAGTGAAGAGTTCCATTATAGACATTAGCTACTGAATTATTCATAAATCTTTCATGAGTCGAAGAATAACAATTGTAAATTCTTTTTCTCTAATAATATTGGTGCAAATATAAATACACGCATATCTCATTTGCTAATTTTAAAAATGTCATGAATCTATATTCATCATTAGATGGTTAATGGATAAAAGCCATAAAAATGATAGGTTAATAAATTTTCATAGGTTGGTTGAATTCAAAATTTATGTGAACATAGGTTCCAAAAATGAATTTCATAAATGCATTAATTGTTGAAAAGAAACTCGATTAATGGATCTTACAATGAAGAAATCATTCCCAAAAAGGATTGTTGACTGAACCAATTTTTATTGGTGTTGATAAATCTTCGGAAATATGGACTCATCGGACGGTAAATTAAATGGCCTAGAGGGGTCAGTTTCGATTTACACTTTTTGAGTTCTCACATTCTGAAATCGATAAGTTTAACTTCTTATTTATTTCGGTACCGATATATCAAAATAAATTATAATAGTAGCATTCTCTAATAAAGAAAAAAAGATAATGTAGGAACTAAACGTTAAAATCTTGGAGTATATGCATTAGAATTAAATACTAAATATTAAATTGAGGCCATCAATATGAATTAAGTTTCCTAAATTTCGATATTACAAAAAAAGGCGAAGAAAATAAAAAAAAACCATTAATATACATAAAAAAATAAGGTTTAATTATAATATGAAATTCAAATAACGAAAATGGATAACTAGGTTAATTTCACAAAACATTCTACTACATGCAAATGCACGTGCACAATATTAGTTAAAAATTAAAGGAATCATACATCTTCGATATACAAACGGTTATTAAACAAAACCCATTACTCAAAGGAATCATAAATCTTGATATACAAGTATTTTCTCCATGAGATATAAATTCTGTAATCTACCATTACAGTACCTCATATTCATATCTTGTCATCTTCGACTCACAATAAAAAAAGGTGCCCTTTCAACAATCAAAGACTAATATTAAAGGTATCATTTTCAATGGTGATATCATTTGTATAAAAAAGTGACTATAACATATGAATGAAAATATTCTTGAAAGTTTTCTCTGTTGAAGTGGAGTGAATTCAACCAATCTCCTTATTTGGTCTATCAAAATTATCCCATATAGCTAATTCCTACACTAAATTGATCTATATCAAGTTTGGACATCCTTTCCTTTTAAGATTATCCTTTCGAACATGCGTTAAGTAAGAAAAGAAATCCAGTGATGGGCTCCATTATAAATATGAGAAACTGAATTATTCATAATCTTTCTGAGTCAAGGAATAACAATTGGAAATTCTTTTTCTCCAAAAAATCATATTCGTACACGCTTATCTCATTTGGTAATTTTAACAATTTCATGATTTTTTATTCATCATCAGATGGTTCATAGATAAAACCTGTAAAATATTATAGGTTAATAAATTTCCATAGAATAGTTAAGTTCAAAATTTATGTGAGCAAAGCTTTAAAAACTAACGTCATAAATGCGTTAATCGATAAAAAAACTGAATCAATGGATGTTACGATGAAGAAATCAATCCATAGAAAGAATTGTTGACGAAAACAATTTTTATCACTAATGATAAATCTTTCGAAATACGGAATCAACTAATTCTAAATTAAAGTACCTAAAGGACTCATTTTTGATGTACAATTTTTGAATTCTTACTTTCTAAGATTGATGAGTTTAAGTTTTATAATAAAATTTCTTACTAACAGTAGTGAGGTTAAAAAGGTTAATTCTTTATATATTATCAATTAGCCTACTATATATATATTTATATATCCAAATAAACTATAATACTATCATTTTCTAATAAAGAGGAAAAAATAATGTAGCAATTGAATGTTAAAATCTTAGAGTATACGCTTTAGAATTAAATGCTAAATATTAAATTGAGGTAAAAAATGTGAATTAGTTAAATTTTGATTTTACAAAAAAAAAAGGCAAAGAAGAAAATAAAAAAAACAAATAATATACATAAAATAAAAAATAAGATTATTTATAATACATAATTAAACAAACGAAAATGGATAACTAGTTTGATTTTTTAAAAATTGTACTACGTGCAAATTCACGTGGACAAATACTACTTAAAAGTTAAAATGAATCACAAATCTTTGATATACAAATGGTAATTAAATCCAAACTCATTACTCAAAGGAATCATAAATGTTTATACACAAACAATTTTCTCCATGAGATTTCAATCCTGATCTACAATTATCGTACCTCATCTTCATATCTTGTCATCCTCGACTAACAATAAATACAAAGTCACCCTTTCAATAATCAAAGGCTAATATTAAAAGTGTCATTTTCAAGGATTATAACATCTGTAAGAAAATATTCTTTAAAATTTTCTCTATTGAAGTCGAATGAGTTCGACAAATGTCCTTGTTTAGTCTATCTAAATTATCCCTCATGGCTAATTCCTGAACTAAATCGATCCGTATCAGGTTCGAACATCCTTTTCTTTTTGAATTACCCTTTTCAACAAATTTAAAGTAAGAAAAGAAATCGAGTGAAGGACTCCATTATAGACATTAGCTACTGAATTATTCATAAATCTTTCCTGAATCGAAGAATAACAATTGAAAATTCTTTTTCTCCAATAAAGTCCGTGCAAATAATATGCATACAAGCATATCTCATTTTGTAATTTTAACAATTTCATGAATCTATATTCATCATTGATGGTTCAAAGATAAAAACTATAAAAAGTGATAGGTTAATAAATTTTCATAGGATGGCTGAGTGCAAAATTGATGTGAGCAATGGTTCCAAAAATCAACATCATGAACATGCTAATCGTTGAAAAGAAACTCAATTAATGAATCTTACGATGAAGAAATAATTCCACAAAAAGAATTGTTGACGAAAGAAACTTTTATCAGTGTTGATAAGTCTTTGGAAATATGGAATTATCGGACTATAAATTAAAGTTTCTAGTGGGGTCTATTTCAATTTATGCTTTTTGAATTTAACTTTCTGAGATTGATAAGTTTAACTTCTATAGTAAAATTTCTTAATAATAGTAGGGAGGTTAAAAATGTAAATTCTTTATTTATTGTTAATTATTTTGATGCGTATATCTATGTATATATATGTATCAAAGTAAACTATAATACTAGCATTCTCTAATAAACAGAAAAAAATAATGTAACAACTAAATGTTCAAATCTTTGAGTATATGCATTAGAATAAAATACTAAATATTAAATTGAGTCCATCGATGTGAATTAGTTTACTAAATTTTGATATTACCCGAAAAAAAAGGCAAAGAAGAAAATAAAAAAATCAATTAATATACAAAAAATAAAAAAATAAGGCTTATTTATAATATGTAATTGAAATAACGAAAATTGATAATTAGTTTAATTTTACAAAAATTGGCTACGTGCAAATTCACGTACAAAATATTAATTTATATTAAAAGGAATCATAATTTTTCGATATAGAAACGGTCATTAAATCAAAACCTATTACGCAAAGGAATCATAAATATTGATATACAAGCAATTTTCTCCATGAGATTTCAATCCCGCAATCTACAATTATAATATCTCATATTCGTATCTTGTTATCCTCGACTGACAATAAATACAAAGGTACCCTTTCAATAATCAAAGACTATTATTAAAAGTATCATTCTCAATGGTGCTAGCATCGGTAGAAAAAAGTGGTTATATAATGGGTAGAAAAATATTCTTGAAAATTTTCTCTGTTGAACTCAAATGAATTCAATAAATGTCCTTATTTGGTCTATTAAAATTATCCCATATGACTAATTCCCCAACTAAATCATCTATATCAGGTTTGGACATCCTTTCCCTTTCAGATTATGTCTTTCAACATGTTTATTAAGTAAGAAAAGAAATCAAGTGATGCACTCCACTATAGACATTAGGAAGTGAATTATTCATAAATCTTTTCTGAGTCAAAGAATGACTATTGGAAATTAATTTTCTCCAATAATGTTTGTGCAAATCATATACATATACACTTATCTCATTCGGTAATTTTAACAATTTCACGAATCTATATTCATCATTAGATGGTTCTTACATAAAAACTGTAAAAAATTATATGCTAATAAATTTTCATAGAATTGCTGAGTTTAAAATTTATGTGAACAAAGGTTCAAAAAATTTAACGTCATAAATGCACTAATTGATGAAAAAAATTCAATTAATGAATGTTATGATGAAAAAAATCATTCCATAGAAAGATTGTTTAGAAAGTTTTTTTTATCAGCATTGGGAAATACGAATCATCGGACTCTAAATTAAAGTGCCTAGAGGGGACATTTTCGATTTACACTTTTTGAATTCTCACTTTTTGAAATTGATAAGTTTAACTTCTTTAGTAAAATTGCTCCATAATAGTAGGGAGGTTAAAAAGGTAAATTCTTTATATATTATTAATTATTTGCTACATATATACATACATATATATATATATATATATATATTAAAATAAACTATGATGTAACAACTAAATGTTAAAATCTTGGAGTGTACATGTTAGAATTAATACTAAATATTAAGTTGAGGCCACAATTTGAATTATTTTACTCAATTTTGATATTACCAAAATAAACACGCAAAGAAGAAAATTGAAAAAACAAATTAATATACATAAAATAAAAAAAAAAATTTATTTATAATAAGTAGTTTAACTTTACAAAAATTGTGCTATGTGCAAATGCACATGCACTATACTAGTTAAAAGTTAAAACTAATCACAAATCTTCAATATACAAATTGTTATAATAAAACCCATTACTCAAAGAAATCATAAATCTTGATATACAAACAATTTTCTCCATGGGATTTTAATCTCGTAAACTTCAATTATCATACTTCGTATTCATATCTTGTCATCTTAGACTAACAATAAACACAAAGGCAACCTTTCAATAATCAAAGGCTAATATTGCAAGTATCATTTTCATTGGCTATAACATATGTATTAAAAAAATGATCATAACATCTGTAAGAAAATATTCTTGAAAATTTTCTCTATTGAAGTCGAATGAATTCAATAATTGTCCTTAATTGGTCTATCAAAATTATCCCACATGGCTAATTTCTCAACTAAATCGATCTATTTCAGGTTTAGACATCCTTTCCTTTTTGGATTACCCTTTTCAACATGTATTAGTAAGAAGAGAAATCAAGTGAAGGGATCCATTATAGACATTAGTTACTGAATTATTCATGATATTTCCTGAGTGGAAGAATAATAATTGGAAATTCTTTTACTCCCTAATCACTTCTATAAAATACCCTCACTGTGATGCACAAAAACATCACAATTAGTGACGCTTTACCTCTGGTGACCCTTTCAAACAACGTGGTCTAATGTCGAGTGGCTATAGACCCAGTAAAACTTCAAAGCATCACTATATATTTTCCATACATACACTTTCAACGCCATGAAAAATATATTTTGACTACATTTTTAAGCGTAACAACAGATATTATAACTATAAAAAAATTAAAATATCTTCAAGATTATATTACGTTTAAAAGCGTCATGATTGATGTATGATAATGGTCAAAAGAGTCACCATATACCATTAATATCCGTAGATAAAAGCATTACTATCAAGGACGGACCTACTAGGGGGCTCGGGTGGGCTCGAGTCCCCCCGGCAATTAATTTTTTTTTAAAATAAAAATTTTAGGTTTTTTACATTTAAGCCCCCCAATTTTTTTTCAATTTAGCCCCCCAAAATGTAGGGACTAATTTATAAAAAAAAAATTTGTAAACCCTCGGCAGCTGCGGGCTGCCAACAGAAACAACAAAAAAAAAAAAAGGAACTTTCTCTCTCCCCGACTGGCTCCCGCTCCCACTCTGCGAAACAGAAATGTAAACCCTCTTCCTCGGTCAGTGGTGTCGGACTCCGAGCTCGGCGGTGGTGGCGCAACAAACAGACAGCGGCACAGAGCGGGCGGTGTCGTGTGCGTGTCGACAGTGGCGGATTGAGACAGGACAGCAGCGGCGCTGCAGCAGCAAGCCAGCAATCGGCGGCAGGAAGGAAGGAGACGGACACGGCGGCGCGGTGGCGGCAGATGCAGTCAGTGCTGTACATGTACTGAAGCAGAAGCAGTGAAGCTACTCTGTTCAGAAACATTTTGAAGAAAAAAAAAGTAAGTTTTCAGAAAGATTTTTATTTCTATCATTTTTTATTTTGAGTGCTAAATTTTTTATTTTGGTAAATAGATTTTTGAGTGCTAAAATTTTTATGTTGTTAGTGAAAAAATTTCTAGGATTTTTTTGGTAAAAATATGATTATTATATAATTTATGTTCTAATTAATTATTATGTTATAAATGAAATGTGTTGAATTGTGAATTTAAACTATTTGAATATTATATAAGATTTTACTATGGAGAAATATTTTGGAAAATAGAAGAAGGGTTCTAAACCGGATGAAGAAAAATAAGCTAATAAAGGAAATGTTAATGATGAAGATCGTGGGAAAAAGCCTCAGGTAGGGGTAGAGTTTTCGGATTTTGAAATTATTGGTGATCCAGGATTGCATAAACTAATTGATAGTTATCCTTATGAAATTAAAGATGAATTAAGGAGACGGTATGTGGCTAAAGGCCCAACTCAACCATGTGATCATAAATTTTCGCAAACTGATTTTGGTGAAATTAGAAGATCGTTTCAGAAGATATGGTTTAAAGATTTTACTTGGTTAGAGTACAGTGTATGTAAAGATGCAGCATTTTGTTTCTGTTGTTATTTGTTTGCTAAAGGTCAAAATCACAACATGGTGATGATATGTTTACAGAAGTTGGTTTTAAAAATTGGAAACGTGCTAAAGAAAAATTTAGAAACCATGAAGGTGCTCCAAATAGTCCTCACTCTGGTGCTATAATTCAGTGTTGGGTTTCAAAAATCAAAGACATAATGTGGAATACATTTTAACGAAACAAAGTAGTCAAACTGAGATTGACTACCGTGCACGGGTAACTGCTATTGTAAAAGTTATTCGATTTTTATTAAGTCAGGGTTTAGCTTTCCGTGGAAATGATGAGTCGATAAATTCAATCCGACGAGGTAATTTGCTTGAATTAACAAAATGGTATTGTGAGGAATCGGAAGAAGTAAATAAGGTTATGAACGTGAATGTTCTGGGAAATAATCAGTTGACTTCTCCTAAAATTCAAAAAGAAATTGTTAATGCTTGTGCAACAAAAGTGAGACAAGCTATTATCAATGAGACTGGTGACAAGTTTTTTTGTCTTTTGGTTGATGAGGCTCGAGATAGCTCTGTGAAGGAGCAATTGTCTATAGTTTTGAGATTTGTTAATGATAATGGAGAAGTGGTCGAGCGTTTTCTTGGAGTAGTACATGTGAGTGACACTTCTGCACGGACGTTGAAAAATAGTATTGATAATTTCTTTGCAATAAATGGATTATCAATTTCACAGCTCAGAGGTCAAGGTTATGATGGGGCGTCTAATATGCGTGGCGAGCTTAATGGATTGAAACAAAAAAATTTAGATGAAAATAAGTACGCATATTATATTCATTGCTTTGCTCACCAACTTCAATTAGTGCTTGTGGCTACTTCAAAGAAAAATGCTCACGTGTGTAGTTTTTTTAGTACCTTGCTAAGATTGTAAACATTGTTGGAGCTTCATGTAAAAGAAAGGATGCTCTTCTGTAAAAGCAGTATGATGATCTTGTAAAATGTCTAGAAAGTGGAGAAATTGCTACAGGAAAGGGCAAAAATCAGGAAACAAGTTTAGCTCGGCCAGGTGATACTCGTTGGGGCTCTCACTTCAAAACAATAACTCGGATTTTGCATATGTGGGATGCAGTGACACATGTGCTTGAAACTATATATGAAGACACTGATGAGGTCAATAGTCGAGGCATTGCCCGAGTTTGATTGATAAAATGTGGCAGTTTGAATTTGTATTCATTGCTCAATTAATGGTAAATATATTGGCAAAAACAAATACATTGTCAATGTGCTTGCAACAAAGGACTCAAAACATAGTCACTGCTGTTCGGATGATTCAGACAATAAAGGAAGATTTGAAGAAGTACAGAAATGATGATGATTATTAGGAGGAGTTATTGGGTGTTGTTACTGCATTTTGTATCAAAAATGATATTTTTGTGCCGAACATGCAAGATCCTTTACCAGGCCGAGCTAGATTATACAGGAGTGTGGATGGGCAGCCAAAGACTTACTACCATTTGTTTCGTCGAGACATCTTTTTTGAGGTAATTAATTTCATTATTTTTTTAACTTATTACCTAATACTTAATTATTTGTAATATTATAAATTATTAACTGTTCTTTTCTCTATTTAATGTTAGGTACTTGATTTTATAGTCAAAGAAATGGATGATCGTTTTACGGAGTTAACTTCAGAGCTACTTATTTGCATATCATGCCTTGATCCCAGAGATTCCTTTGTGAATTTTGATTGGGGTCAGTTACTCCGTCTATCTGAGTTCTATTTAGATGATTTTTCTATCTCTGATAAGTTTGAGCTTAAAGCACAACTTGATACATATATCTCTTACATGAGATCAAGTGATGGGGCAGCTTTCTCTGGCCTTACTGACATTGGATATCTCGCAAAGAAGATGGTTGAGACGAGTACTCACAAGTTTTTTACTTTAGTTTATCGACTAATTGAGTTGGCTTTAGTCTTGCCTGTTGCTTCAGCGACCGTTGAAAGATCGTTTTTTGCTATGAGAATGATTAAGAATGATTTACGCAATAGGATGGGAGATGAGTTTCTCAATGACAGTTTGGTTTGTTATGTGGAGCAAGACATTTTTAAGAGTATTGAAAATGAAGACATCTTGCAGCGGTTTCAAAATATGCAAACTCGAAGAATAAAATTTTGCCATCTTAATCATTTCGTTCACATGTAAAACTCTATTTTAAATCATTTTTCAGTAGTGATTTCTTTTTCATTCTTGGCATTGAGATGAATATTATTTGTTTTCATATTAATCTTCTAATGTTCTAAATCAATTGCAGGTCATATTGGATTTCGTCTTCTGATCGTGCTCATCTCATCTGTTATCTCAAGATTCTGATCAAGATTCTCAGCTTTGATGGAGGTATTTATCTCGTGAGTGATGGGTAATCATTCCTCGTGAGTGATGGGTGATCACTCCTCATTGGTAATAGACGATTACCTATTCTTTTGTTATATTATATGTAAATTTAGAATTTGTAATGTTTATCCCGTGAGTGATGGGTGATCACTCCTCATTGATAATGGGCGATTACCTATTCTTTTGCTATATTATATGTAAATTTATAATTGTAATGCTTATCCCGTGTGTGATGGGTGATCACTCCTCATTGGTAATGGACGATTACCTATTCTTTTGCTATATTATATGTAAATTTGGAATTGTTTGAGTGTCTTTTGTACATGGAATGCATCATTTTATAGACGAAATTCTGGCAAAATTTTTTTTTCCTCCAGCCCCCCAATCATATTGTTCTAGTTCCGTCCCTGATTACTATAGAATACCTTTTATTACACTTTTAAACGTGACAATAATATATATTATTATATATTACTATACTTTTTAGAATGTCACTATAATCTCTTTTTGAAAAAAATAGAATCAGGTTTATATATTTATATATACACTACTTGAACAGAGTATATATATAAGACGCCTGAACTGAAATTAATATCTCCGTATTGATACGAAAAGTCCAATCAACAATCATAACAAAAATAAATAATAATATCCATATAAGTTCAAGTCTCCAAAACATTACATAAACAATGACAATATGCAATTACACCTAAAAAAAGAAATTGTTTGAACTATCTGAGGCACAAATCTCTATAATGTATAATTTTCTTTAGCAGCAAAAAGCAAAGTATCGAGCCATAGAACTTGATACTTCAAGTAGAACCTTAAGCATTGTCAAACGGGCCGAACCGGACAGGACCGGACCGGACCGCATCAGGCCCGCATGTAAACGGTCCGGTCCGGTCCGGGCTCGTTTTTGGCGGGCCAAAATGGTAGGAACCCATATCCGTCCGCACCAAGCCCGCGGGTAAACGGGCCAGCCCACGGGCTTGGCCAAAAAAACAAAGATATTCTTCAAATTTAGTCCCCTAATTATAGTATATTTATATTGAAACACCTAAATACCAAAAAAACTTAAATATTGGTCTAAAATTCAAATATTACAAACCTAAATAAACTATAAACTTATAAACATACATAATAATATTAGAAATAAACAAGATAACAAGTAATTCCCAACACATAAAGCGAAATAATTTGTACCAAATAATTCCCAAAACAAAAACCAAAATAAACAAGATAACAACAAACAATCTCCAACAAGAATAAGTACATAATAATTACCCAACAATCATACAAGAATAAACATTTCATAGTATTTATTCTTCAACATCATCTTCATCATCTTCATCTTCAGAAACATTCAACAAATTTGAATCCACTTTCGAGGACAATGATTCATTTAACATCGATTCAATTGTTTCTTCATCATTACCTGTAAAAGTACAAAGTAAATAAAATATTAGTAAATAATAATTATAAATTAAATATAAATGAAGAAAATTTTTACTTACTCTCAGTCTCAGGAGGAATGAAACCATGGAACCGATTACGTGCACATATTAAACCTTGTACATGTCTGGGGAAGAAGACAACTCCTATACTTGTTAAGAACTCGAGCACCAATACTGAAATGCGGATTACGAAGCCACGGTAGTAATTGGAATGCTCAAAATATCGAAGCCATTAAAGCCAATTCAGGGAAACCTATATGCATTATCTTTCCAAAATGTCAAAACGTCTAATCTTGCAAAATGGCTCCATTCATAATGTGGTTCCTCCAAGTAAATCTCCAATTGAGATTTCCCACTAGTTTTAACAACTTTCCTAGAAAGTGACATAAAATCCTAAGAAAACAAGTACAAATAAAATAGTCAAAAAATTAAGTGGCATATGTTTAGGAGATAATATTTAAAGTAGAAAGCATTTGTTTTAAAAAAATAAGAAACTTACAACAATATCATCGGTATCTCCACTTCTTTGTGAGCTAGTAGCTTGAGCTTGTGATTGTGAGAAAGTACTTGATGTTTTTTGAATATTGTGAAAACAACATATGAAAATGTTTTTTGAGAAGATCCATCTTCTCGAAAGCGATACTTGGATCAAGCGCTTCATAACATGCCTCCACCACTCTCAATTTCACTCTAGGATCAAAAAGCGCCCCCTAACTGCAAGAATGACACTCGTAGTCCTTCCAATACTTATCAAACTTAATCTTCATCCGCAAGACCATGTCTTTTATGATATCATCGGGAATGATCCATATACTTTACCAACATGGTTTCAATTTTCCAAACTTGCTCAAAATACAAGTTAGAAGTTGGATAAGAAGAACCGGAGATCAACTTAGTCATTTCATAAAAAGGACGGAGAAAATCACACATCTTTTGAGCCCTTGACCAATCTTCTTGTGAAGGACAAGACTTGTAATTCCTATCACTTAAAGCAAGACTAGAAAATGCAAGTCGATATTTTAAAGCACCTTCAAGCATTATAAAAGTAGAATTCCATCGGGTAGAAACATCCAATCTCAAATGAACCCTCATTTCTAATCCCACTTGTGTAATACATTCTTCAAAAACTTTCATTCTCCCCTCTGAGCCCTTAACATACTTGATACTTTCTCTAATCTTAGACAAAGCCTCACTAGCTACTTTTAGACCTTCTTGCACAATCAAATTCAAGATATGTCTTTGAGCAACGAATATGGAAAAAATTCACCATTGCACAACAAACTATTTTGCAAACAAAGTTGTTCACGCAAAATATCTTGCATATTATCATTAGAAGAGGCATTATCCAAGGTTATAGAAAATATTTTCTTATCAATCCCCCACTCTTTTAACAAATCATAAACTTTTTCTAGACAATTCAACCCCCTGAATGTGGGGGTTGGAAAATCGAAAAAAGCAAGTATGCAACTATTCATTTTCCATGTAGCATCAACAAAGTGAGCAGTCAAACAAATATAACCTTCGGATGTGCAAGCAGTCCAAACATCGGAAGTGAGACATATACGACTAGGAACATCGGCTAAAGTTTGTTTCAAGCAAATTTTCTTATTTGTATAAACTTTCCACACATCAGATGCAGCTGTATTCCTTGAGATGTGTTTCACATCGAGATTGAGATAGGTGAAAATATCTCTAATCCCTTCGTACTCAACAAATGAGAAAGGAAGGTCATGCTTTATGATTGCCAAAGCTATTTTTTCACGAAGAACCTTTTGAGAAATTTTTCTTTTTCTTGCCTTCCCAGTAGTATTGTCTATAATCATATCACCCACATCCCGAAATTTAGCCCTTAAAGGAAGACACTTATCTATATGACGCTTAAGAGTAGATGTCCCATGTGTACTCCCCCCTGCAATATACACTTTCTTACAACCAAGACACTCGGCCCTCGGCTTACCATCTTTCTCACCTATACTCCTAGCATATGTCCATACATCTGAACTTTTAGATTTTTTGGCCTTTTTTGAAGATTGAGATTGTTCAGCAATTGATTCATCATCACCAACATTTTTATCCATTTTCTGTAGTATTTCAATGCACAAACACATTCACATAGCGAACACTACACAAACACAATCACATAAACATTAAAACATGATATAGTGCCCAAGTAAAACATTGAGACACACCAAACAGTAGCTGCAGGACATCTTTTATATTTATATTTAAAATGTATATAGCAGTTCCAAATCAAAGAAACAGTTAAGCATGTCAAGATACCATCTGTAAGGTTAGTTCAAGCATAAGAAATTCCCAAAATAAATTGATCAAAAAAATTAAACAATCAAAGCACATTAAATTATACACATTCATACTAATATTTTCAACGTAAACACGATAACAAATAACATAAAAATAAGATACATAATGACAAGTAGGCTAAAGCAAAACTCAATGACTATGGTGTTATTAGCTTTTTATGTTTTAATGTTTTCGAGTAGTAATAATCAATAAAATTTGGTATTTTATAGTATATTATGATTTAAGTAAAATTAAAATTTATTATATTATTTATTTTGTAAATATTAATAACATGCATTAAAAAAAATGAATAATTCTGATTATATATATATACGCATAAAGAAGCTCATGAAATATTAGCTCATTCTTTAAGCTATAGACATGAGTCCTTAGGTATCAAATTTTCCCCAATTTTACAAAAAGGTTTAACATCCAATAAAGAATGGGGATTCCTGGCAAAATAAATAAATAAAGAATGGGTTATTAAAGTTAAAGGGTTGAATTGAATCCTCCCACAACAGCTCCCTCTTCTTCTATGATAAGTAGTTTCACTAGGATGAAGATAAAATGGATGAGATGGTGATAATTCTTCACTAGCTTTCGTCATTCAGAATTTTCAGAAAGAAAAAAACACTCCTACAGAGACAGTATGAAGATCACAACTTCAAAAAAAAATAAATTGAAAAAAAATCCAAATTCAATCAAAGAGCCAGAAGAGACTTCAAAGAACAATCAGATTAATCAGAGAATAAAGGCAGAGAAACAAGCAAGATTGCTCTGATAAGTTCTATCCTCTTTTAGTCCCGCCGTTTATTATATTTGCCAGCCAGAGACCACTGCCTATGTTACGGACTTGCTCCTCTAAGGTTCAAATTTAGATTGATTTTTTATTTAAAAACATATATTTTATTCTTCTGAGTTCATAAAAAATGAATGAGTTGTAATCAGAATGTGAGGCCCTAAATGGAAAAAAAAAAAAAAAAGGGGATAGAATGATACCATCTGTAACTTACTTTTTTAAATGGAGTTTGTGGCGTCTGTGCTGGTGCTGCTGCAGAGCCGCGCAGTGGACCAGTAGTGCAGCAGAGCGGAGCTGCGGGAGGCGGCGGCGAGAGGTGAGAGCTGCGGGAGGCGGCGGCGAGAGCTGCGGGATGCGGCGGCGAGAGGTGAGAGCTGCGGGAGGCGGCGGCGAGAGCTGCGGGAGGCGGCGACGAGAGGTGAGAGCTGCCTGGAGGTGGCGGCGAGAGCTGAGGCTTACTGAGGAAGAATGAGAGACAGAGAGAGCCGAGAGTGAGAGACGAGAGACTGAGAGTGAGAGAGAGTGGCGGAGAGGCTGTCTGAATTTTCAGACAGTAGGAGGAGTAGGGTTTACAAAAACACATTATTTTCATTTAAGTCCCTAAGAAAATAAATAACTTAAATTAGGTCCTAAAATAATTCATATAATAATAGATAAAATAATCTCTCACAAACGGGCCAGCCCGCGAACCGGACCGGACCGGCCGGTAAAAAACTGCATAAAAAATGGTCCGGTCCGGTCCGAGCTTATTTTGTACGGACTTAAATTTTAAAAACCATATCCGTCCATATCGCGGGCGGTCCGGGCCGGCCCGTGGGCTTGAGCCCGTTTTGACAGTGCTACTTTTCATGAACAGCCACAAAATAATAGGATATTGCTAATTGAGTATACTTGTACAATAAAAAATTTCAAATTCAATCTCCATTATAAGTATATCTCTTAACCTATAATATTATAAAAAAGTAATCACTACTAATAATCTCATATAAAACATATTATCAAAATGAGAAAATATATAAATATAATGCATATACGCAGAGAAAACCAAATATCATGGCCAAGCAATAGACAAAAGAGCTTATAGAATGATCAAATGAAAGAGCCTATCAAAATCTGCCCTTAATTGGTCACTCATGTGTAAGACACAGATACTGTTTAGAAGATTCATGATACTTTTGTATTTAATACATGAGGATCAAATAACATACTTTTTTTTTTTTTAATGAATAATCAAATAACATACTCTGTATGAGGATTATGTGTGAGAAAAAGATAATGAACAGAACAATGGAAGCATATGGTACACAACACTGATTTATAGATTTATTTCAAGAAGTGGAACAAATTATCTAATATACTTGTTTTTCCTTATGGCCGATAACACCAATAAAATCAAGAGGAAATCTTCATTGAAAGCTTAACTTCCGCAGTAAAATATTCTAAATAGTAGTAGGAAGGTTAGAAGAGTAAATTTTTTATATATTACTAACTATTTGTCACATAAATATTAAAATATACTATAATACTAGCATTCTCTAATAAAGTGAAAAAAATAATGTAAACAGAATGTTAAAATATTAGAGTACACGCATTAAAATTAAATACTAAATATTAAGTTGAGGTCATTAATTGGTATTAGTTTACTAAATTTGATATTAAAAAAAGGCAAAAAAGAAGATTTTTAAAAATACCAATTAAAATAATTAAAATAAAAAATGAGGTTGTACTATGTGTAAGTGTTCATGCACAATACTAGTTAAAGATTAAAAAGAATCATAAATCTTTGATTTATAAACGCTTATTAAATCAAGATTCATCACTCTAAGGAATCATAAATCGTGATATACAAACAATTTTCTCCATGAGATTCAATCACATGCTCCACGATTACCATTCCTTATATTCATATCTTGTTATTCTGGACTGACAATAAACACAAAGGCACCTTTCAATAATCAAACACTAATATTAAAAGGATCATTTTCAATGGTTATAACATGTGTATAAAAAAATATGATTGTAATATATGTAAGAAAATATTCTTGAAACTTTTCTTTATTAAAATCGAATCAATTCAACAAATATCCTTATTTGGCCGATAAAAATTATCCTACATGGTTAATTCCTCATCTAAATTGATTGTATTAAGTTTGTACATCCTTTTTTTTTTAGATTACCTTTTTCAACATGTTTTAAGTAAGAAAAGAAAATTTTTATATATTATTAGTTATTCGTCACATAAATATTAAAATATACTGTAATACTAGCATTCTCTAATAAAGCAAAAAAAAAAAAAAAAAAAATGTAAACTTAATATTAGAGTACACGCATTAAAATTAAATACTAAATATTAAGTTGAGGTCATTAATTGTTATTAGTTTACTAAATTTTGATATTAAAAAAAAGGCAAAAAAGAAGATTTAAAAAAAATACCAATTAATATAATTAAAATAAAAAATGAGGTTTATTTATAGTACGTACTTGTTAGTTGTACTACGTGTAAATGTTCATCCACAATACTAGTTAAAGATTAAAAGGAATCATAAATCTTTGATTTACCATCGCTTATTAAATCAAGATCCATCACTCTAAGGAATCATAAATCTTGATATACAAACAATTTTCTCCATGAGATATCAATCAACATGCTCCACGATTACCATTCCTTATATTCATATCTTGTTATCCTGGACTGACAATGAACACAAAGGCACCTTTCAATGATCAAACACTAATATTAAAAGGATCATTTTCAATGGTTATAACATCTGTATAAAAAAAATTATAACATATGTAAGAAAATATTCTTGAAAATTTTCTTTTTTAAAATCGAATCAATTCAACAAATATCCTTATTTGGCCGATAAAAATTATCCTACATGGCTAATTCCTCATCTAAATCGATTGTATTAAGTTTGTACATCCTTTTTTTTTTTTTCAGATTACCTTTTTCAACATGTTTTAAGTAAGAAAAGAAATCAAATGAAGGGCTCCATAATAGACATTAACTAATGAATTATTCATAAATCTTTTTAAAGTTGAAGAATAACAATTGGAAATTCTTTCTCTCCAATAATGTTGGTGCAAATCATATACATACACGCTCTCATGCAATAATTTTAATAATTTACCAATCTTTATTCACCAATAAATAATTCATAATTAAGAAGTATAAAAAAAGATACGTTAAAAAATTTCCATACAAAGGCTAAATCTAATATTGTTGCGAAAAAAGGTTCCAAAAATAAATGTTATAAGTGCATTGCTCGACTAACCAAAATACTCGATTAATGATTCTTATGATCAAGAAATCATTTCATAAATACAAAACTCCATGACAAACAAATTTTCATCGGCATTCATGAATCATTCGAAATAAGGAATTATTGGACTCTACTTTAAATTGCATTAAGGGGTCATTTGCGATTTAAACTTTGTGAATTCTCACTTTCTTGAATTCACTTTCTTAAATTGATAAATTTACCTTTTGCAATAAAATTTAATAGTAATATTTAGAAAAGTTTAATGAGTAAATTCCTTATATTTAAATAATTACTTTGCTGCATAAATATCAAGAAAAACTAAAATAGTAGCCTTCTCTAATAAAGAGCAAAAAAGGTAATGTAATAACTATATGTTAAAAGCTTACAGTTTATGCATCAGAATCTATGTCGAGAAATCCTCTTTGTCCAATACGCTGTCGTCACCATCCTCCACGTCGCGTCATGGCTGTCCGCTGGAACCTGGAAGTGATTGTTCAGAACTCCATTCAATATATTGAATATAATATCATCTGCTGAAGGGTTTGAATTTTCAATTGCAAGTTGCAAACGGTGAAATCCTCTGCTGGAATTTTCAATTCCCTTTTGCCACCTGCTACTCCTCCTTACATTTCTGAGCACGCATATTCTTGGTTGCTGATTTTGATTGGTTTTTTTTGGTGGTGTTCTGTCTGCGGATGGAGTGGGTTTTCTAGGTTTCTTCTTTGACGCTTGTTATAGGTCATCCTTCTCCTTTTTGATATGCTCTAATTCCTACTTCTATTTTTTTCCTTTACTTAGGGATCTGCCCCTTTTCAATGTTTTTAGTTTTTCTGGGCTTTGCCCTTCCTTGGTTTTTTGGGTGCGATTCCCATTCTTGCTGTGTGTTTTACTGTGTTGTTGGTATTTCTGGTTCTTTGTTGCTCTTGTTGTTTTTCTAGTTTGGTATTGGAGGTTGCGGGTACTGGTTTTTGCTTTTGATTTCTCTGGCTGCTGCCATAGTCGCTTCTCCCCTTAAGGAATTGCCCTATGATCTCTGTCATTTTGTTTCTTTTTCATCCTTGAGTTTGTTTTTGCGCTGGAGCTGTTACAGCATGAAGGAACAATCACCGATCGCCCTGGGCGGTTGGGACCGTAAGTCCTTTACTGAACTCTTCTCTTCTAATGCCACATCTTTTGCAGTCCATTATATCAAGCCGCCATCATTATTCATAGGAGAACCTTCAATCTTTTTTGGGGAATATGAAATTGCTGCTCTTGCAACTCCTTTCCATCTTTGCTTCATTGGTACAAGTTTTCTTATGGCAAACCGTCTATGCAGGTACTTCACAAGGAATTTCATACTGCGGGTTTCCAGTGATAATTCACAATACCTGATGGCCGGATCCTCGGCATGTTCTTATTCAGTTCTTGAATAATATTATATGAGACTATGGCTTAAAGGAGCATGGAGTTTTCATGGCTTTCCTATGAGAGTGTTAAGTGGGCAATAGGATTCCATTTACATGATCCATCTGTGTTCCTGCTCGGATTGGGCTCGAAGGTCCCTATCAATCTTTCTTGAAAGATCTCTCTCTTCTCTGTTGGTAGTCTTGTGGGGAAACCCATGAAGCTTGACGAACCCACGACAAACCTTAGTCAGCCTAGTATTGCTCGAATCCGTGTTGAATTGATTTATTAAAACCTTTGCCGGCGCATGATAGGATCTGTATATGTAGTACAAAAGGTTTCAAAGGATTATTTATGAGAACCTTCCCCTCTTATTGTCCCCAATGTATGCGGATGACGCATGCTCCTGGTAACTGCAAGAGAGTGACTATTCCTCCACCTAACTGTAATAAGAATTTCCATGACCAAGGGCTTCAAGGAACTCCAAATCAGTCCCTTTCATCTATTCCTGTTTTTGCAACGAAAGTCATGTGGGCTCCAGTAGGAAAGGATAAGGACATTGCCCTTTTGGATGACTTTCTTAGGAATATTTCTTCTCTCGTCTTTGATTAGGTTGCTACTACTGGGCAAGAGTGGTTTCCAACCATTGTAATCAAGCAGTAGGCTGTTTCTCTTTGTCCAAAATTACTCTAAACTGGTATAAGGAGCTAAAGTTTATGCTTAGGCTGCTCTAAACTCCACTGTCCTTAGCATGGCTTCTACAGAGAATATTTCTCCTGCCGAATTCAATTTTACTACTGCTAACAAAAATATATCGCTAGTTTTTGCTTTGGTTTCTTTTGCCGCTCCTCTTGACTTGTTGCAGGATGCTGTGAAGGTGCATGCTGCTAGTTCTTCTTCAGTACGCCATGTTTGGACTATGGGAGGCCTCCTTTGCATCTCTTTCCAATTCTTCGGGGAGATTCTGGCCGTGGAAGGTCATGAAACAACGGCAACAACAAATAAGTCTTCTCCCATTTTAAAGAATAGTAACCTTGCGGCTTCATATAGTGATTATGAATCGAATGTTTCAATTTCCTCAGCTTCGGTTGAGGACAACTTAACTATGATGAAGCTTATTCGTTATATCCCGCACAAGCCGACCCCATTTGTAAGCAGGCATATGATTGCTTCTGGTTCTAAATCAATTAATGTTGTTAAACCTCTTCATGCTCGGCTAGCTTTACTCCATAGCTTCAAGGAGTTCAGTGAAACCTTATCAACTAAACTTGCGGTACAAAGTGTTTTGAACGATGGCTCTTTAATTTTTCCACCACCTGAATTGCAGTTTTCAGATACAGTCTTAGATAAAGACCCTCAATACATAGATATTCCTATCATAGACCTCTTTGTAGACATCAGTGACTTTGACTTGCAGGATGATTACATTCCTGTGTGAACTCGAAAAAACAAGAAAAAACAACTACAAGTTGAGTGTATAGTTTAAGTAGATGTTCAGCTTAAGCTAGGGCTAAATAGTCTCTGTACGTTTTGTTCACTTTTCCTTTTGTGTTGCCTTTTAGCTAAGGCTTCAGACCTTTTACTGTTTCTTATCAATAAAATTAAGAGTTGATAAGAACTGGAGGGATGATGGTTTGCAAATGGAGTTTCAAGGACCAATCACTGGAGCAAGGATTAGGAAGATCAAGGAGCATGATGAAGGTTTGCAAATGGAATGATTACATTTGTTGAACAAGCATTGAATAAAGGATTAAATAGCAAGAATGAAGGCTTAGAAGATGGTGATAAACCTCCCAAGTTGCTCATGATACATTTTCTAGGCAAGGAGCAACAAATGAAGCAAGTTGGAGGTGTAAAATGTTGAAGAATGGCTACGGTAGGCCTTGTACATATCGTCTACGATAGGTTTCTTGAGGGAATTCCCAAAGAAAGACAAATCCTACAGTCAACGGTAGGGTACTATTTTCCACAATGTGATGTTTTGAACAATTTTTAGTGTGTTAACTCTTTAAGTTCCCAAATGGCCTTTTAATGACCTAAGATCATCGACAAAGTAGGGCAAAGTCCTAAACACTATAAATATCTCATTATATCTTATTTTGTACTAAGTTGGAAGTATATATGAAATTGATAGTGTTTGAATTAGGGTTCTTAAGTTCGTCAAGTCTGTTCCTAACTTCTATCTAAGGTTCGATCTTCCTTAGTTAGATTTTATTTGAATCACTTGGATTGAGATGATCCAAGAGTTTCTAAAATTGATCACAATTCCTACTGTTTGATATTTACAATCTTGTAATTTTCAAAGAACTAGGTCTTCTCCACAAAAGACTAATTAGGTGTTGGGTAATCAATCCCAATATTAAATTGGCTAATTGAGGAAAGATTATTCATCATGTATTCAAGAGGTCTTTAGATAGGCTAGAGGTTTGTTAAGGATGGTTAATTTCCAAGTCTTATTGAAGGCAAAGATCTGGTGGGGTGTTTATTTGAAGAATTGATCCATTGTAGATCAAAGTTTATATCATTTTGATCTATTTGCACATTATTTGTTATCAAAGCTACCGTCAAGAAAGCACATTTTTGTTTTAATTGCTGCGAAAATTCGATTAAAAAAGTAGTACATAATGATCTAAAAGAATATCTATAAAGATCATGCAAAACTCGTATAGAAAATTCTTGTCAAAAGCCAATCGAATAAAAAAGAATGTTAAAAGTGATTTTGTGTGAAAAATTTGTTATGGATCTAAACTCGGATGAGTTTATGATCTTTTGGAATTAATTTCATTTAATTTGGATCTGATTTGATTGGTCAATTAGATCAAAATTTTTGATCTTTCCAGAAACTGGATATGTTAAATAGCGGTGGATTAATTTGATCATATCTCATGTTATACCTGTCAAATTAAACGAAAATTGTGCTCAATCTTATCTTCATCAAGTTTTGCTTCTACCTGAACTAATGTGACTTGATTTGGAGTTCATTTGATTGATCAATTTGATTGAAAACTGAAAAGTATTTTCAGACTTGGTTGAAAAAACAAAATGTGAATTAAAGCATTCATATCTTCTGATATACTAACCCGATTCCTCGATATTTGGGCTTAACTTAATCTGCTTTGAGTGAGGAATCTAATCTAAATTTGTTTGACTCCATTTGGATTAATATTTGCTGCGATATTTTCTATTTTAGATACAGGGTGTCATTGTCCCCTGTTTTCTGGGAAAATTTGTTTTAGTACTCTTTCCTCTTTATTTAGCTTAACTTTGTTTGTTTCATTGTTTTTGAATCTAATTGCTTCTTTTCAGTGTTTCGAAGTCTTTAGGGTGATCAATTGTCTTTGATTTGTTCTAATTACTCTTGGATTATTTTTGAAACTCTTGCACTTCAAGTGTTTCATGAAAATTGTCTTTGAATTTCTTTTAACTAACCCAACTAAGTGCTTTGATTGAGATCTATTCTTTGGTTGATTACCTTGGTAATTGTGGTGGAAGGAGTTTGATGGCTTAAAGGATCCTTGACAGGTAAGAGTTTGGAAAACGCAAGAGGATGAGCCTATTGTTATAAAAACCATATATAGAGTATACACGAGTGAAAAGAGTGTTCATCACAAGTGCATACACTTAGGAGTGATAGTGAGGTCCTTTTGTTGGTTTTTATTGTTAATTTGTAGGTTTACTCATGTCTACGAAAGCTCAACTACTTATCCTTCACAATGAAGGAACTAGTGGAAGTTCTCACTCCAATTTGGATCTAATGAAGATTACCATGCAATAACTTCGATAAATACGAAAGGACATGACAGATATAAGAGGGAACATGACCAATTTATATATAGAGCATAGAGTTCAAATCAACATGGAGAGGATATCACTTCTAATACTCTATGGGGATACGGTAACTTCTTTCTTTATGCTAGATCTTATGAGTATAATTCTTATGATTGCTATGAGGACAATAGACTTGGAGTTAGAAATTGTAATAATGAAAGGTCTTATAAGAGAGTTTCAAGGAATGAAATTAGAAATGAAGGGAATTGTATGAATATGGATGGGAGGATGCATAAAAGAGGAGGTGATTATAAGGGATACTATGATAGTTATTGCTATGGAGGGTATGGTTGTGGAAAAAGTTCTCATACTCTAGGAACTACATCCAAACCTCTTAATTACAACAATTTGAAATTACCTCTTTTGTGTGGAAATTTCGGTCCTTATGATTATGAAGTATGGGTATGATTATGAAGCATGAGAGCGAGAAATTGAATCTCTGTTCTATTCCTATGGTGTAAGGAAGAAGAGAAGTTCCAATTGGTGCTAAAATATTTTTCTTACGTGATCAATGATTGGTGGGATTGTAATTGTGAATATAGAAGAAGAATGAGATTAAAACAATTCAAAACAATTGATTCTTTCAAAAATCATTCATGAGTCGAAGAATAATTGGATTATTCTTTCTCCAGAAATGTTAGTGCAAATCATAGACATACACATTTTTCTCATTTTGTAATTGTAACAATTTCAAGAATCAGTATTATTCATCATTAGATGGTTCATAGGTAAAAAACATAAAAAATAATAGGTTAAAAAATATCCATAGGATGGCTGAGTCAAAAATCTGTGTGAACAAAGGTTCCAAGAACTAACATCATAAATGCATTGATTAATAAAAAAACAATCAATTAATGGATCTTATGATGAAGAATCATTCCATTGAAAGATTTTTTAACGAAACCAACTTTTATCGGCATTGATAAATCTTTAGAAATACGGAATCATCGGAATCTATATAAAAGGTCCTAGAGGGGTCATTTTCGATTTACACTTTCTCAAATTGGTAACTTTAATTTCTATAGTAAAGTTTTGTAATAATAGTAGGCAGGTAGAAAAGGTAAATTCTTCATATAATTATTAATAATTTTGCTACATATAAAACTATGATGCTAGGATTCTCTCATAAAGAGAAAAAAATAATGTACGACTAAATCTTAACAGCCATGAGTATATGCATTAGAATTAAATACTAAATATTAAGTTGAGGCAATCAATGTGAATTAGTTTACTAAATTGATATTAAAAAAAATGGCAAAGAAGAAAATAAAAAATCACCAATTAATATACTTAAAAAAAAATATGGTTTATGGATTATATGTAATTGAAGTATCGAAAATGGATAACTAACTTAATTTCACAAAAAATTGTATTACATACAAATGCAAGTGCACAATACTAGTTAAAAATTAAAAGGAATCATAAATATTCAACATACAAATGGTTACTGAATCAAAACCATTACTCAAAGGAATCATAACAAACAATTTTCTCAATGAGATTTCAATCTCGTACTCCACAATTACCATACCTCATATTCATATATTATCATCCTCGACTGACAAAAACACAAAGAAACTCTTTCATTAATAAAAGACTAATATTAAAAGGATGATTTTCAATGGTTATAACATCTGTATCAAAACAAATGGTTATAACATCTCTATGAAAATATTCTTGAAAATTTCGTCTACTGAAGTCTATTGAATACAACAAATGTCCTTATTTGATAAATCAAAATTATCTCACATGGCTAGTTTCTCAACTAGATTGATCTGTATCAGGTTTGGATATCCTTTACATTTCAAATCAGGTCTGTCTGCACCACTGTCTGCTCTCTCTCGAACTCTGTTATTCTATCTTCCTCCCAAGTCCCGACAGGTAAATCACTATTTCCTTGTATATTTAGCTGCCCAGTTTTGTTTATGTTTAATTTTTACAGTCCGTTCCTTCTTATTCTTCATTAATCGTTCAGTCTTGATTCCCATTTCCCTCTTTTTGCCATTTTGGTAGTAAAGGTGTTTGGACTTTGTGGTGTATAAATTTGTTGGATTAGTTTCTACTCGGTCCTTTGTTCTTGATGCTCACAATGGATTGAGTTTGACATTGTTATTTTCACCATTTTCTTTAAAAAAATTATCTTGAAAATGAGACGCAATCTCAGCTGGATTGTTTGCCTTGTGCTGTTTCATGCTTTGATTTGAGAGTTGTTTTTTAGCAAAGATGAGCAGAGACTGAATTTTTTGAGGTTAGAATTTGTGTGGCGGAGAGAAATGTGTTGGAATGTGTAGGTGAAAACAAACAAAATAAAAACTACGAAAATCCACCAACAGGATCCAGACATACTAGAAAAAACGATTGAATAGAAACTACAATGTTTTCTGTCGTTAGGTGTGGAGGCACTGCTATTACTCTTTGCCCTCTACTGGTATCCACGTAATGAACTCCTTTGCAAGCGTTTAGGATGCTAGCGCCTTCTGTGTTATGAAAATTATTCGAACTAATCCTGACTATCTGGTAATACGTAAAATTTTGGAGAGAGAGAGAGAGGCTAGATACAATTATCGCTGTTCTAGGGTTAAAGCCTTTTTTTTTTTTAATCAGATGAAGACGGCTACAAAGTAAAGGTTAACAAAACCTTTTATATCTGTCAACATCAGAACCCTAATTGTCATCTGATGGCAGTTTTAATTTCGTCCGTCTATTCCTATAATCATCCAACGGTTTAATGAATAATATTAAGTAATTAATTTCATTTATTTGATAAGTAAAATTAGTTACGTATTAACTTACCAAATAAATACAATATGGACATGATCTAGATTCATTGAACGTGGACAACGTGTTCACAAGATCATCTATTCTAGTGACCCTATAGGTTCACTTAACGTTAGCAGTGAATGTAAAATGTCCTAGACATCTATTCACAAAATATAAGTGGCCTCTAGCAAGAAATTATGCTTACCAAGTTAAGTAAAAGAAATGATAACCTAACATAAGTTTTTTTTTTTTTTAATATGAAGTCATTTTGTCACACGATATATCCTAAATAAGTATAAGGCATGGACGGTGTCATCCTTATAAAACTTAATTAACCATTTACTTGATCACCAGGTTGACTGTTCTGATAAATAATATTAATAACACCTTATTAATACTTATTTGAGAATGACCATGCATATTCTCCAGTCTTCCTTATCAAGGGGCCCAATGATATCTCTCTCTAGTAAGAGAGAGACAAATCCCTTTCACTATCTCTAATATTAAGTCCATGATAAGAAAATAGCCCAACCAATAGTCATAATAATCACCTTATTAAAAGTGATGTTTGACTATGTCAAAACATATTTTCTCCCAATGCAAGAATCATTAGAAACATTATGTCAAAGGATACCAAACATAAAACTGAGAAGAAATATTTATGATTTAAACCCATGCAATATTCTTCTTCACTTTTGGTCATGTCCAATACACTATTCTCAATATGTATTTATGAATTAATTTTATATCTCATATTCATGATCAGTAAAACTTGATCATCAATCAACTTCATACTGGTTTAATAATACAAGACGTGATAAAACTAAGGACAAACAAGAATAGTATTTTATTAGCAAGAAGGGTTTACTATCAAGTCACATACTTGATGACCAAGAACATAAAATATAATTCCAAATACATGCCTCATAAATAATAAATGTAAGTTAATTGGTCTAGGGCATAGTCTAACAATAAATGCATATTTACAGTGTTAGGGATAAATCCTAATTGACTATTGATTTAAAACAATAAAAGACTACTTACACCCTTAATTAACAACTGAAAATAGTGTTTAAACATTAAAATCCTCATAAAATAAAGCATTTATTCAAAATCTAGGATCTAACATCGGCGTTAGGTACAGGGCCTACCACCTGCGGTAGGTTCTGTTATTCACTCTTCTTGATTTGTTCTTCTTCCAATTTGCTCCATTGGTTGCTCCAAGTTTAGTCATTGAACCATAGGCAACTTAGGACAGTTTTCATCATTTTCTAGGCCTCCATTCTTAAACTTTAGACCTTCTTTCATAGTTTCTTCAACTGCTACCATTAATCCATGAACAACTTGATCATCATTCTCTTTCATTTTCTTTGCTCTTTCTCTTGTGATAGATCTTTGAAACTTTTCATCTCCTCGACCATTTTGGTTTATATCATCTGCCCCTCCTTTGATAACATTCATCCTTCAAATCTTAACAAACATTAGATTGAGATAAATCAGAAACATTGCAAGTAGCACGAACTTTATAATCACTCGAAAGATCAATCTTATAAGTATTATCATTAACACGTTCAAGAACTTGAAAGGGGCCATCGCCACAACTATCTAACTTTTATTTCCTTTGAGAAGGGAAATGTTCTTTTCGGAGATGAGCTTAAACCCAATGACCAGGTTCAAAGACTAAATGTTTCCTTCCCAAATTCCTTTTTGCAACAAACTTCTTGTTTGTAGCCTCAATAGAATCATGAACTTTGGAGTGAATGGTTTTCACAAACACCACTTTTTTCTTTCCATGCAAGCTCAAAGCGTGATCTATAGGTAAAAGAAATAAATTCAAAGGAATTAGAAGATTAAACACATAAACAACATCAAAAGGAGAGTAAGAAGTAGTAGAGTGACGAGCTCTATTGTAAGCAAACTCAATGTGAGGTAAACAAGCTTCCCATTGGCCAATGGTTCTATTCACCACCTCCGTTTGTCTGTTGGTTTTTGGATAACAAGCTATAGAATATAATAAGTCAGTTCTTAGCTTCTTCCACAAACCATGGAAAAAATGACTAGGAAACTTGGTGTCCCCATAAAAAATAATAGTTCTCCGTATGCCATGGAATCATACCACCCAAGTAAAGAACAAATCCGCAATATAACTAGCATCATCTGTTTTCTTATAAGGTATGAAGTAGGGCATTTTAGAAAACTGATCTACCACAACAAATATAGAATCCATACCTTTAAGCTACCTAGGTAGTCCGAGAATAAAATCCATAGAAATGTCTACTGATATGTGCATAATTGACTATATTTTCTATAAGTTAATTTAATCGTTTTAGGTGTTTTTAATATATAAAAGTATATATTTCGGTTTAATATCTCTTGTTCTTGTCTTTGGTGCCTTTCGGAAGCGAAAATGATAAATGAAAACGGGTGAAAATCAGAGCAAAAAAGATAAAAACGGAGCCGTCGGCAATGAAACAACAAACCTACTGCACGAGGTAGGCTAACCTACCATGACCGGGTAGGTTCTTGGAAAAAAATGGGCTTGGCAGACAGAACCCTATTGTGGACGGTAGGTTCGACGGTAGGACCAGCTGGAAGGGAGTTTTAATCGAATTCAAAGTCCGATTAGAAGTGTGTTTTAATCTAACTCAAACTCGGTTTTCACGTATTTTCCACCTCTATTTAAGGGTTTTTTTTTTTTTTTTGTGGCTATTAAAGGGGGCAATACTTAGATAGATAAACTAGGACTAGTTTAGGATTTATATTAGAACTAGTTAGGTTCTATGAGATTAAACACTTTTCAAATTCCATCTTTTATACATTGAATTAGTTAGACAAGTTTTATTTATTTATTGTTTCCATTTTAGTTTCTTGGATTTCAAGAATTGAAGACATAATTTTAAGATTTCGATCTTTAACTTGGCAACTCAGAAGACGAGCTTTGAGACATTTGAGATTTCAATTGCGGCTTCGATTTCAATCATAAGCTTTCTTTTCCTTTTCTTGTTATTTAATTTTATGTTAATTTTCAGGTTTATTATAATGAATAGTGAGTAGTTCTTATGTTTGGATTGGGTTGAACCACAATTCTTGATTTTGAGGTTCATGGCTTAAAACCTTGAATTCGATGCTTTTTTTTAATTTATGTTGTCTTCCAATTGTGTTTGTATGCAATTTAATTTTCACGAGATTAGACTAGTCCTAAGGTTGTTCGGGATTGAAAAAGGAAGGACAATCTGTTGGAATCCGTAGGCAAAAACAAAGTAAAATAAAACTACGGAAATCCACCAACAGGATCTGCACATACTAGAAAAACCGATTGGATAGAAATTACCTCAATGTTTTGATTGTTTGTTGTGGAGGCGCTGCTTTGTACGCTTCGCCCTCTACTGGTATCTACGCGACGAACTCCTCTGCAAGCGATCAGGATGCTAGCCCCTTCTGTGTTCTGAAAACTGTTCAGAACTGATCCTAACTATCTGGTAATCAGTCGTATTTCGGAGAGAGGAGGCTAGATACTTTATCGCCGTTCTAGGGTTTAGGATTTTGTTTTTCTTTAATCAAATAAAGGACGGCTACCAAGGAAAGGTTAACATAACCTTTTATAGCTGTCAATATCAAAACCCTAACTGTTATCTAATAACAGTTTAATCTCGTCTGTCTATTCCTATAATCATTCAACGGTTGGATGAGAAATATTAAGTAATTAATTTCATTTATTCGATTAAATAAAATTAATTACTTATTAACTTACCAGAAAATACAATATGGAATCTAGTCCCCCTTTTGTATACGTTTAACGAATCTGGACACAATCTAGATTCATTGGACGTGGACATTATGCTCACAAGATCGTCTATGCGTGTGACCCTGTAGGTTCACTTAACGTTGGCAGTGAATGAAAAATATCCTATACATTTATTCACAAAACATAAGCGGCCTCTAGCAAGACATTATGCTTACCCAAGTTAAGTAAATGTAATAATAACCTAGCATCAGATTTAATATTTAGTCCTTTTGTCACACGATATCCTAATTAAGTATAAGGCATGGATCAAGTCATCCTTATAAAACTTAATTAACCATTTACTTGATCACCAGGCAGACTGTTCCAACAAATAATATTAATAACACCTTATTAATACTTATTTGAGCATGGCCATGCATATTTTCCAGTCTTCCTTATCAAGGGGCCCATGGATATCTGTCTCTAAAAAGAGAGGGACAAATCCCTTTCACTATCTCCAATATTCAAGCCATGACGAGAAAATAAGTCAACCAATAATCATAATGATCACCTAATTAAAAGTGATGTTTGACTATGTCAAAACATATTTTTCTCCCCATGCAAGAAACATTAGAAACATTAGGTCGAAGGACACCAAATATAAAACTGAGAAGAAATACTTATAACTTAAACCTATGCGATATTTCTTCTTCACTTTGGGTCATGTCCAATACAATATTCTCAATATGTATTTATGAATTGATTTTATATCTCATATTCATGATCAGTAAAACTTGACCATCAGTCAACTTCACACTAGTTTACAAGATGTAATAAACTAGGGACAAACAAGAATAGTATTTTATTAGCTATAAGGGTTTTACTATTAAGTCACGTACTTGATGACCAAGAGCGTAAAATACAATTCAAAATACATGCTTCATAAATTATAAATGTGAGTCAATTGGTCTTAGGGCATATACTAACACAATCTAGGGCAACCAATTGGGGCTTAATTTAGGCAATTGACTAGGGATACGATATTTCACTTTTAGGTCTTTTAAAATCACCTACTTATATTGCCCTCATAATTTGTTAGGGAGAAAAGAGATTTTCCTCTAAGGGTTAGTGAGTAGGGTGGCGTTTGCCTGGAGTTAAGGACTGCCCGATTTGAGTGATGATCCAACTTAATTAATTCAACATCGTTTTCATTGAAGTTTTTTCAATTGAATTTGTGAGAAAGATTAGTTGGATTCCACCATCCAAACTCGTCTGAATAATTCTTTGAAACCGTTTTTGTTATTTCTTTCTTTAAATTAATTTACTTGTTTTCAGTTTTTATTTCTTTTTCATCAACGACCATCTTTTTCTAAGACTAAACATTAGAAACACAGTTAGTACTTAGCCTTGACCGTCCTCGAGAGATTCGACACCGGGTTGAACTAACCTCTGAAGTGTTAGGTCCACTTGGCATACATTGTAGTAATTAGGAATTCCCATTTTTATAACTCACATCAAGTTTTTGGCATCGTTGCCAGGACAACAGTTTAAGGAATATCGTTTATTTATTGCTTTAGTCATGGATTTTGTTTTTGAATTTTCTTGCTTTGTTCCATACTATTGTTGCATGCGGGTGCTTGTGGTATGGATTTTGTGTATTCGGCTTGTTACCTCTAGAACTTATGTTAATGTTTCATTCAATTGTTTGCTCCAAGTGCTGGAAAGTACAATACATATATTAATGATACAATGGAAGCCCGATGGGCAACAATGTTAGAACAAGAGTGGAAAACATGGCCTTTTCGCCTCAATGTATGCATCATCTTATATGAATCCTCTTGTGCTTGAAGAATTTGGACCCAATCCCTCCCAAGATCTCCTCTTTTATTTGAAATACCTCTATTAAGGATTTGAAGCTTCAACATCTAATGAAGAACCAATGAGGAACAATGCCTCACAAACCTAAGCATTGAGAGGTTAAGGCTCTTTCCTAGATAGATGATTGAAACATTGAGGCAACAAACGCCTAAAAACCCCAATCACACAACATAGAAGACCTAAATCCATTAAATTAAGAACACAAACTCCAGACTCAATCAACAAAAGAAATTGAGATGAACAATTGAATTCCATAGACTCATCATCTTAAGGCATTCAATTGCTCACTACTAAGGACTAGAACCCTTAGACAGCTAGACGAAACAAGGATGAAGAGCACTAAAAGACCAAAGAGATTCTCTCTCAAAATAATTTCAACAAAATTCACAATTAGCCTTACAAGGATGTTATTAAGGGGTACTTATAGAATAAGGGCTTAGCCCTAGCTTAACTAATGTTTAAGGGCTTCAATTACACATAATCCTCATAATTAGGAGCTGAAAAATAAACTTACATAACGAATTCCCCCCCTCCCTCCTCCCCAAAAGGGTTGTTACAGAATTCCCCTCCCGAGACCTAGCAGCGGTGGTAGGTTAAGAGCTACCATCGGTAGTAGGTAGCCTAAACTGAGCTCCATCACAAATAGAAAGCTATCGGTGACAGTAGGGTGATGTCATTGATGGTAGGATGTGTTTCCTCCAAGACTTAGCAAAATTTTGCTCCAGGTTGGTGCCTTGATTGCTCCTTATTAATTGAGTACTTTGTACACAACTTGGAATGCTTTCCTTGTGCTTATAACTCCCCATCTTTTCTCTTCAAAGCCTCAATTATGCAAACAAGCATGTCGTTATCTTTTTGAAGTTGAACTTTCTTACTTTGAGATCTTGTCATCGGTCCAAGCTTTACTTCTTTGAATGATGGACTCCTCCGGTTCATCTCACCTTCCCCACCTTTGAAAATATTCTTCCTCCAATCTTCACCTACATCAAAAGAAGATAAATCACAAACATTAAAAGTGGCGCTAACATTATAGTCACTCGGAAGATTAACTTTATATGCATTATCATTTAAGACACTCAAGAACTTGAAACGGTCCATCACCACGAGAATCAAGCTTGCCCTTGCATTAAGAATTAAAACGTTCCTTCCGTATATGCAACCAAACCCAATTACCGGGTTCAAACACCACACGCTTCCTTCTAACATTTTGCTTTGCCACCAACTTCTTGTTGTTAGACTCAATAATCTCGTACACCTTGGCATGAATGGAGTTGACAAACTCCACTTTCCGATTACCATCCAAGCTCACAATATGATCTATAGGCAAAAGAATCAAATCAAAAGGAGTAAAGGATTAAAACTATAAACAATCTCAAAAGGAGTAGTAGAATGTTTAGCCATATTGTAAGCTAGCATAATCTAAGGAAGCGCTTCTTCCCATTGGCGCAAGTTCTTCTTAAAGATAGCCCTAAGAAGTTGGCCAATGGTCTTATTGACCACCTCCATTTGGGCATCGGTTTGTGAATGGCAGGTTGTAGAATACAACAAATGAGTACCCAGTTTCTTCCACAAAACACGCTAAAAATGACTAAGAAATTTAGTATCACCACCCGAAACAATGGTCTTAGGAATTCCATGAAATCTCACTACCCAAGTAAAGAACAAGTTTGCTACATGGCTGGCATCATCGGTTTTCTTGCAAGGTATGAAAAGAGCTATCTTAGAAAACCTATCTACCACCACAAAGATAGAATCCATGCCCTTAGAAGATTTAGGCAAGATAAGGATAAAATCCATAGAAATATCAATCCAAGGAATTTTAGGCACATCTAATGGAGTATAAAGACCAGGAGGCAAAGTAGTAGATTTAGCCTTTTTGCATTCTAGACAATTACCACAAAACTTCTCAACATCTTTTCTCATTTGAGGCCAATAAAATGCTCATGCAAAAAGGGAGATAATGCTTCCCATAGTTGTGGATGAAGAGAAGGAAACTGCCCAAGTACCGGAGGAGTTCACTTCCCCAAGACTTCAAATTCTCCAAGAACCCCTACCGAATACAAGTGTAGTGGAAGAGAGTAAGAGAGATGAGTGCTTGCCAGAGAATAAGAGTGAGTTTGGGAAAGTTGAGCAAGAAAAGGAAAATGAGAGTCTCGTGGAAAGTCAAGAGGGTCATAAACAAGAGCAGCAAGAAACAGAGATAGAGGTCATCGAAAAGAGTGAGGGAGTGATTTCTCCACTAACAAAATTGACTCTTTTCTTGCCAATGGTTCTTTAAGTACGCAAGAATCAGGGGAACAACCCCAGGAGAAGTACGAGAAAAGGAGGCATCTCATGGAATTCAAAAGCGAATGCAATAACGATGAAAGAAAACAATCCCTATGCTATGGAAAATCACGAATGAGTTTTTCTTCAACCTTAACCCTCGTTAATCTTCAGTTTTCCTTTAAAGAGTTAAAATTGTTCGTAATTTATACTATCTTTCTTGAGCTCGACCTTAAGTTTTTAATCTCTCTTCTTGCTTTAGGTTTCAAATTCTTCCATTTTCATTACAAGGAGGTGGCAGAGCGGACTTTGGTTCGAAATACGGAATTTTCTATTTCCCTTTCTTCTTCTTTCTTTCCTTTTAGATTCGTTTCTTTTTATGTTCTTTTGTTTCTTTTATGCTTTCTCTTTTCTTTTGTTTTGATTATTGTTTTTCTTTTAATTATTTTGTTTTTGAGTAGGGGATGGCTTCCTGATAGGATTTATTAATCTATAGCTACGAGACTGCTTCCCATGTATATGATTGTCTTCTTTTTCCACTTTAGCCTGACGCCCACATTGAGGACAATGTGATTTTAAGTGTGAGGGGTGTTTTAATCTTTTCATTCGTTCTTTCATGTTTTTTCTGTTAGCCTCTTATTTGGTGTGTCCTTTTATTTTTTCTTTCAAGTTTTCTTTTTGTTAGTCTCTTTTTTAAAAAAATTCAAAAAAATTAAAAAATTTAAAATTTCAAAAACATTTTATCTCCTTTTCTTTTTACTTTACTTATAAAAATAAAAAAAATATTTTAATTTTACCAGTTTTAGTAGAGTACACAATCACAAAATTCTTTAAGTTTTTTTGAAAAAGGTGAATTACTTAATTACTTTGAAAATCATATTTACTAAATTTCTTACATGATCAATGGTTTTTATTCACTTGTATATGTTGTTTGAGTAACAGAAGCTTAGGAATCTTGGGTAATTAGCATTATGAGAATAATTTTTGAGTCTTTGCCTGCAATTTCAAGATTTTTCTGTCTTTAAAAGCAAAGAAGTCTAGTTTAGGATGGTTCCGGAGATGATGGTCTTAGGCCTTCTTTGAACCTATTGTGCCTTTCTTGTTATATCCTTAATGAAATCAATCCCTAGTTCCCTCTTTGTGCCTTCATGCCAAGGGTTTTAATCCCTTCTTTTATTTGTTGTTTTAACCTCACTATATAAAACCTCAATTTGTGGAGCTAATAGTTAGTATAGACTTTTGACCGTTTTAAGCGAAAGAAACGAATAAGTGTGGAGGTAAAGTGGTGAACAAAGAATGAAAGAAAGAAAAACAATGTTTAAAAGAAATGGGTATTTGGGTAATTTCATGTGTTTGGTGCTTTTGGCTGTGAAAAGATAGAAAAAAGTAATTGATGCTTGAAAAGAAAAAAAAAATAGAAAAAGAGAAAATGCCAAAAGAATGAAAAAATGGTAGAAAACGAAGAAAGAATATGATTTTTTATTTTTATAGTAAAGTCTTAAAAAAAATCAAGCATCTCTCTCTCTCTCTTTTACATTTTGGCAATTTTTAAAAAATATTTAATAGAGGATGTTGTTTGGTGTGATGTGCAAAAAGAAGAATGAAGGTTGTACAAGAGTGAGTAAGAGGAGTGAAAATGGCGGCTAGAAAGTGGTTCTAAATTTTTGTTATCTTTCCTTTCAGTTCGGTTACCTCTATCTTGTTTGTTTTTATCTCTTTTTATCTTCGTTTCTTAACTTAACTATGTCCCTAACCTAACATTACAAGCCAAAATGTCCTGCCTAATCGGGGAACGACATAAAATAGACTTTAGAGTGGATAAGTGATGGAAAAGTATGAGTTGTATGCATTGTCTTTGATAATATTTTATTGTGTTAATTACTTAATATTCCACATTTTCTGTGAAAAACGGCATGAGAAAATCACACATACACACCTTTGATCGGTAATGGTTTCTAGTGACTTAAGGTGGACTTGGTGATTTTTGTGTTTGTCTATTTTTTATTTATTTTGGAGTTGAGAAGTGAAATATTCTATTTGAAGTGGTTGTATCTTTAGTTTTTCTAAGTTCTGTTGATTTTGTTTTTGGCTAAAAATGCTTGTGATTGTTTTGTGATTTTATTTGTTTTATTCGGCTTATGGCATTTTCGTGTTTTGTGTTCCTAGAATATAAAAGTTTTTTAACTCCTTTCGTTTTGCCTATTTAGTGTGTGTTGCTTGAGGGCAAGAAACAGATAAGTGTGAGGTATTTGATATGTACATAATTGGCTACATAATAGTATATATTTTGGTTTAATATCTCTTATTCTTGTCTTAGGTGCCTTCCAGAAGTGAATACGATGAAAGGAAATGAAAAGGAGCGAAAATTGAGCGAAAACAACGAAAATGGAGCCGTTGACAACAAAAAAGCCAACCTATCGTGCAAGGTAGGCTAAACTATCGTTGCTGGTAGGTTCTTTGCAAACAACGGGCTTGGCAGATAGAACCCTACCATAGACAGTAGGGTCAGACCTACCGTTGGTGGTAGGGCCAGCTAGAAGGGAGTTTTAATCCAATTCAAAGTCCGGTTGGAAGGGTGTTCTAATCCAACTCAAACTCGACTTTTCAGGTATTTTTCCAACTCTATTTAAGGAGTTTTTCTGCAGCTATTAAAAGGGGCAATACTTAGTTATATAGATGGATTAGGATTAGTTTAGGATTTAGATTAGAATTAGTTATGGTAGATTTAACACTTTTCAAATTACAGCTTTCATACATTGAATTAGTTAGACAAGTTTTATTTTTTTCTGCAATTTAGTTTCTTATATTTCAAGAATTAAAGACATAATTTCAAGATTTCGATCTTTAGCTTGGTAACTCAAAAGAGGAGTTTTGAAGACGTTCGAGATTTCAATTGTGGGTTCGATTTCAATCCTAAGTTTTGTTTTCTTTTCTTGTTACTGAATTTTCTGTTAATTTTTCTGTTTTATTATAATGAATAGTGATTGCGGTTGAACTCTCATTCTCAATTATGAAGTTCTTGGTTTAAATTCTTGAATTCTATGCTTGCTTTGATTTAAGTTGTCTTCCAGTTGTGTTTATTTTCAATTTAATTATCATGAGATTAGACTAATCGCAATGTTCTTCGCAATTAAAGAAGGAAGGATAATCTTTGGCAATGAATTGGGGGTTAATTGGGGCAATTGACTAGAGATACAATATTTTACTTTTAGGTCTTTTAAAGTCACCTAATTATATTGGCTCATAATTTGTTAGGGAGAAAAGAAATTTTCCTCTAAGGGTTAGTGAACAAGGAGGCTTTCACCTAGAGATAGGGATTGTCCAATTTGAGTGATGACCCAAGTTAATTAATTCAACATCGTTTTGATTGAAGTTTTTCCAATTGAATTAGTTACAGGGATTAGGGGGATTCCACCATCCAAACTCTTTTCTTAATAATTCTTTAAAACCGTTTTTGTTATTGCTTTCTTTAAATGGATTTATTTGTTTCTAGTTTTTATTTCTTTTTCATCAATGGCCATTTTTTTCTTAGACTAGATATTAGGAACACGATTAGTACTTGAGCTTTGACCGTCCCCGAGAGATTCAATACTCGGGTTGAACTCGCCTCTGTGGTGTTAGGTCCACCTGTCTTGCATGTTAGTGATTAGGAATTCCCGTTTTTATAAATCACATCATCTACCCAAGGTTTTCTAGGCACATTCAAAGGAGTATAAAGTCCACATGGCAAAAATGTAGATTGAGCTCTGTTACATTCTAAAGAATTACCAATAAACCTTTCTACATCTCATTTCATGCAAAGCCAAAAGAAATGCTTGTGCAAAATGTCATAAGATTTGTAATACAAAAATGACCCATCAAACTACCATAATGAGCTTCCTTAATTAGCAAAAATCTAGGGGAACAAGAAGGAATGCACAATTTACCTTCATGATAAAGAAAACCATCATGTATGAGGTACTTTTCTTTAGGCACAACCAAACAAGCATCAAATATGTCCTTGAAGTCACTATCACTAGCATACAACTCGTTAAGCATTTCTAAAACAAAGTATTTCAGCTTGTAAAGTAGGGATTAGAGTATACTTCTTGACAAAGCATTGTCTACAACATTTTCTTTACCTTTCTTGTACCAAATGATATGGAAATGTCTCTTTGAATTCCATCCATCTTGCATGCCTCTTGTTAAGCTTTTTTTGTCATTTGAGAAACTTCAATGACTCATGGTCGGTATGCATTACAAACTCTTCAGGCCACAAATAATGTTGTCAATATTTCAACGTTCTCATCAACGATAGAGCTCCTTGTCATAAGTAGCATAATTCAATGCTGCACTAGTGAACTTCTCACTAAACTAAGCCAGAGGTCACTTTTCTTGCATCAACACTCCTCCAATGCCAACCCCCAAGGTGTCACACTCAATTTTAAACATTTTCTCAAAGTTAGGTAGTGCTAATAGAGGAGCATTACTCAAACTTTCTTTCAACAATTTAAAAGCTTTCTCTTGTTTTCCTCCCATTTGAGTTTGGTCATCTTCTTGATTACATCCGTCAAGCGACTAGTAATGGTGCTAAAGTCCTTGATGAATCTCCTAGTAAGCTAACTAAGAAGGGTGAAGAGCTCTAGAGACAGAGAATCCTCTCTCACAAATTTCAGCAAAATCTCATCAAATTTAGTTAAAATTAGTTTATAATAAGGTACTTATAGGCCAAGCCTTAACCCTAGATAAACAATTGAATAATGACCTAAAATACCCATTAACCACTTGATTAAAAACTGAAAAAACAAGTGAATAATAAAATACCGCCTAAAAGATGGTATTGACTAATCATTACCCGAACCCTATCGGTGATGGTAGGGTCAGACCCATTGGACGCGCTAGGGTATGCTCCTCCAAGAGATTTCCGAAAAATCCTACCGGCAACGTAGGGGCAGGGCTACCGTCGTTGTAGGGTTACTCTTCTCCAATACTTGGCCATTTTCACCTCCAATTTATTCCCGTGAATGATCCATGCTAATTGAACAAATTGAGAACAACTTAGAACTCTTTCCTTGTCCTTCAATCCCTTCAAGCTTGTTCTTTAAAACTTCTTCCATGTAAGTAATCATGCCATTATCCTCATTTGCATCATGAATCTTGAGTTTCTTTGCACGAGCTCTAGTGAGTGGTCCAAGTTTCACATCCATAGGTGTTTGACTCTTCCAATCTACATCATCCGCCCCGCCTATGAAAAGATTCATCCTAGAATCTTCACCTACATAAAAAAGAGATAAATCAGAAACATTAAAGGTGGTGCTAAGATTGTATTTAGCCGGAAGATCAATTCTATAGGCATTATCACTAAGACCCTTAAGAACTAGGGAAGGCCCATCGCCACGAGCATCAAGCGTATTCTTGCAGTGTGAAGGAAAATGGTCCTTTTGTGGATGAACTAAAATCCAATCATCGGGCTCAAACACAACTCGTTTTCTTCCAATATTTCGTATAGCCACTAATTTCTTGTTTTTGGACTCAATAGCATCACGCACTTTGGTATGAATGGACTTGAAAAGCTCCACCTTTCGCTTCCCATCCAAGCTCACAATATGATCTATAGGCAAAAAACACAAATCCAGTGGAGGTAAGGCATTGAAAGCATAAACAACCTCAAAAGAAGAATAAGAAGTCATAGAATGTCTAGTCCTATTGTAAGCAAACTCAATGTGAGGAATGAACTCTTCCCGTCGGTGAAAATTCTTCTTAAGAAAGGCCCTAAGAAGTTTTCTAATTGTTCTATTCACCACCTCAATTTGGCCATCGGTTTGTGGATGGCAAGCTGTAGAATACAACAAATTAGTTCCAAATTTCTTCCATAAACCGTGGCAAAAAATTACTAAGAAACTTTGTGTCACAATCCGATATAATAGATCTAGGTATACCATGAAATCGCACCACCTAAGTAAAGAACGAGTTTGTAATAGTCATCGTTTGTTCTTACAAGGTATGAAATGAGCTATTTTAGAAAACGTATCTACTACAACAAAGATACGATCCATTCCTTTAGGTGATTTAGGCAATCCAAGAATAAAATCCTTAGAAATGTCAACCAAAGGAACTTTAGGCTCATATAAAGCAGCATAAAGACCATGTGGCAAAGAAGTAGATTTAGCATTTTACATTCTAAACGATTTCCAATAAATCTCTCAACATCTTTTCCCATGTGAGGCCAAAAGAAATGCTCATGCAAGATATCATAAGTTTTAATAATGCCAAAATGTCCCATTAAGCCACCACAATGAGCCTCTTTAACCAACAACAACCTAGTAGAACAAGATGGAATACAAAATCTTCCTTCATGATAAAGAAAACCATCATGTATGAGATACTTATCATTAGGAGCAAGAAAGCAATCCTCACATATATCTTTAAAATCTTGATCACTAGCACATAATTCCTTGAGCATCTCAAAACTAAGAATTTGAGCTTGCAAAGTAGAGATAAGAGTGTACTTTCTTGACAACGTACCAGCTACAATATTTTCTTTACCTTTCTTATACCGGATGATGTATGGAAAAGTCTCAATAAACTCCATCCATCTTGCATGGCTCTTGTTTAACTATTTTGTCCTTTAAGAAACTTCAAGGACTCATGATCAGTGTGCACCACAAACTCCTTTGACAATAAGTATTGTTGCCAATGTTTTCATGTCCTCACAATTGTATAGAGTTCCTTATCACATGTGGCATAATTCAAAGAACCTTAGTTTGCAAAGACTCCTTTCTATGATCTCACTATTTTTGTATAGAAGCATATTTTTTCTCCCTTGCAATTATCGCTCTTTTTCTTGTCTCTCTTTAATTTTCCTCTCTAGGTTTTTCCACACTCAATTTTGTTTCCCTCTTCAATGCTCTTTCACTTTTTCTCACTCTCTAGTCTCTCTTTTTCTCTCATTTTCTTTTGTTCTACAAAGACTTGAGTAGGATTCAAAGGATTTAACATGAACCTTTCCCCATTCTTTTCAAAAGAGTAGGTGTTCTTCACACTATAATGAATAGCCTTTCTATCATATTGCCCCAACAACAAATATCCTGCTTACATAGGAGCCATATCATAAATAATTTCATCATTATATGACCCCTTAGTAATAGACACTAGCACTTGTTTGTTCACTTTCACTTCTCCACTATCATTCAACCAATGAAGCTTATAAGGGTTAGGATGTTTGAGAAGAGGTAAGTTCAACTTTTCAACAAGATAAGTGCTAGCTACATTAGTGCAACTACCACTATCAACAATAAGGTTAGCACTTCCCACTAAGCATTTATTGTGAAAGATGTTTTCGCTTTGAATGCTAGTCTCCTTCTCATGGACTTTGGTAGACAAAGCTCTAATAGTCACAAGCTCATTCCCTCTTCATTAGCTTCAAAAGAGGTAATCTCTTGATCGTCATTACTTTCACCTTTGTCCACAATTTCCTCTTGGATATCATCTTCATGCTTCTCTATCCAACCATTTAAATCTTCACTACGAATCAAAGTTCTCTTGGTATGACAATTTATAGTAATATGCCTCACACCATTACACTTGAAACACCTTGTTGTATTAGTGATCAACCTTCTTTTCTCGTCCCCCTTAGGTATAGAATGATCTTTGAAAGTCAACCTTAGGTGTATCTTCTTTCTTTGGCCAACTATTGTAGGTAGATGCTTGAGGTTAATCTTGAAGAAGGAAGATTAGTTTCAGAGAAACAAATCATCTTGCTTTGACTGTCAAGTTTTGTAGCCAAATGACAAATATCTTTACAAGTTGTCTAAGGGTACAATTCTAACTGATTAGCAATGTCCCTATTGAGACCACTTAGAAATCTAGCAATTGAAGCATCATTATCTTCCTCCAAGCTCAATCTCAAAGTGTACAATTCCATCTCTTGTCTATATTTCTTCAACGCTTTTGTTGCTTTGCTTAAGATTCATCAACTTGTAGTGAATCTCCCTAATAATGTTTTGACACAAATCTATCTTTCATAAGAGTATTCAACTCCACCCAAGTTTCTACCAATTGCCTTCCATTTCTCAACCTTTGAGTGACAATCCTTTCCCACCAATAAAGTGCGTAACCCAAAAATTCGGCAATGTCTAACTTCACCTTGACAATGTCACTATGGCTTCTCACCATGAATAGGTTCTCTACTTGTCGTTCCAAATCAAGGAACACATTTACTCTCACCCTTGAAGCTAGGCACCCTCCACTTGATTTTGTCTAGAGCTTTATCCCCTTATTGATTACCATAGTAGCCACCAAGGTACGTTTGGCCAAACATTAGGATTATTTCCATAATCTTCATACAAGTTATCTTTATGCCATGCTTCATGTTTTGAAAACTCTTCTTGTGGTCTATAGTGTCCTCTCCCTCCTAGACCTCATCTTCTTTCACCTCTAACTTGTGGTCTTCCTTGGTATCCACCTTTATGAAATGGACAAGAATTTTGAACTGACATATCATGGTATCCATAAGCAGATACATTATCAAAAGGTCTTTGATGGCGAGGTGAATTAAAGCCACCAAGGTTATAGCTAACTTTTTGCTCCATTGTGGCACTACTCTCACCTTTGTTAAGCTCTTCAACATCTCTAGCAACACTTCAGAATTGTCTTGCCAATCCTTCAAGGGATTGTTGCACAGACCTCAAAGTCTCATTGAGATTCATCCTTGTAGGATCACTAGTACCTTCTTGATGAGATTCGGTAGGCAAATGACCATCCATAGACATTATTAAACCTGCAAATTAAGCAAATAAAACAAAGCAAAAGGACCTCCCAATCACTCTCTAAGTGCTTACACTCTTTGATGATCACTCAATTCACTTGTGTTTAACACTCTTTATTAGCTTTTATCAAGATAAGCTCACACTCTTGCCTTTTCCAAACACTCAACACTCAAGTCTCTATATGATCCTTCAAACTTCTTAACCAACTCAAACCAAGAGCAACAATCCTGAGCAAGCAAAACAATCAATGCACTTAGTTGGATAAGTGATCGAAGAGGTAAAGTTTCAAGTGCTTGAGGTGTAAGAAGTTCAAAGAATATAATCTATAGAAAAGAGCCAACAAACATCATTGATTATCAACAAAAGATTAAAAACACACAGGAAAACAATTAGAAATCAAAACAAAGAAATTCAAAACAATTAGGCTAAATAAAGAACAAAAGAGTACTGAAACAAATTTTCCAGGGAACAGGGGACAATGACACCCTCACACTAAAAGGATGATAACTTGAAAAATAAAATTCCAAATCAGATGAAATAAATTCTCAAAGCTTCCCCACTCGACAAGGATAAATTTAAGCATAAATTATAGTCGAATTTAATCAGTATAACACAAGATATGCTTGGATTAATCAACACTTTTTCTTCAGTCGTGATTCCAAAACAAATTTCACAATTCAACAAATTGAGCAATCAATTGAACTCCAAATTGCGTAAAACTTATTTGATTTGAATCCTAACTCAAAAGAGAACATCTGAATGACAAAACATCAACCAATTCTCAAATGATTCATTCGAATTTCAATTGATTTTTCTGTACTTAATATTACATGATCTTCATGTAATTTTGTTTGATCATCAAGTACTTCTTCTCTCTCTCTTTTTTTTTATTTTTTAATTTAAGTGAATTTTAACAACTTACAATACAATTCACCTTCATTTGTAGGTTGCTCTGATACCACTTTAATGTAGACCCTCTTTTGATTGTAGATGGGATTCCACACCTTCCCAAAATCACCTTCTTTGATAAAGAACCTCTATTAAGGCTGTTGTAGGTTCAACACTCCAATGGAAAACCTATGAGGATTTAAGCCTCATAAACCTAACATTAAGAGGAAAAACTCTTTCCTAATTTGATCGGAAGAACCTTGAGAAAACTAAGGCCTCAAAACACCAATACACAAACTAGAAGACCTATGATTAATTGAATCTAAGAACAAGAACTCTAAGACTCAATTAAAGAAAGGAATTGGATGATAAATTGATTCCATAGATTCCGCAATCTAAGGCAAACAATAGTTCACAAACTAAGGACATTAACCATTAGCAAGTTAACTAAGCAGAGTGAAGAACACTAGAGATAAACAGAATCCTCTGTCACAAATTTCAACATAATTTCATCAAAGTTAGTTACAATGAATTTATAATGGGGTATTTATAGGCCAAGTTTTAACCCTAGCTAAAAAATTAATTAATAACTTAAAATACCCATTAACCCCTTGATTAAACGTGGAAAAAACGAGTTGAATAATAAAATCCCGCCGAAAAGATCACATTGACTTATCTTTACCCGAACCCTACGGGTGACGTAGGGTCAGACCTACCAAACATGGTGGGGTATGCTCCTCTAAGAGATTTCTGGTAGAAGCCTACCGGTGACGGTAGGGGCAGGGCTATCGTTGGTAGTTGGGTTACTCTTTTCCAATACTTGGCTATTTCACGTCTAATTTGTTCCCTTGAATGATCCTTACTAATTGAACAAATTGAGAATAACTTAGAACCCCTTACTTGGCCTTCAAACTCTTGAAGCTTGTTCTTCAAAGCTTCTTGCATGTAAAAAACCATGCCATTATTCTTATTTGCATCATGAATCTTTTCTTTGCACCAGCTCTAGTGAATGGTCCAAGCTTCACATTCGTAGGTGTTTTACACTTCCGATCTATATCTTTCATGGAAGCTTCTCACTTCGGATGCACTCTTGGGAGTAGGCTAATCCCTGATTGCTTTCACCTCATCTTCATCCACTTGGAGACCTTGAGAAGTCACCATATAACCTAAGAAAGTAACCTTTTCTACACAAAACTCACATTTTCTAAGGTTAGCATATAATTTCTCACTTCTCAAAACACAAAGAAAATTGGTTTAAGATGATGTAAATGATATTTATAAGTTGCTATAAATAAAGATGTCATCAAAATAAACCATAATAAATTTCCCAATAAAATCCCTCAAAATAATGCATGAGTCTCATGAATGTTCTAGGTGCATTAGTTAAAACAAAAGGGATGACCAACCACTCAAAAAGACCAACAATAAGTTTTGAATGTTGTTTTCCATTCATCCCCTTATTTCATAAGAATTTGATGGTAACCCGATTTTAAATCTATCTTTGAAAAGATTTGAGAACCATGCACCTCATCAAGTAAGTCATCTAACATATGGATAGGATGCCTATATTTTATGGTGATATTGTTAATAGCTCTATAATCTATACATATGCACCATGTACCATTTTCGTAAGAACTAATAAAAGGGAACGACATAAGGGATCAAACTTTCTCTTACATAGCCTTTGGAGAGCAATTCCTCCACTTCTCTTCTCAACTCTTTGGTCTCTTCCGGAGGGCTCCTATAAAACGACCTATTTGGCAACACCATACCGGGCACCAAATCAATTTGTTGTTCAATGTATCTCAAAGGAGGGAATCCACTGGGCATCTCATCGGGAAAGACATCTTTGAATTCTTCAATCACCTTAACAATAGAACTAGACAAAGAAGATAGATGATCATTGGTAGAAACAAATGCTTCCTCGTAATATAAGAGAAACACCTGCTCTTCTTTTTCAGTAGCTTATATGATCTCACTCTCTTTTGCATAAAAACATCTATGTTCTTTTGTAACTTTCTTTCTTTTGATCACTCATTTTCTTGTCACTCTTCACTTTTACCTCTTTTATCTTTTCCACACTCATTTTGTCTTCCTCAACTCTTTTTCCTTTCTTAATGATTTTTCTCTTTTTTTTATTCTCAATTCTTTCCTTTTCTCTCATTTTCTTTTGTTCTTCTCTAACTTGCTGAGGTGTAAGAGGATTCATGGTATAGGATTTTCCATCCTTTAAAAAATATTAAGTGTTCTTCTCTCCATGGTGAATGCCTTTTATGTCAAATTCCTCAACACCTTTGCTACCTCACCTAAGAGTCATCAATTTGTAGTGATACTCCCTTTAATAATTCTCCGGTACAAATCTTTCTCTCATAAGAGTCTTTAACTCGCCCCAAGTTTCAACTGGTTGCCTTACATTTTTTACCCTTTGAGTGAAGTGCATAACCTAAAAATTCGGCAATGATTAACTTAGCACTGACATTGTCACTATAATTTCACACAAAGAAAAGGTTCTCCACTTAACGTTTCCAATCAAGGAACACATTTGGATTACTTTCCCCTTGAAGCTAGGTGCCTTCCACTTGATCTTGTCTAAGGCTCTATCCCCTTGTTGTCCACCATAGTAACCACCAAGGTATTCTTGGCCAACATTAGGATTCTCTCAATAATCTTCAAATAAGTTATCTTTATGCCATGCTTCATGTCTTGGAATCTCCTATTGTGGTCTATTATATCTCCATCCTCCTAGACCTCCTCTTCTTCCACCTCTAGGAGTAGTGTGTCTATCACCATCATAGAGTTGATGAGTGCTTTAAATCGGTATTTCAAATGAACCATGATGATTATCATTTCCACAACCCCTTTGAGTATGGGAATTGACATGCCCTTTAATGTGACTTTGACCTTTTTCCTCTATAGTAAGATTAGTTATCTCCCTTCGTAGATCTCCCATATCTCTTCTCATAGATTGAAGTTCTTACATTATGGCCCTCATTGGATCCAAATTAGAATGAGGACTTTCACTAGTTCCTTCATTGTGAGGAGTTAGTAATTAAGCATCTGTAAACATAATGAAACCTACAAATTAAACAAAAGAAACCAGAAATAGGACCATACAATCACTCCCTAAGTGTATCCTCTCTTGTAATGATCACTCAATTCCCTCGTGCTTGGTTCTCTTATGGCTTTTATAACAATAAGCTCACCCTCTTGCATTTTTCTAAACTCTCACCTCACAAGAGTTCTTGAGTCTTCAAACTTTCTCCCCCATAACCACCAAAGGCAATCAGCCAAATACAAATTCTAATGAAGCACATAGTTTAGGAGTTAAAGAAGTTCAAAGAGGAATTTCATCAAACACTTATAGTGCAAGAGTTACAAAAACAATCCAAGAGCAATATGAGCCAATAGAAAACAATTTGATCACACAAAGAAGTATAAACGATGAAAGAAAGCAATTAGAATCCAAAAGAAACTAAGCAGAACAAAAATAGGCTAAACAAGAAGTAAGAGTACTAACAAAAATTTCACAGGAAACAGGGTCACTAATACCCTGTGATTAAAATCATGATAACTCATAAAATACAACTCCTAATTGAGTAGAATTAGTTTAGAAAGAAGCACAACTCGATGAGGATGGATATGGGCACAAATTTCAATTGAATTGGATGAGTATAACATAAGATATGATATGGTTTATGGATACTTTAAAACTTTTGATCTAATTGATCTACTAAATGAAGTCCAAAATGAGTGAGACTAATTGCAATTGATCAATAACTCAAAGAGGTAGAAATCCTTTTCACAATTTAGCAAAAAAATACCATACTACTTTGGATCAAGCCAAACTTATGGCAATAAATTTTATGTCCAAGAATTGCATGTTCTTCATGTACGTTTTGTAGATCATCACATATATAATTTTTTTCATGAATTTTTCAAAAAATAGCACATAAATTGAGCTTTCTTTGAAGGGGGATCTGATACCAAATGATATGAATTCTATCTTGTAAAGATTAAAATCCTCCAATTAAGCTCCCCAAGGATCTTTTGCCTTCAATAGGATATGAATACTTTCCATCCTAATTCAACTCCTAGTCAATCTAAGGACCTCTTTAATCCATGTTGAATATTATTTCCTTCATAAGCCAATTCAACAATGCGATTGTATTGCCTATCCCCTAGTTAGTCTCTTATGAAGAAGACCTTGCTCTAAGATAATTACAAGGATGTAAAGATCAAATAGTAGGAACTATGATCAATTTGAGAACCCTTGGATCTTCCCAATTCAAGTGTTCAATAAAATCAATCTAAAGATTGATGAAACCCTAGATGAAGTTCAAGGAGAAAGCCTTAAAACATAAGAATCCTAGAGATAAACTCATCAATTCATAAAATCATCAATTAGATTACAATGTAGGCTATAAATGCATATTTATAGTGTTAGGGATAAAACCCTAAATTTACTATTGTCTTAAGACTCTAAAAGACAAATTAGATCCTTAATTAACAACTAAAAATAGAGTTTAAACATTAAAATCCACAAAAATGCATTTATTCAAAACGTGGACCCTATTATCGACGGTAGGTATACCCTACCGTTAGCGGTAGGCTGTTTGCCTTCGATCCATTTGTTCCAATAACCAACTGCAGACGGTAGGTACAGGGCCTATCGCCTGTGGTAGGTCCTGTTCTTCATTCTTCTTGATTTGTTCCTATTCTAATTTGCTCCAAGTTTAGACATTGAACCATAAGCAACTTAGGAGGGTTTACATCATCTTCTAAGACTACATTCTTGAACTTTAGACCTTCTTTCATAGTTTCTTCAATTGCTATCATCAATCTATGGACAACTTGATCATCATTCTCTTTGATTCTCTTTGCTCTTGCTCTTGTGGTAGGTCCTTGAAGCTTTTCATCTCCTTGACCATCCTGGCTCATATCAATAAATCTTTTGAAATATAGAATCATCGGACTCTAAATTAAAGTGCCTATAGTGGTCATTTTCATTTTAAACATTTTGAATTTTAACTTTTTGAAATTGATAAGTTTAACTTATGTAGTAAAATTTTGTCATAGTAGTTGGGAATTAAAAACGTAAACTTTTTATATATTATTAATTATTTTGCTTCATATATATCAAAATAAATTGTCATACTAGCATTATCTAATAAGGAGAAAAAAATTAATGTAACAACTTAATGTTAAAAGCTTGGAGTATATGCATTAGAATAAATTTTAAATACTACGTTGAAGCCATCAATGTGAATTAATTTACTAAATTTGGATATTACAAAAAAGAAGTCAAAGAAGAAAATTAAGATAACACCAATTAATTTACTTAAAATAAAAAATAAGGCTTATTTATAATATGAAATTCAACTAACGAAAAAGGATTGCTAGTTTAATTTTACAAAAAAATTGTACTACATAAAATATGGATTTATCGGACTCTAAATTAAAGTGCATAATGGGGTAATTTTCTATTTACACTTTTTGTATTCTCACTTTCTGAACTTTATATGTTTAACTTCTATGGTAAAATTTTGTCATAATAGCAGGGAGGTTGCAAATGTAAATTCTTTATATATTATTAATTATTTTGCTACATATATATAAAAATAAAGTATAATACTAGCATTCTCTAATAAGGATAAAAAAATAACGTAAGAACTAAATGTTAAAAACTTGGAGTATATGCATTAGAATTAAATACTAAATATTAAGTTGATGCCCATCAATGTGAATTAGTTTACTAAATTCTTATATTACAAAAAAAAAAAAAGGAAAAGAAGAAATTGAAAAAAACACCAGTTAATATACTTAAAATAAAATCTAAGGTTTACTTATAATATGCAATTGATCTAACGAAAATGGATAACTAGTTTAATTTTGCAAAAGTTGTACTACATGCAAATGCACTTTCACAATACTAGTTAAAAATTAAAAGGAATCGTAAATATTCAATACATAAACGATTATTAAATCAAAACCCACTACTCAAAGGCATCATAAATCTTGATATACAAATAATTTTCTCCATGAGATTTCAATATTGTACTCCACAATTATCATAGCTCATGTTTATATCTTGTCATCTTCAGCTGCCAATAAACACGAAGGCACCCTCTCAATAATTAAAGACTAATATTTAAAGTATCATTTTTCAGTGGTTATAACATCTATAAAAGAAAACAGTTGTAATATTTGTAAGAAAATATTCTTGAAAATTTTCTATTGAAATCAAACGAATTCAACAAAAGTTGTGATTTGGTCGATCAGAATTGTCCTACATGGCTCATTCCTCAACTAAATCAATTCGTGTCAGGTTTTGACATCCTTTCCTTTTTGAATTACCCTTTTCAACATGTTTTATGTAAGGAAAGAAATCCAGTGAAGGCTCCAATAAGACATAAGCTTCTAAATTATTCATAAATCATTTCAAGGGTTGATGAACAATAATATTCTTTTTTCACCAATAATGTTCGCGCAAATCACATACATACACATTTTTCTTATTTTGTAATTGTAACAATTTCACAAATCTGTATTAAACATTAGATGGCTTGTAGCTAAAAACTATAGAAAATGATAGGTTAAGAAATTTCCATAGGATGGCTAAGTCCAAAATCTATGTGAACAAAGGGCCCAAAAATTAACATTATAATGCATTGATCGATGAAAACAAATCAATTAATGGATCTTACAGTGAAGACATAATTTCATAGAAAGAGTTGTTCATGAAACCAATTTTTATCGACGTTGAGAAAACTTAGGAAATACGGAATCATCGGACTCTAAATTCAAGTGCCTAAAGGGGTCATTTTCGTTTTACACTTTTTGAATTCTCACTTTTTGAACTTTATATGTTTAACTTCTGTAGTAAAATTGCCATAATAGTAGGGAGGTTATAAGGTAAATTATTTATATATTATCAATTATTTTGCTACATATATATAAAAATAAACTACAATACTAGCATTATCTAATAAGGAGAAAAAAATAATGTATCAGCTAAATGTTAAAAGCTTTGAGTATATGAATTAGAACTAAATACTAAGTTGATGGTCATCAATGTGAATTCATTTACTAAATTTTTATATTAAAAAAAAGTCAAAAAAGAAAATGAGCAAAACACCAATTAATATACTTAATATACAGATAAGGTTTACTTATAATATGCAAATGAACTAATGAAAATACATAACTAGTTTAATTTCACAAAAATTGTTCTACATACAGATGCAGTTCACAATACTACTTAATAATTAAAAGTAATCATAAATATTCTATATATGTACTTCTTGCCACCATATTGACAAAAGTTGTGTTTCCTTCTCCAAATGTTGCATCAATTTTGTACACTGTGAACAACACTGCTGTTATTCCTGATTCTATTGTGGTTTCTCAACAACCGGTGCTTGAATCTACTAGTGCTTTATTCCATGATGTTAATGTCTTTAAATGCAGGAATCCTGGGTTTGCTGATGATCTTCTCCCTAATGTGAGAAATCCGCAAAACATTTGCTTGCAATAGAATGGCTATAATTCATATTCTAAACAAAGGAATGGTTTGATGAAGGAAAGGAAAGTATAATTCACTACTTGAGGGCTTTTCATTCACTCCTTATGGTTAAATTGCCACCAGTGCAAATGCAGTTTCTGTCATGGGGTTGCCCCTTAAAAACAAACCTCCACAAATGACAAAAGAAGAAAATCTACTCGTAAAAGAAATAGTTCGTTCTTATCTTACTATTTTTCCCTTTACTTCTTTGTGTTGTTGTGTCTCCTAGCCCTTATTCTTATCGTTTTATCTATGAATTGCATTATGTGGAATGTACCTCTTTGCATTATGAATTGGATCGTGTGAGGAAGCTTGTTAATGATCATAATCTCTTTTGTTTATCTTTGCTTGAGCCTTTGGTTGATTTTTCTAAGCTTCTTGAGATTGCTAGCCAGCTTGATTCTACTAATTTCTTTCTATAATGATATATGGAACATTTGCTTAATGTGGTGGAATTCTCTTATTTTGTCTATGATTATTTCTTCTGAACAATTACTTAATGTATCTATTCTTCTTCCTAATATGTCCTCGATTAGCTATTCTTTCATTTATGCTAAGAGTAATTACATTGATAGACGCTCTCTTGGGGATGATCTTCGAAACATTTCTAGTTCTACCTCGGGTCGTTGGTTGATGGGGGCGATTATAATGTTGTTTTAAATGCTAATGAATGTGTTGGACTTCTTTTCCACTTTTACCTTCTCATGAGTTTGCTTCTATTATTTATGATTGTGGTCTTTGTGAGTCTCCTTTCATTAGTAGTATCTGCATATGGTGTTGTCCTAAACATCTTGGTCGTATTCTTCTTTATCCGACCTTGAATTCTTTTTTTGGATCCACTACCATTGAGCATCTCCACCGTACTCTGTTTCATCATTCTCCTCTCCTTTTCTCTATTAAATTAAATAATGGTCCTCGGGCATAGGTTTCAGTTTTCAAAATATGTAGGCTAATCACCCCACCTTTCTTGAGGTTGTGCGTACTTCCTGGCGTAGACCTTCTCCGGTCTGGTCTTCGTGTTTTAGCTTCTAAGCTTAAAGCTTTAAAAGATAGTCTTCGTCTTTGGAAACACTCTGTTTTTGGGAATCTGAAGCAGAATCTTACCAAAGTTGAAAAAAATATTGCTCTAGCAGAATCTATGTATGATAGTGACCCTACCCATGCTCATAGAGAACATGTTCACCTGCTTCGTGCTATCTATCTTTCTCAATTAAAAAATGATGGTATTTTTGGGAAACAAAAATCTTGCATTAAGTGTCTTTCTGATCGTGATACTAACGCTGCTTTCTTTCATGTTCACTATTAACTCCATATTTCCAAATTTAAAGATAATCCTGGATCTATGCTGACTCTTTGGAGGCCATCAAAGATAAGGATGTCCGCTTTTTCAGCCATCTTTTCTATGAGGATAGCTCTTTTCATTCGGTTTCTTCTTTGTCTATCTTGAATCATGTTCCCTCTTTTGTTATCCATTCTGACAATGTCTCTTTTGATTAGCTTCCCACGCTGGAGAAAGTCAAGGATGTTTTTTTCTCCCTTCATCAAGACAACGCTCTTGGACCTGATGTGTTCTCAGGGAGTTTCTTTACTCATTGTTGGGATATTGTTAGTGTACATGTCTTACAGGCTGTTTGTGATTTCTGGGTAGGGCTTCCTTTGGCCAAATCTTTCACTATCACCTCCATCGTTCTTATTCATAAAATTCCGAATCCTTCCACTTTTCAAAACTTTTGTCCCATTAGTCTTTGTAATTTTGTCCACAAAATCCTATCTAATATTCTGGTTCATCGATTTGGGAAGCTTCTTCCCCTTATTATTTCTGATAACCGAGCAACTTTTTTTCAAACATAGGAATATTACTAACAATATTCTTCTTGCCTTGCAGCTTATCCACTTCATTAATAGGTCTAACCTGGGCGGTAATCCTATTATTAAGCTTGACATTCAAAAAGCTTTTGACAGTGTCTCCTAGAATTTTCTTCAACAGGTTCTTTCCAATTTCAGTTCTAGTCCCCATTTTTTATCTTATTAAAAATTGCGTTGAATCAAATTTATTTTTTGTGCTGATTAATGGTAGTCCTGCAGGGTTTTTTTCCTCGTCTAGTGGGTTAAATTGGGTAATCTCTTATCCCTACTTCCTTTAATCCTTGTTGCTGATGTCTTCTCCATTCAGCCGTAATTTCTTGGCCCAAGATCGCATTATTGTCTCTTATTCTATTTTCAGAGGTTGTTTCCCAATCTCTCGTCTTTCCTATACTGATGACATTATTCTTTTTACCTCTGGTCACTCTAGAAGCCTTAAACGCCTTATGGAATTTTTGAGGGATTATGAGACTTTTTCCAGTCATTAGATTAGTACTTCTAATAGCTCTCTTCTAAGCACTTCTCTCCTTTGAATCAATATCATTTAAACTGTTAATGGCTTCCATGAGTAGGAGTTTCCTTTCACTTATCTTGGGTGCCCTATCTATTCGGGTAGGAAAAAAGTCTCTTTTTTTCTGGATCTTGTGCATAAGAATGAGTCTAGGATTCTTGGCTGGCAAAGTAAGCTCCTCTCTATGGAAGGTCGTCTTATTCTCATAAAGCATGTTTTTCAGTCTATTCCTATGTATGTGTTGGCTGCCTTATATCCTTCTAACTAGGGGGTCTCTAATATTGAGAACGCTTTTGCCAATTTCCTTTGGGGTTCCTAGGATGGAACTGCAGAAACATCATTAGATGTCCTGGGAGAACATTTATAAGCCTACTGCTGCGAATGGTCTTGGAATTCTTTCTCTCAATTAGCTCTCTATGGCTTTTTCTGGGAAGTTATAGTGGCATTTTCGCACTAAGCAATCTATCTGGTCTTCTTGCATGAGGGCAAAATATGGGGACTCTATTCACATTCTTGCTCATCCTCCCGCTACTAGGGTCACCGATTCTCATACTTGGACTCATATGCTATCTGTTATGGATGATAGTGAACCTCATATTGGTGTTTGTTTCCGCTTTGTTAAATCCTCTTTTTTTGGGAAACATAGACTCATGAGAAGAAGCTTATGGATCTTGCTTGGGCCCAGTTCCTTCTGATCATATTACTACGAGAGATGTTGCTTTCCGGATTCTTGGAATATTCCCCTCATTCGATTCCCTTTTAGGCCTTCTCATATTGATATTGCTCTATTTGTTGCTTTTTACTTTTCCACATGTACAGACTATTATATAGGGATGCTTGAATCGTCGGGAAATTTCTCCCTAAAATCGACGGTGTATATTTTCCGACCTTGATATGCTTCTCTTTTCTTTTTCACTTTGATTTGGGATGATAATATTCCTTTTAAATTTTCTATACTCATGTGGAAATTGAGTAATGATTTCTTGGGCTTGGAGGCAAAAGCTACAATTTCAATTGGCTTCTCTGTGTCGCTGAAAAATTGGACCTGACTCCACTGATCACATCCTTTTGCTTGTCCCTGTGCTTAGGATTTATGGAGGATGGTCGTTGTGTACCTTAGTTTTTCCAATATTCCTTGGGCTAATTTTTTTAATATTAGAGACTTTGTTTCTTTTTGGTAGTTATGTGGGCGAGAGAAGGCGCTTTTCATTAATAAACTTATGCTTATTGCTATTTTTTTGAGTCTTTGGGCTAGGTATCTATTCTTTGTATGGTGTTTCCTCTTTAGTGGACTTTGCTTTTCCGAAGGCTTTAAATACACTACATGAGTTGGGCCCTGCTAAGGATTTTACTATCTTCTAGGATAGACCTCATATTGCCCTTGTCTCTTTGAGACTTCAAGTTGTTCGTTGGAAAAATCATTGCTCCTTTGTTGTGGTTCATAATACTGATGGGGCTTCTAGGGGTATCGCATGTCCTTTTGCTACAGGGGGTTCATCAATTGGAGTTTGGGGACTTTATTGCATGTTTTACAATTTACCTCGATACTCATGGCACCATCAGCTTGGTTGAGGTGTTAGGCTTTCTCCATGACTTTCAAGCTGCCAAATCTCTCGGGTACAATTCTTTCCAAGTACAGTGTGATTCTCAGTTACTTATCTCTGTTCTTCATGGTTGGAGACTGGACAGCTTACTTTAGGAAATATCTTTTTTTCCTAAATTCTTTGTGTTGTCATATTATTCATGTCACTAGAGAGACTAATATGGTTGTTGATTCGTTAGGCAACTTTAGTTTTGATGCCCATTTTAAGAAGTGTTTTCACTCTATTATTGAGCTACTAGCGATGGTAGGCCCTGTATCTATCGTCCCCGGTAGGCTTCTTGATGTGAATCTTCTTTTGATTGTAGAATTTGATTCATTCTTTTCCCAAGATCACCAACACTCCAATGGAAAACCTATGCAAAACTCTTTCCTAAATTGATAGGAAGCACATTGAGGGATCTAAGACCTCAAAACCCTAACTACACAATCTAGAAGACCTAATATAAATTGAATCAAAGAACATGAACTCTAACACTCAATCAATGGAAAGAATTAAAATGATCAATTGAATTCCATAGATTCATCAACCTAAGGCAATCAATTGTTCATAATTAAGGACATTAACCCTTAGCAAGCTAACTAAGAAAAGATGAAGAACCCTAGAGATAAAGAGAATTCTCTCTCAACAATTTCAGCAAAATTCATCTAAGACTAGTCACAAGAGTTTATAATGGGATATTTATAGGCCAAGCCTGAACCCTAGCTAAACAATTGTTTAATGACTTGAATTACACATAAACCCCTTGATTAAAAGCTGAAAAAAATATCTTGACTTACAAAATCCTGCCCAAAAAGGCGCAAAAGAAATTTCCAACCCGAGACCTACCAGTGACGGTAGGGTAGAACCTATTATCCACGGTAGGTTGGTAGCTCCAAAAGCTTGGTGCTTGCAGAGGCCTATAAGCGACATTACTGGCTGGACGACCGCGACGGTAAGGTGGCTTCCTTAAAAAACTTAGCCAAATTCTCCAAACCCTTCCAACTTTCTCTTCAAAGCTTTCTCCAAATAAGTGACCATTATCTTCAAGAGCTTTGGTTTTCCTTCTTTCAAATCTAGTGATTGGTCCACTCTTAGCTTCCAAAGGTGATTGACTTGTCTGGTTCACATCACTTCTGCCTAAATCCCAAACGTGTGCAATTAACGTACCGCCAACAGTAGGTCCACTCTACCATTAACAGTAGGGTACTTATTCTAAGTAATGCGTTGTTTTAGGTGGAAATTGCTATTTTAATTCAATTTATAAATTTTAATTAAGTTCCTAAGGGGTCTTGGGTTGACCCATCACCATGTTTAGATTAGGGTTTAGCTTAAACTTTATAAGTACCCTATTATAGTTTCATGGTACGACTAATTGGTGATTTTATGAAAATTGAAGAGTTATCTCTAGGGTTCTTAAGTTTTGAGGCTTCCTCTTTGAACTCCATCTAGGGTTTTGATCAATCGTTAAATTGATTTTATTTGATAATTGGATTGGGGAGATCCAAGGGTTTTCAATTTGATCATTAATTCCTTTTCTCAAATTTCTGAATCATTATAGTTGTCTAGATTGGGTCTTCTTTGCACTAGCTAGTTAGGTGTTGGATTTAGCATATCCAATGTTTAATTAGAGTGTGGAGAAAAGATTAGCTACAAGAATTCAAGAAGTGATAGGTTTGGTATACCTATGGTTGTTTGAGAATGAGCTAATTCAAGTCCTATAGAAGGCAAAAGGTCCATGGGAGGTTTCGTTGAAGGTTTTTAATCTTTGCAAAACAAGATTCATATCCTTTGATATCAGAACAACCTTCAAATTTACCTCTAATTTGTGTTTAATTGCTACAAAATTCGTAAAAAAAAAATGGCCGTTCTATCTTCGATTTCAAAGATATTACATTTTGGTAAAATATCCATAACCTAAGTTACAAGAATCCAATTTAGCTGATTTAAGATTTCTTGGAAAGCTAATAGAAAGATCTACAACTTTTCTGAAGACATCAAGAGGCCGTTCAAACTTTTTGAAGGTCAAAGCATATCCTACCGTGCGTAATGTCCAAGAATCACCCCCTTGACCATAACCTACCATTTGGACGGTAGGTAGACCTAACGGTAGGTCTCAAATGGGAGACTCATTTTGTGATCTTTAAAAAGTATTTTGACATATTAACTTTGTTTCTTAGAAAGTTGTAATTAAGTGGCATAAAATGCCCATTAACTTTTCTTAAGCTAGTTTAGGAGCTAGGTTTGGAATTAATCACCAAGGGGGGCCTATATTTACTCTTTTTCAGCACATTTTAAAGTATTGAATGAAATATGAACTAAAAAAGCAACTTTTGTTTTTGAGAGCTCCTAGGGCCTTTCTCAGGGTTTCTTCTTCTTCTCACTTCCTACTAGAGTGATCATCTAGTTAGTGTAATTAGGAATCCTTGAAAGGAAATTCAAGGGTTCCATTGATCATCTTCAATTCTTAATATGCAAGAGATGGCTATTGTTTAGTAGTTGTTGCTTGTGTTTAGGTCTTCTTTATTGTGAAGGATAGGTGAGGGTTTCCTAGTCTTTGTTGATTCTTGCATAAGTGAATGATTAGAATCTTTGTTCAAAAGATGTTAGCTCCTTAGCTAGTGTTTTTTGCAGGGAGTCTTCTACAAATCCTCAAGACAAAAGGAGGGATTCTTGGGAGAATTTGAGCTCATCCACATCTCTAAATGAGTTTATCCCATATGGTATCAGAGCCACTTACTTTGAGGTGAAATTTACTTCCTTTTTCGGTTGAAAAATTGTTTAGAGAAGAAAAAGGCAAAGAAAAATGAAGTTACATGCAATCTGGAAAAAAGCTGCTTCAAACAGAAATTTTGATGTTGAAAGATAGTTATAAAAAGCATAACAAATGAAGTCCGATTTCAATAAAATTTATTACGTTTTAAATCTTGACGAGTTGGGAATATTTTCCAACAGATTCTCACCCATTTGGGTTAGTATTGATTGAGTTTTTGTGAAAATGGTAAAGGGTGGCATTAACTCCCTATTTTCTGGAATTTTCATGTACTCATGAGATCTTCTTTAAATTGTTCTTCCAATTGTGTTTTACTTTGTTTGGAATCGTTCCTTTCTTGAATTGGGGGGTTTCTTTGCTGTTTTCCTTGTGAAAATGATCTTTTCATTGACTCCTACCCTCTTGAAAATTATTTTTGGAAATCTATGAACTCTTAAGTTTTTGTAAAAATTTCTCTTAATTTTTGACTTCATTTTTTTGGGGATTCTTGTTTGTACTTTCTTGGTGCTTTGCTTTGGTGAATTGGAAGACTCAGCAACTCCACAAGAAATCCTTGGAAGGTGAGGAATAGAAAAAGGCAAGAGGGTGAGTTCCTGTTACAAAAGCCGAAGAGTGTGAGTGCTACATGAGGGGTGAGTGACATTCATTTTGAGTGAAACACTAAGATAAAGTTGAGGTCCACATTTTTCCTACACTAACCTCATTTTGCAGGTGTTAACTTACCTATAAATGATGTATGGACAGGAAAAGGATACTAGGTACTTTAATAGTAGTACTAGTAAATCGGTTCGGCAAGATTTGAAGGAAACCATGAAGTCCTTTCAATCTCAACTTAGTAGTGTGGAAAGACACTTTGTAAACATTGGGAGGAGATTGGAACAAATGGAATATGATCATGCAATGAGTGGATACCATGAAAATCATGGATATCAAGCATCTTGAAGAGGATTCTTACTACAAAGTTGCACAAAGTTGTTGGAATAGAAATGAAGGCATGGAAAGAGACTTTCAAGAAGGCTACGAGAGCTATGAAGGTTCTAGGTATTCCTACACAGATGATGGATACGGGCATTGGTATCCATATGAGCAATAAGCTAGGTACTAGGGAAAAGAAACCTTTGAATCTCAAGAGAGCATGAAGTCCTTTCTTTACAAAGAGAAGTTTACAATAACATCGCTAATGATGCAAAAAAATGTGTCATCCCCTCTTTCAAGGCAAAAGAAAGCAAGGAAATCTTGTACTAAAAAGAAGTTAGACTTGAAGAACAACTAAAAGAAGTTAGAGTTATGTCTAATGAGGATATTGGAAAGAAAACTTCTCTTGGTGAACCTAGTGGTCCTTGGAGCAAGAAGAGTGAAAATAAGGAGGGTGCAAGATCTCAAGAAGTGATGATAGACAAGAATGGTACATGTGACGGAAAAGAAAGTCATGAAAGAAGAGAAAAAGTGAAAGAAAGTGAGGTAATTAGTATAGAACATTGTTTTCTTGATGCTATCCTTGTTTGAGAAAGTTGAAAGAGATGAGAGTGAGATCTCGAAAGAAAGAAAAGAGGGAACAATGAAAGAAAAAGAGTGTTTGTTTGAAGAACATGAGAGGATAAATGAAGAAACATGGAGTGAAAGTGCCAAGGGGAGACATGACAAGAGTTCCTATTCTCTTGAACAAAAATTAGACTCACTATTACATGAGGAGATATGCTTATTGTCTACCAAATTAATCCTTTTCTTGCTCTTATTTCTACTTATGTGCAGAATTTTCAAGATAAAAGGAAGAGAATTAGAGGGAAGCTTCATCAAAACCATAAAGAAACTTCAACAAGCTTTTCTGTTGACTCTTTACTTTTGAGCCTTTAATTTTCTTTTAAGGAATTGAAGTTATTATTGACTACACGCGTGTCTCATGAGGATATTTTTGGAAAATTATTTAAGGACTCTCTTAGTTACCATCCTTCTTTCTTAATGGTTTGCATTCTTAAGAGCTCTCAATCTTACACTTTTCTTGCATACCTTTGATGCTTGGAGATGCCACTCGTGATTATTCTTGTGATAATTCTATATGTGATTCTAGGATGAATGATTACTACTCCTGTGTTGCTAATGTGGATTCTTTTGTGCTAGGAGTTGAAAACAAAGAGGAGCACATGCTAGGGGTACTTGAAAACAAAAAGAAAGAGCTTAGAGAAAGAGCTTCTCAATCTTCAAGAAGAAACAACAATGAGCTTATCACTTAACCCTTCTCTTTTATATTATGGATTCTCTTTCAAGGAACATAATTTGTTGTTAGAATATCATTCTTTTCATATGAGCATTTGTGGAAATGCATATGTAATCTTTCTTGATGAGAATCTATGCTTACTTGTTCCTTGCATGACTAAGTGTTTACCTTCTGTATTCTTTTTGAGGAACAACTTCTGGGAATAGAGACTAAATATGAGATTTTTGTTATAATCTTGAGTTGTTAAATGATGATCTCTTAATAGAGTCTATGATTGCTAGTATTTTATATGCTTGTGCTTTTATGTGGAGTAAGGGTGGTATCTTTCTTGGATATCTAGTTGAAAGTTGTAGTGCTAAAAGAGTTAGTTGGTTTAATTGTTCTTTATGTGATGATCTTCATGATAAGTATGTGGAAAGGTTTGTTGAGGATTGTAGTGACATGTAATCTTTTCTTGATACTTTTGTAAGGCATCATGAAGCTTTTACTCTTATAAACAAACTCTTGCTCCATGTGAATGAAAATTCTAAATTTCCTTGCAGTAGACATGAATTTTTGAAGGATGATGAATCTTTATAACTTTGTTGAGTACAAACAATTGTGGTTTTCAATTCTGTCATTTATATTTCAAGGAATCCATCGTAGTTTTGGAAAGTGAAAGTTTATCTTTGTGGTCTTTTGGAAACTGCCTTTCAGAACTGTACGTTTGAACTAAATTTGAACGAACTTGTTGAGAAACATCTTGACTACATTATCTCTTTCATTGAGATTCTTTGGAAAGATGCTTTCTTAAATAACTTGTTAGTTCAAAACAAGAATTTGTGTGTCTTATCGTTGCATCTTGCTTTTAGTGGTAACTTGTTTTATCACTTACCTTTTAAAGAGTTTTTGGAGAAAGCGGTTTTTGAGGAGGTACGTAGAAAATTTTATGATCTTGAAAACTTTGTGATTACATATCTGTTGGAAACCGTAGGCAAAAATAAAATAAAATAAAACTATGGAAATCCACCAACAGGATCTGCACATACTAGAAAAATCGATTGGATAAAAATTACCTTAATGTTTTGATTGTTCGATGTAGAGGGGCTGTAGTTTACGCTTCGCCCTCTACTGGTATCCACACGACGAACTCCTCTGCAAGCGATCGGGATGCTAGCCCTTTCTGTGTTCTGAAAACTGTTCAGAACTGATCCTGACTATCTGGTAATCGGTCGTATTTCGGAGAGAGGAGGCTAGAAACTATATTGCCGTTCTAGGGTTTAGGGTTTTGTTTTTCTTTAATCAGATAAAGGACGGCCACCAAGAAAAGGTTAACATAACCATTTATAGCTGTCAATATCAAAACCCTAACTGTCATCTAATTACAATTTAATCTCGTTCGTCTATTCCTATAATCATCCAACGGTTGGATGAGTAATATTATTTAATTAATTTCATTTATTCGATTAAATAAAATTAATTACTTATTAACTTACCAGAAAATACAATACGGAATCTGATTCCCCTTTTGTATACGTTCAACGAATCTGGACACAATCTAGATTCATTGAACGTGGACATTATGCTCACAAGATCGTCTATGCGTGTGACCCTGTAGGTTAACTTAACGTTGGCAATGAATGAAAAATGTCCTAGACATTTATTCACAAAACATAAGTGGCCTCTAGCAAGACATTATGCTTACACAAGTTAAGTAAATGTAATAATAACCTAGCATCAGATTTAATATTTAGTTGTTTTGTCACACGATATCCTAATTAAGTATAAGGCATGGATCAAGTCATCCTTATAAAACTTAATTAACCATTTACTTGAACACCAGGCAGACTGTTCCAACAAATAATATTAATAACACCTTATTAATACTTATTTGAGCATGTCCATGCATATTTTCCAGTCTTCCTTATCAAGGGATATTAATATCTCCAATATTCAAGCCATGATGAGAAAATAAGCCAACCAATAGTCATAATGATCACCTAATTAAAAGTGATGTTTGACTCTGTCAAAACATATTTTCTCCCCATACAAGAAACATTAGAAACATTAGGTCAAAGGACACCAAATATAAAACTGAGAAGAAATACTTATAACTTAAACCCATGCAATATTTCTTCTTCACTTTGGGTCATGTCCAATACAATATTCTCAATATGTATTTATGAATTGATTTTATATCTCATATTCATGATCAGTAAAACTTGACCATCAATCAACTTCACACTAGTTTACAGGATGTAATAAACTAGGGACAAATAAGAATAGTATTTTATTAGCTATAAGGGTTTTACTATCAAGTGATATACTTGATGACCAAGAGCATAAAATACAATTCAAAAAATACATGCTTCATAAATCATAAATGTGAGTCAATTGGTCTTAGGGCATATACTAACAATCCCCCACTTGCCCTACCACTAATTTGACATGACTCTCAAATCCATTGACCTAGTATAACTCTTATGCTTCATTTGTGGGAGTGGCTTTGTCAATATATCTGCTACATTGTCATTGGTGTCTACTTTGCAAATTTCAACATCTCCACGCCCAATAATTTCTCGAATGAGATGGAAATGCCTGAGAATATGTTTGGAACGTTGACGAGATCTAGGTTCCTTAGCTTGTAAAATGGTTCCTGTATTATCACAATATAGGTCCACTGGGTTCACAATGCTAGGAATTACACCTAGTTCTGTGATGAACTTTCTGATCCAAACTGCCTCCTTGGCTGCATCAGAAGCAGCCACATACTCAGCCTCTGTAGTAGCATCGGCCATAGTATCTTGCTTTGAACTCTTCCAGCTCACAGCACCTCCATTCAAACAAAACACAAACCCAGATTGCGATCTAAAATCATCTACATCAGTCTGAAAGCTAGCATCCGTGTAACCATTTACAACAAGCTCTCCTTCCTGACCTCCGTAGATCAAAAACATCTCTTTAGTCCTTCTTAAGTACTTGAGAATGTTTTTTACTGCAGTCCAATGCGGTTCACCAGGATTTGACTGGTATTTGCTAGTCATGCTCAATGCATACGAGACATCTGGGCGAGTGCATAACATGGCGTACATGATAGATCCAATTGCGAAAGGGTAAGGAATTTTACTCATGCATTCTGTATCCTCCCTTGTGGTAGGACTTTGAGACTTACTGAGTTTAACGCCATGTGACATTGGCAAGAATCCTTTCTTAGAATCTTGCATACTGAACATTTTCATTACCTTGTCAATATATCCACTTTGACTTAAGCCAATAAGGTTTTTAGATCTATCTCGATAGATCCTAATGCCTAGAATATAGGCTGCTTCGCCTAAATCTTTCATTGAAAAACACTTCCCCAACCAAGTTTTTACACTTTGCAAAGTGGGGATGTCATTCCCAATTAACAAGATGTCATCGACATAGAGTACTAAGAAGACTACTGTATTTTCTGTAATCCTTTTGTAGACACAAGGTTCATCATCATTCTTGATGAAATTGAATTCTTTAATTGCTTCATCAAAACAAAGATTCCAACTTCGAGATGCTTGCTTCAAGCCATAAATGGATCTTTGAAGTTTACACACTTTACTGGAATTCGAAGGATGAATAAAACCTTCAGGTTGTGTCAAATACACATCCTCCAGTAGATTTCCATTAAGAAAAGCAGTTTTAACATCCATTTTCCATATTTCATAATCATAATATGCTGCAATGGCAAGTAGAATTCAAATTGACTTAAGCATTATAACTGGGGAATATGTTTCATCATAGTCTATACCCTTTTGCTACCAATCGTGCTTTGTAAGTGTGCACATTGCCATCCATGTCAGTTTTCTTTTTGAAACCCCATTTACACCCTATGGTCTTGCAACCTTCAGGTGGATCAATCAAAGTCCAAACTTGATTATCATGCATGGATTGCATTTCTGATTTCATAGCCTCTAGCCATTTGCTAGATTCAGGACTATGAATAGCATCTTCGTAGGAATTAGGTTCACCTTGATCAATAAGATCAATATTATGATCCTCAGTCACAAGAAATCCATATCTCTGTGGTATCTGAGGAATCCTACCAGACCTTCTTGGGCCTTGTGTCAAAGGTTCAGGCTCAGTATGAATACGTGAGTCCAACTGAGTATCCATACTCGGTTCAGAAATGGTCTGCTGTCCTTGAGCTTCTTCAAGATGGATTCTACTCCCACTAACTCTTTTGGAAATGAATTCCCTATCAAGGAAAATTTCGTTCCGAGCAACAAACACTTTGTTTTCAGATGGAAGATAAAAATAGTATCCTTTAGTTTCCTTAGGATATCCCACAAACAGACACTTATCAGATTTGGGTGCTAGTTTTTCAGATAATGATCGCTTCACATAAGCATCACATCCCCAAATTTTGAGAAATGCTAAACTAAGTCGTTTCCGGTCCATATCTCATATGGTGTCTTCAGAACAGCTTTAGATGGAACTCTATTTAATATGAATGCAGCAGTTTCTAAAGCATAACCACAAAAAGAAATTGGAAGATCTGTTTGACTCATAATAGATTGAACCATATCCAATAGAGTTCGATTTCTGCGTTCAGACACACCATTCCATTATGGTGTTTCTAGTGGAGTTAATTTTGATAATATCCCACAATTTTTTAAGGGTTTAGGGTTTTGTTTTTCTTTAATCAGATAAAGGACGGCCACCAAGAAAAGGTTAACATAACCTTTTATAGCTGTCAATATCAAAACCCTAACTGTCATCTAATTACAATTTAATCTTGTCCGTCTATTCATAAAATCATCCAACGGTTGGATGAGTAATATTATGTAATTAATTTCATTTATTCGATTAAATAAAATTAATTACTTATTAACTTACCAGAAAATACAATATGGAATCAGATTCCCTTTTTCTATACGTTCAACGAATCTGGACACAATCTAGATTCATTGAACGTGGACATTATGCTCACAAGATCGTCTATGCGTGTGACCCTGTAGGTTAACTTAACGTTGGCAGTGAATGAAAAATGTCCTAGATATTTATTCACAAAACCTAACCGACCTCTAGCAAGACATTATGCTTACACAAGTTAAGTAAATGTAATAATAACCTAGCATCAGATTTAATATTTAGTCGTTTTGTCACACGATATCCTAATTAAGTATAAGGCATGGATCAAGTCATCCTTATAAAACTTAATTAACCATTTACTTGATCACCAGGCCGACTGTTCCAACAAATAATATTAATAACACCTTATTAATACTTATTTGAGCATGGCCATGCATATTTTCCAGTCTTCCTTATCAAGGGATATTAATATCTCCAATATTCAAGCCATGACGAGAAAATAAGCCAACCAATAGTCATAATGATCACCTAATTAAAAGTGATGTTTGACTATGTCAAAACATATTTTCTCCTAATGCAAGAAACATTAGAAACATTAGGTCAAAGGACACCAAATATAAAACTGAGAAGAAATACTTATAACTTAAACCCATGCCATATTTCTTCTTCACTTTGGGTCATGTCCAATACAATATTCTCAATATGTATTTATGAATTGATTTTATATCTCATATTCATGATCAGTAAAACTTGACCATCAATCAACTTCACACTAGTTTACAAGATGTAATAAACTAGGGACAAATAAGAATAGTATTTTATTAGCTATAAGGGTTTTACTATCAAGTCACATACTTGATGACCAAGAGCATAAAATACAATTCAAAAAATACATGCTTCATAAATCATAAATATGAGTCAATTGGTCTTAGGGCATATACTAACAATATCCTCGTCTCAAGTGTGAATTGGTAAAATCTTTGAAGCATGAAGAGTATTCTTCTCTTTCTTTGGAATTCTTTTGGAAAATGTGTTTCGATTGTCCTTGCCTTTCTGGAGAAGAGTTTGTCAAAATTTTAAAAGCGATTCCTCTACACCAAGAATTTAAATCTTCTTGCTTTATCATCTTCAATTTAAAGAATGTTGTTAAAAAATATCCTTTCCTTGTGATTCTTTCTTTGTGCTGAAGGGAAATTACATAGATCCCTATTTTCCTCCTTTCTCTGTTAATAAACCTTTTGCTTAGATTTTTGTAAACTATCAAAATATTTTAATCTTGTGGGATCTTAAATCTTTTATGTCTACCTTTTACTCTGAAAGATTTCATGAAAGTGGAAGCCTTGAATTTCATTGTCCATTCAAAGATTCTTGCAGTTTTACTGTTAAATATATATTGAAAGGAGATGATCCTTATAATCTTATTCCTAATCTTTTGAAAGAGATTGGTTTTATCACTTAAAAGTTACCTTTGATTTTTTTTTTTCCAACATCTTGCCTTGAACTACTTTGTGCATACTTCTGAACATGCCCATTTTCAATACCATTTTTCATTTCAAAGATATAGATATTTGAAAGTTGTTTAAAACATTAACAAAAAGTTCACTCTTTGGAAAAGTAGTTCTAAACTCCTTGTATGAATCTCTTAAGAGTATTCTTCATGCTTGCCATGTTCATTCCTTTATTAACTTCTTGTGTATCACTTTCAAATCTTTTCAATAGTTGAGTTACTACTTTCACCTTCCATTCAAAGAAGTTTTAAGCATTGAAGCTTTTGATGAGTTCTCTCTACATGAATTCTTTTCTCTCATGTGTGCTCATTTTCAAAGAGGTTGTGTAAGGTTTGAATGGTTTAGGTTTAATTCACCTTTTGAACATCATTTCTTAATCTTCTTTGTTTGTACATCCTTTTCTTATCATAGATATTTGAAAGAGGTTGTAGAGAACCTACTTTCCTTGTTCTTTATTTGACCAATGGACATACTTGACTTTTTCTTAAGTGTTTTGGCAAAATTATTCATAGCATTGTTCATTCGAAACATTTCATTTCTATGTTGAACGCCTTTTTGTACTTTAATGAAGGTGCGAATTCGAGGATAAATTCTTTTTTAAAGACGGGGTATGGTATGAATATTATGGACATGCATGAATGCTCGGAGGATTCAAATCAAAGAGATAGAGATAGAAGAATGGTCGAAATGGTGACAAACTGAAATTTTTGGAATTTCTAGACACATTTCGGAAGAACACTATTTTCGGCCTTTTGCAGAATTTAAATGAACAAGTAACCTACAAAAAGATTGTAGAAGAGTTCTTTAGGTTTCTATAACGGTATGGCTCATTCGTATATGAGTTCATTTGGAATCCTATGCTCCATCCTAAATCGGACATTGTACCTTCGTTTTCCAAGATGATACATTTTGGTAAAATGGCCATAACCTGAGTTATAAAATTCTAATTCTTCTAATTCAAGATTCATTGGAAAGATGATAGAAAGATCAACAAATTTACTGAAGACACCAAAGCCCGTTCGAACATTTTGAAGGTCAAACAAGGCAAAGGATATCTTACCGTGCATACTGTCCAAGAACCACCCCCTTGACCACAACCTACCTTTTGAATAGTAGGTCTTGACTGGGATCTCATTTTGTGATTTCTAAAGAGTATTTTGACTTATTACCTTGACTTGTAATTAAGTGGCATAAGATTCCCATTAAATTTCCTTTAGCTCGTTTAGGAGCTAGGGAATTAATCACTAAGGGGGCCTATATATACTCCTTTTCAGCCCATTTTTAAAGTATTGAATGAAATATTAATTAAAATTTTTGCTTATGTTTTTGAGAGCTCCTAAGGCCTTTTTTAGGGTTTCTTCTTCTTCTTCTCACTTCCTACTATAGTGATCATCTAGTTAGTGTAATTGGGAATCCTTGAAAGGAAATTCAAGGGTTCCATTGATCATTTTCAATTCCTAATATACAAGAGGTGGCTACTCTTTGGTAGTTATTGCTTGTGTTTAGGTCATTTTTACTATGAAGGATAGGTGAGGGTTTTCTAGCCTTTGTGGATTCTATAATAAGGGAAAGATTAGAATCTTTCTTCAAAAGGTGTTTGCTCCTTAGCTAGTGTTGTTTGAAGGGGAGTCTTATACAAATCCTCAAGACAAAAGGGAGGGATTCTTCGGAGACTTTGAGCTCATCCACATCTCCAAATGCGATAATACCAGTTGAGATTTAGGAAGAAGGCAAGAGGGTGAGCTCATTATTATAAAAGCCATAAAGAGTGCATACAAGAGTGAAATGAGTTATCATATAAAGAGAGTAAACACTAAGGAGTGATGGGAGGTCCTTTGTTTTGTTTTTAACCTTTTTGTGCAGGTCTAAACAAGAAAATGTAGGAGTATTATTTGTCTTATTCATCATGGCAAATGATGGAAACTATGAGAAAACAAGAGGATTATCAATCCACGCTTGCAAAGGATATGCATAATTGCTATCATACTGGTGGCAATGGAGTCAATGCTTATGGTGGAAGCAACCATGATATGAAAACTTCATTTCTAGAAGACATGATGGTTATGGAAACTTCACTCCTAATAGGCACAATGGAGTTGGTAACTTCTCTTCTTATTCTAAATCTTATGGGCATATTTCTTATATTATTATGGGGATTATGAAAGATTTAATGCTAAATATGTTGATTATAGTCCTTATGATTGTTATATAGGATCTCATGATCGTTATGACTATGGTGATCATAGTTATGGTAGAGGAGTTTACCTTAAGAGCTTGTATGATAAAAATATCTATGGGAGGGAAAATCAACATGAACATGTTCTCCATACCAAACGCAAAGTGCAAGATAGGCTTGCCAATCATGTTGTTGATGGTGGTAGTTTTGTTAATGTGGCTAGTACTTACCTTTTTGAAAAGTTCAATTTGCCACTTCTTGAACATCCTAGTCCTTACGCTATTGATCAAATGATTGTATTGAGATAAAAGTTACCAAGCAAGTGTGGGTGTCTATTTTTATAGGATCTGATAAAGTGATGTAGCACCCATGCAAGCGGCTCATTTGTTATTTGGAAGTCCATGGCTATATGATAGGAAATCTATACACAATGGGGACAAGAGTACTTTCAACTTCATTAGGGATGGCAAGATATTCACTCGTAATTCTTTGGGGCATTACCAAGTTTATGAAGAGCATAAGAAGTTGAAACAAAAGGTAAGGATGTTTAAACATGAGAAAAAGGAAAAGAGCTCAATGAAAGTTAAAGGATGTGAGGATATATAACTTTCCATTCCATCTTTAGAAGCTATCAAAGTGAAACACATGGCACCATCAATTGTTAAAGAAGCTCAAAGAATTTGCATATGCTACAAATGAAGCTGAAGAGGTAGTTGAAACACATGTTGAGAAGGAGATATCTAATGAGGATTCTTATGATATCATAAATGAGAAGAGCATTGGGAAAGAAGAGTGCAATGGGTTTAAAGAAAAAGAAAGATTGGAAGAAAAAGAGAGCTTGAATGAAAGTTCATGTTACTTTTATTCCATTTCTACTTTATATGAGAAGTTAGAAAAAAGATGAGTGTTCAAAAGAAAAAGAGTATGAATGTGAGGAAAGTGAGAGTGCAAATGAGAATGAGTGCTTTATTAAAAAACAGAGAATATAGAAGAAGAACAAAAAGAAAAAGAGGTGGTTGCACTTTACAAGAGTAAGGTAACGAGTGTTTTTACTAACCCCGCTAACTTTATTCTTGTTAGTGATTCTTCATGTGTGTAGAAAAATTTGTTACAAAACATGGAAAAAAAAAGGAGCTTAGAGTACAAGATCTGCATGACAATAAGCTTCTTTACTCCTATTTCTTACTTATGCTTAAAACACTTTCTCATGGAAACTAAATTGAATTCTTTTGCACTTATTCTTGATAGGATTTCTCTGGAACATGCTTGCACTTGTACATTAATGCTCGGAAGGAACCACATCAAGGAGTTTGAGGAACAAGCAGAGATCTTTGGAAAAGAGTCATCACTATGCCAGTAAGATTCATAAATGAGCCCTTTTCTTAACCCTTCACTTTCATCTCATGAAGTGTCTTATGTGAAATTAAAGTTTTTTCTAGCATCTTATATTTCTCATGTGAGTATCATTGGAGATGCTTGTTCTATTTCTTTTGGTGGTGGTTTCTCTCTTGTTGTGCCTTACCTTCTACATGCTTTTCTTCTCATGCTTTCTTTAGGATCCATTGTTGAATAGTAGTTCTATGTTTGATCCTTCTTGCCATGATTTTGGATTTATGAATAATGTTTCCATTGACTCTATAGCTTTTAGTTTAAGGTTGGAATGTGCTTTACTTGATATTCTATATGATAATTGTGTAGGAAAGTTTGTTGAGAATGTTGGATATTTTTCCTCTTTACTTGATACTTTCTCAAAGAGTCATATTGATTTTGTCTTCTTAAACCAACTTATGCCCTTTTTGAGTGGTCAATATGAGTTTTCTTGCAATGAACTTGAGCTTTTAAATGTTATTGAATCTTTGAACTCATGGTTTGAGAACAAATTTGGTTTCAAATTCTACCATTTACATTTTTTAAGGATTTTGGGAACAAGGAAAAAAATGGTTAAGCTAATACTTGGTCCTTTGTGAAAACTAATTTGTGAAAGGATTCTTTTGAAAAGTCTTGGAAAACATTTATTGAAACACATCTTTCCTACCATTTACTTTTCAAGGAGTGGATGAAGTTGTTCATTTCCCTTGCTAGTTTTTGGAAGAACTCTTGCATTTTATTCTTAAATCATGCAAATGACAGGACTTTGTTCATTATTTACCATTCAAAGAGTTCTTACAAAGAAGGGGTTTCAAAGAGGAAGGTACGAAATCATGGAGCTTGCATTTATTTCTAATTTATTTCTTAACCTTGAAATTTATTTCTAATTTGAGCTTTATGTTTCATCGACCTTCTAAAGAAGTTTTGGGAGATATTTTTTATATGCTTGAATTACAAGATGTCCTTGGTTTTAATTGTGTTCCTTTCGGAAGAAATCTTCTAAAGCAAAGTGGTATATGCATCATTCTTCCTTAGACAATATTTTCTTGAACATTTATGCCTATACATCTTTTGAGTATCATACACCCTTCAAAGAAATTCTAGAATCCTTACTTGTTTTGTTGTTTAGATGTTATATGGATTTTAATTGATTAAATATCAGCCCATTCCAAGCAGCAATTCCATCACCTTGTACTGTTCCAAGCTTTCTTGAGTGATCTTCTTCTCAGCCAAAATTGGTTTGTCAATTAACTCCACCATCCTCAATTCAGCAGTCTTAAAGTAGAAGTGCTTGTTGATTGCATTTTTTGCTTTGAGCAGGGGAGAGGGAGGAGGAGTGACAGCTTGTGCCTTCTTACCACTAATTTTTGAAGTTGAGAATCCCTTAAGAGCTACCCTCATCCTTTTTCTCCCTCTACTTAGGCCAGTGCCAGGGGTCATCCCTACAATCTTAGACCCAGAGCTACCCCTTCAGCATTGTCCTTCCCCTTAGAGCCTTCCTCAAAACCTTCATCAATATCTTCCATAGATTGACTTATTGAACTCCAAATAGTCAAGGTTGGGAGAATAACAATAGGCGTCGATTCATCAATGAAGTGGTGCACAGGGTGTGCATCCAAAGACAAGACCTCAGTACCTAGTAGGCAAAGATATAGTATTTTAAAGGAAATACCAAGGCACATGTGCATGAATCATCAGGCAAAAATCATAAATAGATAAGGCAGGCAATAACAATGGATTTAGCATAAATGAAATTTGAGTGCTTGACAGTCTCAATCTACACATGAGTAAGAACTCATTCGGAGACCCCAAATAATGCCCAAGGAACAGAGAGTTTATTGGCCTGGGACCCAGAGAGACTGGTGTAGAAGATGGAATTGTTGTACTCGTCGAGCCACGAGAAAAATATCTGGTCCTTGCTAGGGATAAGAGAGTGTGATTGTCAAGTTCGAGGGCCAAGGACCTTCTTGGCCTAATAGGTTGTTCTCCTGCCGTTGCTAGTTGACAGATTGTGTAAAAATGATGAAGATATCTCGGAGAGATGGACCTTGCAGAGAAAAATCCTAAGGAATTGTGGATAGAAAATCGAAGAGCTTGGAGGCAAAGTCGGTCTTTTTTTGAAAGATTTGGAATTGACTGTTCAGTTGATTTTGTGAGAGAGAGAGAGAGAAAATCCCTCCTTTTTCGTGTTAAACTTACTTATGGACTCTTCATCCAAGGTCTGTTGAGTGTGAATGGGATTGTTTGCTGCTAACAGTGTGATTGTTGGGACATGGGATGAATTGAATGTGAGATAAGAGAGCTCTTATAGTCTCACGCTGCACGTACCTATCCAACATTTATGAGAGTGTGAAGAAAAAGCATTGTTAGACAGGTATCTCTTACACTAGTTGATCACACAGATCCCTAATGCCTGTCTAAGTTCTTCAAATCTCATGGCATCCAAGGACTTTGTGAGAATATCAGCCAATTATTTCTTAGTGCTCACATACTCCAAGCTCACTTTCTGTTGCTCAACTAATTCACTAATAAAGTGGTGTCTTATGTTAATATGCTTGGTCTTGTTGTGTTGTACAGGATTTTTTGTAATGTTGATTGAGCTAGTGTTATCATAATACATGATCATCTCTTTTTGTGTAATCCTATAGTCACTTAGCATTTGTTTCATCCAAAGAAGTTGTGTGCAATAGCTCTCTGCAACAATGTACTCAGCTTCTGCAATAGATAGTGAGATACAGTTTCGCTTCTTGTAATACCAAGAGACCATATTGTTTCCAACATAGAAACACCCTCCGGATGTGCTTTTATATCATCACAAAATTACCAGCCTAGTCTGCATCACTATAGCCAACAAGATGAGTGGTGGTATCTTTACTATAGAATAATCCATATTAAGCAGTGCTAAGAACATATCTTAATATGTGTTTCACTGCTTTCTTGTGTAACTCCTTGGGATCTGCTTAATATCTTGCACACAATATAATATTATATGATATGTCAGGTCTACTAGCTGTAAGTAGAGGAAAGCATCGATAATACTTTGGTACACATGCTTATCCACACTTATAATCTTCTCATCTTTGTTGATTTTTAGTGTGATACTCATAGGTGTTCTTACTCTCTTCCTATTCTCCAAGCTAAAATTCTTCACTAAGTTTTTTGCATAATTTACTTGAGAAAGAAATGTCTCTTCCTTCATTTACCTAACTTGCAAGCCAAGAAAAAATGTTAGTTCATCCACCATACTCATCTCAAGTTCAGTTCTGATGGATGTGACGAACTCCTCTATGAGCTCCTTAAATGTGGATCCAAACTCTTTGTCATCAACACAAATATGTGCTATGAGCATGTGTTGTGTTGAACGTTTGATGAACATAGTTTTGTCCACACTCCCTCTAGTTAGTGAGCGTTTAATATCATGCTCTTGGAGCCTGCTTTAATCCATGAAGGGCCTTTTTCAACTTGTAGACATGATCTAGATACTTTGGATTGACAACTCCTTTTGGTTGTTCTACTTATGCTTCTTCTTGTAATATCGCATTCAGAAATGTACTTTTAACATCCATTGCCTATAGTGTGAAGTTCTTGGCAGATGCAATGGAGACTAACAGTCTTACAGACTTAAGACGTCTGATTGGGGTGAATGTCTCATCAAAGTCCAGTCCCTCTACTTTGTATATATCCCTGTGCAACTAATCTTGTCTTGTTGCATGTGATGTTACCTTCAAATCATCAGTTTTATTCTTGAATATTCACTTGGTACCGATCACATTCACACTTTTTGTTCTGTTGACAAGTTCCCATACATCCTTTCACTAAAACTGTTGCAACTCTTCTTCCATTGCTTCAATCCAGTATTCATCAGTGATAACTTCCTTAACATTCTTGGATCAAGTGAGTACGTGTAACATGTCATGCTGATTATTACCACCATTTGATTGTAGTCTACTCCTTTCTTACTTCTAGTTCTTAGACCTTGTATGATGTTTTGATGCGAATCTTCATTTGATTGTAGAATTTGATTCACTTCTTTCCTAAGATCACCTCCTTTAATGAAAAACCTCTAATGAGAATTTTGTAGCTTCAACCCTCCAATGGAAAACCTATGAGGATCAAACCTCATAAACCTAAATTTGAGAGGCAAAAATCTTTCCTAAATTGATAGAAAGAACCTCGAGAGAAATAAGACCTCAAAACGCCAAGTATACAATCTAGAAGACCTAAGATCAATTGAATAAAAAAACAAGAATTCTAAGACTAAATCAATAGAAGGAATTTGAATGATCAATCGAATTTCATAGATTCATCAACCTAACGTAATCAATTGTTCACAACTAAGGACATTGACCCTTAGTAAGCTAGCTAAGCAACGGTGAAGAACGCTAGAGACAAAGAGAATTCTTTCTATCTCAATAATTTCAGCAAAATGCATCCAAGATTAGTAACAAGAGTATATAATGGGGTATTTATAGGCTAAGCCTTAAACCTAGCTAAACAAGTATATAATCACTTGAATTACCATAAACCCCTTGATTAAAAGATGGAAAAACAACTTGAATTACAAAATCCTGTCCAAATGGCCGCAAAGGCAATTTCCAAGCCGAGACCTATTGGCAACGGTAGGGAAAGACCTACCGTGCACGGTAGGTGACATCATTCAAAGAAATATCGGCAGAAGCCTACCGTCGGCAGTAGGGTGTCTTCTTCAAATACTTAGTCAATTTTCAACTTCAATGTATTCCCATGATTGATGATTACTAATTGGACACATTGAGAACAACTTGGAAGTCTTTTTTTTACCCTTAAACTCTTCAATCTTGCTCTTCAAAGCTTCCTCCTGGTAAGCAATCATGCTATTGTCTTCTTGAACCATGAGTTTCTTCCTTTGACCTCTAATGATTTGTCCATTCTTCACTTCCATAGGTGAATAACTTGTCCAGTTCACATCATCCACCCCGTCTTTGAAAAGATTTGTTCCTGAATCTGTACCTACATAAAAAGGAGACAAATCTGAAACATTGAAAATGGCACTAACATTGTAGTCACCTGAAAGATCAATCCGATAAGCATTATCATTAAGACGCTTTAAAACTTGAAAAGGGCCATAGCCACAAGCATCAAGCTTGTTCCTGCGTTGAGAAGAAAAACGTTCCTTCCGAAGATAAACCTAAACACAATCATGTACCGATGGAGTATGGTTGTGTAGTGAATAGTGAACCCAAACGCCATGAGATCTTCTTTGTTAGTTTATGGGGGTGATAGAGGTACCAATAGAGTATGGTTGTGTAGTGAATAGTGAGTATAATCTCCACAAGGCTTGTTTGGTTGGGTCCTCCATCCGAACTGTACTGGTTAGATTACGTATCGTACCCTTGCTAGTCTCCTCATAACATGGCCGACTGATAATATGGGGGTTCAGGTGTAACCGCCACGTTCTCTATCCCTTGTTCTAATATTGCTGCCAGTCGGTATTCCATGGCGTCATCGGTATCCATGTTCTTATCTTTGGAACCTAAAATTAATGGATTATATAATCAACACATGGTCCAAAGATAATAACCCAGAATTTTCGAAGTCCACACCATATACACCTGATCAACAAGATTAATGAACAAGGAGAAATGAACTAAGTAATAAAGAAAAAAACGAAAAGAGAAGAAAAACTATAAAAAGGAAAGAAAAGAAAAACTATTCAAATGACGAAAGCACCAAATAATGGCACTTCCTTAAACTTGTCGTTCTCCGGCAACAGCGCCAAAAACTTGATGTGTGTGAAATTAAAATGAGAATAGGAATCCCGAAGCTACAGTGAAAGCAAGTGGACATTAACACTATAGAAATGCGTTCACCCTGAGTGTCGATATTCTCGAGGATGGCAAGGTTCAATCACTCACCCGTTGATTCAATGTTTAGTCTTAAAACCGATGTTGAATGATTATGAGCTAACAAAGCGATAAACATAAACACTTAGCACATGAGGAAACAAAAATAAGATGGAAGATTGGATTTTGGGATCCCCCTAACCTTGTTATTACGTCAATTAATTAGAATTAATGAAAATTGAAGTTACCTTAACGAATTGCGTCATTACACTCGTGATTGGGCGATCTCTCTCTCTAGGTGAAAGCCGCTCTATTCACTGTAACTTTAAGATGAGAATCTCCTCTCTCTCTCTAACAAGCTACGAATGTAATAAAATGCAGGTTATTATTGACCTAGAAGTGTATTACCTATTTCTAGTTTAATACCCAAATTAATCCCCTAATTGGAAGCCCTCGAGTGTTCTTCCTTTTTCAATTCCGAATACCCATGCGATTATTTCAAGCTCATGATACTCAAACGATAATGAATTAAACAATTAGAGAAGAACTCATTCAAAGGAAACATTCAATTTCATAAATTTCAAATCAATTTCACAATACAAAACATTAGGGTTCAACCTTTAATCCAAACAATTAAAATACTCACAATTTATTGTACAAAACTTAAAGTAAACAAAATTAAAACTAATAGAGAAGGAAAAGAAAGGCTTAGGAGTAGAATTTGAGGCCGAATTGTGTTCTCGAATCGCGCCCGAGCTCGTCCCTCGAGTTGCTCCCACGAAGACCAAATTCGTGATTTCGATCCTTGATTCCACTTGAAATCCTTCAATTTTCATTCTCTAACCTAAATCCTACCTAATTGAGGTGAGAATTGGGGAAATTTTTCACAGAAAATCACTCCAATTTGCCTCCAAAAAACCTATTTGCGGAAGTCTAAAACTAACTAAAGCTTAATGTGTAAAAGGCTGTAAAAAAAATAACTAAATATTACGAATTTCGGGACCTACCAGCGACGCTAGGTCTGGAACCTATTTTTTTGCCTGGAACCTACCGTTGGCAGTAGGAGGAGCCTACTGTCCACGGTAGGCTTCTGTCTACACTTTCCTTGTTGTTAAGGTGCTTGCTGCGGCCGATAGGGTGGCCTACCGTCAGCGATTAGCTGCTACTATCACTGTTTTGCATCGTATTTCGTAGTTTTCACCCGATTTCAAGCGGTTTTCATTTCTTCTTCGTTGTACTTCCTTTGGCAAGCATCTACGACACAAGTGGGAGATATTCACCTCAAATCACCGAAAAACGATGAAATCAACATACAAAATAATAGCCAAAATAACGACTATCAAATACCCCCACACTTATCCGTTGCTTACCCTCAAGCAATAGAACTAAACAGATGGAACAAAAATGTTTAAAAGCTTTATTTTCAAATATAGAGTTCACGGAAAACAAAAAATGAACTGGCCTTAAATAATTTAACCATTTTGAAAGCAAAAGACAAAAACAGCAACACCCAAAACAAAACACAGAAATAACAAATTAAGGGAAAGACATAACTAACCATGCCACTTCGCACGAATACGCAACCACTAAACCACCAAGACAAAACGAAAGAATGAGCACAAGATACACTCAATCCACCATACTTACAAATAAACATTACATGCCAGTGTTGTGTGTGTTCTGTTCACGCTGTTTTCATAGAAACGAAGGAATGTTAAGTAATTAACGAAGTGAAATTCTTCAAAAGACAATACACAACAATCCATATTTCTCTGGTTCTCATTCATTCTAAATCTTATTCTAAGTTGTTCCTAGATTAGCTAGGACTTTTCGTCTTGTAATGTCAAGCTCAGGAAATAAAAGGTAACAAACGAAGGTAAAAGGAGATAAGAACAAAAAGATAGAGCCAATGCAACCAAAAGGACAAAATGGAAAAATTAAGGAATAACATTCCAGCTGTCGTTCTATTTTCCCACTCACTCTTGAATAACCTACCATTTCTCTTGCACACCTTACCCAACACATTTATAATATTCAACCCTTTAACAAGAGAGAACTAATGTCATTTATTTTTCACGATCACAAACAATATATACAAAAATGTAAGTACTACTTTTTTTATCTTTTTTTTTTTTTTTTTTTTTTTTTTTTATCTTTTCCGTTCTTTCTCTTTTTTTCTCTTTTTTTCTTTTCATTAGTAAACAAAACAAACAACTCTTCTCTCTTATTTTTTTTCAACAATTTGTAACAATTGTGAAATACCCGAACCACTCCCTCTTTACAATAATTTTCTTTTCTTCCCTCTTTCACCCCCAAACTTATATATTACTTTCACTGAATACGGCTAGGCATGTTATTCCAACTGTGGCTCTACGAAATGAGTTTTAATATGGTGTGAGTTTTACAAGACGAAGAATAGAATGGAGTGAAACCCTTGACATGAAGGCACAAATAACGGAGCTAGGGTTAACGTCATACATGGGTAGGCAAATTAAAAGCTAAAATGGTATAATGAACGCCTAAGACCATCATTTTCGGGCTTAACTCAAACTAGGATTTTTCACTTCAAAGAAAAGAGAAACATACGGATGCATGCACAAATTCCAAAAGATTCTCCCAAAGCTAATTTCCCAAAACTCCTAGGTTTCTACTACTAACAACACTTACAGGGGCATGAAAACCATCAACATGTACGAATATTATGCAAATGAGTTGTCAAAACGACCAAGTGTTATGCCTTCTCCAAATATCTAAACAGTCTTGTGTTCAAGCACTCAACCAAAAAGGAAAAAGAAAATTCTTTTTGGTTTTCAAATAAAAAGACAAAGAAAAGTAAGAAAATTTTAAATTTTCGGACTTTGATTTTTTTTTTTGGGTTTTTCATAAGGAAAATAAAGAAGGACAGTAAAAAGACAAAAAGACAGAATTACCCCCCAACACTTAAAACCACATTGTCCTCAATGTAGGGGCGGGACTCAAAAATAAAACAAATAAAAACATACATGAGAGGCACTCCCACATATAATAAACTGTAAAGCACATGGGAAGCCTTCCCCACACAAACAATTAAAGAAAAGCATACATGGGAGACACTCCCGCATATAATAAACCAATAAGGCACAAGGGAAGCCATCCCCACACAAATAAAATAAGATAAAGAACTAGAACTATAAATAAATCAAAACAACACTAACTAAAAACAAGACAAAACAAGAAAAGAGTTGAAGAGTATAGAGAGGTTATCCTGTTGTTGTGTGAACAAATAGCCCTCTCCGGCCTCTAGAAATCGATTCAAAATGTAGCTATGGGCGACCCTACCGCTAATGGCAGGGCGAACCTACCATCCGTGTTAGGCTTCTGCCTAGGAAGATTTTTCTGCTCTTCTGCACGTTTGAGCTCCGTTTCATGCCTGCTAACCTTGTCTTCTCGTTTTACACGTAAAATAGGTCTTGAGCAAGCAATCATCTTACCAGGACACCTTGCAACAACATCAACAATAACAAAATGATTAAAATGAAAACATACATAGTATGATACAATGGTACAACAACATTCCACAAAGAGCTACTCTTAACTGTTTTGGAGAACGAGGGATTCCTTCTGAAGGTTTCCCACATCCTTCCCAAAAAGTACGGATTAAAGCAATGTTCGTTTAGGATGTCCTTGTAATGGAAGTGAAAGAATTTGAACCCCAAAATAAAAAGAGAATGCACAAACTTAAGATCGAGTTTAAGGAAGATGTTACAAATAACGAATAATTTCAACTCTTTAAAGGAAAACCAAAGGTAAACGAAGGCTATGTTCAAAGAAAAACTCATTTTCCATTGTTCACAGCATAGGAATTGTGTGCTTCCAACACATTCGTAATCGCCTTCGAATTTCATGAGATATCTCCTCTCCCCTGCACTCTCTGTAGTTTGTTTCCATAATGCCTGCACATATAAAGAATCACTGACAAGAAAATGGTTAGTTTTGTTAGTAAGGCAATTCATTCACTCACTCTTTTCAATGACCTCTATTTCCATTTCTTCTCACTCTTCTGTGTGATGCTCTTGACTTCCCATGACACACATCTTTTCCTTTTTTTGCTCATCTTCCTCAGACTCAGTCTTAGTCTCAAGCAAGCACTCATCTCTTGCACTTCCTTCCATTTCACTTATAACATGAGGAGGGTCGTCGAATACTGGGAGACCATCATCCCTCCTTTCCATTGCTTCTTGATATGCCTCCTCTTTCTTGGAAAAAGTGGATTCCTCTAGTACTAGATCAATTTCCTTCTCTTAATTCATAATTATGGGAGCCGTTATTGCTAGTTCTTTTGCACTTGGCACGGTGATCGTCTCTGCCTGTTCCTCCGGAATCCGCTCCGTATTATTCGCTAAACTACTAAGCGGTCTATCAGCGATCATCCTTGCCAATAGCTCGATTTGGCTCTCCATACTACGTATTCAGGCTGTTCGGATTCTCTAAATTTCTTCCATGCTCTTTACCCTGGCATCCACCGAATTGGTATATCTCGTAACGAGATCTTCTATGTTGGGTTGTGCGGGTGATAGAGGTACCGATGATGTATGGTTGTCTAGTGAATCGTGAATACAATCTCCCCAAGGCTCATTCAGTTAGGTCTTCCAATTCGAACTATATTGGTTATTAGAGTACATATCGTACCCTTGCAAGTCTCCTCGGAACATGGCCGATAGATAATATGGGTGTTAAAGTGCAACCGCCATTTTCTCAATCCCTTGTTCTAATTTCGCCGCCAATCGTTATTCCATGGTTTCATAGGTATCCATGTTCCAAAGATAATAACCCAGAATTTTCAAAGTCCATACCATAAACACCCGATCAGCAAGAATAATGAACAAGAAAAAATAAAGAAAACAAAAACTGTACAAAAGAAAGAAAAGAAAAGCTATATAAATGACTAAAGCACCAAACAATGGTATTTCCTTACACTTGTCGTTCCTCGGTAATGATGCCAAAAACTTGATGTGTGAAATTAAAACGAGAATGGGAATCCTAAATCTAAAGTGCAAAGCCAGTGGACCTTAACACTATAGAAAAGGGTTCACCGCGAGTGTTGATATTCTCAAGGATGGCAAGGTTCAACTACTCAACCGTTCATTCAATGTTTAGTCTTAAAACCGATTTTGAATGCTTGTGAGCTATCAAAGCAAGTAAACATAAACACTTAACAAATAAGGAAACCAAAATAAGACGGAAGTTTTGATTTCAAGATCCCCCTAACCTTGTTACGTAAGTTAATTAGAATTAATGAAAACTGAAGCTGCCTTAACGAATTAGGTCATCACACTTGTGATTGGGCGATCCCTCTCTCTAGGAGAAAACCACTCTATTCACTACAACTTTTAGACGAGAATCTCTTCTCTCTCTAACAAGCTAGGAGTACAATAAAATGCAGGTTATTATTGACCTAAAAGTATATTAACTATCTCTAGTTCAATACCCCGATTAATCCCCAAATTGGAAGCCCTCGAGTGTTCTTCCTTTTTCTAAATCCAAACACCTATTCTATTAATTCAAGCTCATGATAATCAAATTGCAAGGAGTTAAACAATTGGACAACAATTCATTCAAAGGAAACATTCAATTTCATAAATTTCAAATCAGTTTCATAATACCAAAAATTAAGATTCAACCCTTAATTCAAACAATTAAACTACTCACAATTCGTTCTATAAAACTGAAATTAAACAAAATTAAACTAATAGAGAAGGAAAAGAAAGGCGTTGAGGCAAAATTGCATTCCCGAACTACACCGGTGCTCGTCTCTCGACTTGTTCCCACGAAGCGCAAATCCTTGATTCCACTTGTAATCCTTCAATTTTTTTTTCTAACTAAATCCTACCTAATTGAGGAGAGAATTGGGGGAAATTTGTCATAGAAAATCGCCCCAATTCGCCTAAAAAAACCTATTAGCAGAAGTCTAAAGCTAACTAAAACATAATGTGGAAAAAGTTGTCAAAAATACTAAATATTACTGGACCTACTAGCAACGGTAGGTCGAGACCTACCATCTCCAATAGGTCTTTGTCTTCAAATCCTCCCTTTTGCTCGGAACCTACCCTCAGTGGTAGGGAGAGCCTACCATCCACGGTAGGCTTTTGTCTCCACTTCGCTTGTTGCCAAGGTGCCTACCGCGGCCGATAGGGTGGCCTACCGTTGGCAGTAGGGTGCTGTTGTCACCGTCTTGTGTCGTTTTTTGTCATTTTTTCGCTGTTTTCGTTCTTGTATTTCTTTCGGCAAGCACCTAGACAGAAATGGGAGATATTAGCCTCACATGTAAACTTTATACCTTAAAATCACCGAAAAACGATAAAATCAACATACAAAATAATAGCCAAATAACGTCCATCAATATCACCCCAAGGAACTTTAGGCACATCTAAAGGAGTATAAAGACCGTGAGGAAAGGAATTAGATTTAGCCCTTTTACAATCCAAGCAATTTCCAATAAACTTTTCAACATCTTTTCTATTGTGAGGCTAAAAGAAATGCTCATGCAAGACATCATAAGTTTTAGTGATGCCAAAATGTCCCAGTAAGCCACCACAATGAGCCTCTTTAACCAACAACAATCTAGTAGAACAAGGTGGAATACACAATTTTCCTTCATAATAAAGAAAACCATCACGTATAGGGTACTTATCACTAGGCATAATCAAGCGATTCTCAAAGATATCCTTAAAATCTATCACTTGCATATAATTCCTTAAGCATTTCAAAATTAAGAATTTGAGCTTGCAAAATAGAGATAAGAGTGTACCTTCTTGACAATGCATCGGCTACAATGTTATCTTTACCTTTCTTGTAATGAATGATGTATGGAAAAGTGTCAATAAACTCCATCCATCTTGCATGTCTCTTGTTCAACTTTTATTGTAAGAAATTTCAAGGACTCATGATCCGTGTGCACCACAAACTCCTTTGGCCACAAATAATGTTGTCAATGTTTCAATGTCCTCACAGATGCATAGAGCTCTTATCATATGTAGCATAATTCAATACCGCACTTGTCAACTTTTCACTAAAGTATGCCAAAGGTCTTTTGTCTTACATCAATACTCCTCCAATGCCAACACCTGAAGCATCACATTTTATTTCAAACATCTTCTCAAAGTTATATAGTGCAAGGAAGAGGTGCACTACTCAACCTCTCCTTAGAAGCTTGAATGCCTTCTCTTAACTCTTCTCCCATTTGAATCCATTCATCTTCATTATAACATCCATCAAAGGACTAGCAATGGTGCTAGAATCCTTGATGAACCTCCTATAGAAACTTGCCAAACCATGAAAGTCACTCACTTCAGATGCATTTTTGGGAGTAGACCATTCGTTGATTTCTTTCTCCTTCTCTTGATCCATATGAAGGCCTTGAGAACTTACCATATAACCTAGGAAAGTCACCTTTTCAAAATAAAACTCACATTTTCTAAGGTTACCATATTACTTCTCACTACTCAAAACTAACAAAACTTGTTTAAGATGATGCAAATGATCTTCATAAGTTTCGCTATGTATCAAGATATCATCAAAATAGACAACAATGAATTTACCAATGAAATTCCTCAACTCATGATGCATAAGTCTCAAGAACGTACTAGGAGCATTAGTTAAACAGAAAAGGCATTACTAACCATTCATAAAGACCAAAATTAGTTTCGAAAGCCATTTTCTACTCATCCCCTTCCCTCATTCTAATTTGATGGCAACCTGATTTTAAATCAATCGTTGAAAATATTTGAGAACTGTGTAACTTATCAAGCAAATCATGTAATTTGGGAATAGGATGCCTATACTTGATAGTTATGTTCTTAATGGCTCTACAATTAACACACATATGCCATGTACCATCTTTCTTTGGAACTAATAAATCAAGAACGGCACGAGGGCTTAAGCTTTCTCTTACATATCCTTTGGAGAGCAATTCCTCAGCTTGTCTTCTTAACTCCTTGGTCTCTTTGTGAGGACTTCTATAAGTTGGTCTATTTGGCAACACCGCTCTGGGTACCAAATTAATTTAATGCTCAATCCCTCTCAATGGAGGAAGTCCATCGGGGATCTCTTTGGGGAAGACATCCTTCCATTCCTCAATAACCTTTCCTATAGCATTAGATAAAGAAGACAAATGATCATTAGTAGAAACAAATATTCCCTTGCAATAGAGAAGCAAATCCAACTCTTCTTTTTCAATGGCCTCTATGATCTCACTCTCTTTTACATAGAAGCCTCTTTTCTTTCCCTAGCAACTAGCACTCTTTTTCTTGTCTCTCTTCAATTTTTCCTCTCTAGAATTTTCCACACTCAAACTCTTTTTCCTCAATTCTTTTTCCCTATTCAATACTCTTTTTCCTCAATTCTTTTTCCCTCTTCAATACTCTTTTTCTTTTCCTCAATCTCTCTTTTTCTCTCATTTCTTTTGCTCTACAAAGACTTGACTAGGAGTCAAGGGATTCAACATAAAATTTTCTCCATCCTTTTCAAAGGTGAAGGTGTTCTTCACACCATTATTAATAGCCTTTCTATCATATTGCCAAGGATGTCCCAACAATAAATTACCGCTTACATAGGAGCCATATCAAAAAGAAACTCATCATTATATGAACCATTAGTAATATTCACTAGCGCTTGTTTGTTCACTTTCACTTCTCTACTATCATTCAACCAATGAAGCTTATACGGATTAGGATGCTTAAGAACGGTAAGTTTAACTTTACAACAAGATAAGTGCTAGCCACATTTGTGTAACTACTGCTATCAATAATAAGATTAGCCACCTTACCTCCCACTAAGCATTTAGTGTGAAAGATGTTTTCCTTTTGAATACTAGTCTCCTCCTCTCGGACTTGGGTAGAAAAAGCTCTAATAGTCACCAAGCTCATACCCTCCTCATTGGCTTCAAAAGAGACAATCTCTTGGTCGTCACTACTTTCATCCTTTTCAACAATACCCTATTGGAAATCATCATCACTCTTCTCAATAAAAAATTTTAAGTCTTTACTAAAAACCAAAGTTATCTTGGTAGGACAATTTATTGCAATATATGCCCCACACCATTATATTTGAAGCACCTTGTTGGATTGGTGATCAACCTTCCTTTTTCTTACACCTTAGGCTTAGAATGATCTTTGAAAGCCACCTTAGGTGTATCTTCTTTCTTTGGCCAACTCTTATAGGTAGATGCTTGAGGTTTAGGTACCACACTTCTTGAATGAGGAAGATTATTTTTAGGGAAACCAATCCTCTTTCTTTGATTTTCAATCTTTGTAGCAAAATGACACATTTTTTCTTTCATAAGTTGTGTAAAGGGTACAACTCTAATTGATTAGAAATGTCCTTATTGAAAACACTTAAAAATCTAGACATTGAAGCATCCTTGTCCTCTTCCAAGCTCAATCTCAAAGTGTATAACTCCTTTTCTTGCTTATATTCTTCAACACTTTTGTTGTCTTTCTTAAAATTCATCAACTTGTAGTGAAATTCCCTATAATAATGTTCCAGAACAAATCTTTCTTTCATGAAAGTCTTCAACTCCGCCCAAGTTTGTATCAGTTGCCTTCCATTTCTCAACTTTTGAGTGGCAATCCTTTCCCACCAATGAATTGTATAACCTAAAAATTCGACAATGACTAATTTCACCTTAACAATGTCACTATAGCTTCTTACCATGAATAGGTTCTCCATTTGTCGTTCCTAATCAAGGAACACATTTCGATAACTCTCACCCTTGAAGCTAGGCACTTTCTACTTGATTTTGTCAAGAGCTTTATCCCCTTGTTGATTACCAAAGTAACTACCATGGTATGCTTGGACAACATTGGGATTATCTCCATAATCTTCAAAGTTATCTTCATGCCATGCTTTATATCTTTGAAATTATTCTTGTAGTCTATGGTATCCTTTTTCTCCTAGACCTTCTCTTCTACCACATCTAACTTGTGGCCTTCCTTGATATCCACCTTCATGCAATGGATGAGAATTTTGAACAAGCATGTCATGGCCCATAAGTAGAAACATTATCGAAAGGTCTTTGATGATGAGATGAGTTGAAACCACAAAGGTTATCTCAAACTCTTTGCTCCATTGTGGCACTACTCTTGCCTTTCTTAAGCTCTTCAACATCTCTAGAAACACTTTGAAATTCTCTAGCTAATCCTTCAATTGATTGTTGAATAGACCTTGAAGTTTCATTTAGATTCATCCTTGTAGGATCACTAGTTTCTTCTTGATGAGATTGAGTAGGCCAATGACCATCTGTAAGCATTATTAGACATGCATTTAAAAAAAAAAAAAAAAAAAACAAGCAAAGGACTTCCCAATCACTTCCTAACTGTTTACAATCTTCGATGATCACTTAAATTTACTCGTGTTTACACTCTTACTGGCTCCTATCAAGATAAGCTCAACTCTTACCTTTTCCAATAACACTCATGTTTCTATAAGATCCTTCAAACTTCTTAGCCAACTCAAACCAAGAGCATCAATCCCAAGCAAGCAAATCAATCAATGCACTAAGTTGGATAAGTGTTTAAAGATGCAAAGTTTCAACACTTGAGGTATGAATTTCACAGAAATTAATCTAGGGAATAGTGCCAACAAATATCAGTGATCATCGATAAAAGATTAGAAACATACAAGGAAAAATTAGAATTAAAAAACAAAGCAATTAGGCTAAACAAAGAACATAAGAATACTAAAATAAATTTTTCAGGAAATAGGGGATAATGAACCCCTATCACTAAAACAACGATAACTCAAAAACTACATTCCAAATCCGATGAAACCAAAACTCGAAGATTCCTCACTTGAAGAGGATAAAATTAAGCACACATTTCATGCGAATTGAATCGGTGTAACACTTTTTCTATAGTGACGAATTCGAAACCAATTTCACAATTAAATAAAATTGAGCATTCAATTGTACTCCAAATTGAGCAAACCTTATTTCAAATGAAGCCTAACTCAAAGGAGAACATCTCCATCACAAATCAACAATAAATTCACACATAAATGCAACTGAATTTTCAATCGATCTTCAGAACAATGTTTCTATAATTTTTTCTATACTACTATTGCATGATCTTCATGTATTTTTTCCCATAGATCATCCAGTACTTCTCTTTCTTTGATTTTCAGCGAATTTTAAACACTTACAACATAAATTGACCTTTAATTGGAGGTTTCTCTAATGCCACATTGATGTGAATCTTCATTTGATTGTAGAATTTGATTCACTCCTTTCACAAGATCACCTCCTTTGATGAAGAACCTCTATTGAGGATTTTGTAGCTTCAACACTCCAATAGAAAACCTATGAGGATCAAGCCTTATAAACCTAACATTGAGAGGCAAAACTCTTTAACAAATTGATAAGAAGAGCCCTAAGGGAACTAGGATCTCAAAACCCCAACTACACAATCTAGAAGAGCTTATATCAATTGAATAAAAAAATAAGAACTCTAAGATTCAATCAATGGAAGGAATTTAAGTGATCAATTGAATTCCGTAGATTCATCAACCTAAGGCAATCAACTGTTCACAACTAAGGACATTAACCCTTAGTAAGCTAGCTAAGCAAGGTGAAGAACCCTAGAGACAAAGAAAATTCTCTCTCAACAATTTCAGCAAAATTCATCCAAGATTAGGTACGAGAGTTTATAATGGGGTATTTATAGGCCAGGCCTTAACACTAGCTAAACAAATATTTAATGACTTGAATTACCCATAAACCCCTTGATGAAAAGAGGGAGAAACAATTTGAATTAAAAAATCCAGCCCAAAAGGCTGCAAAGCCAATTTCCAACACAAAACCTACCGGTGACGATAGGGTAAGACTTACTGTGTGCGGTAGGTAACATCCTTCCAAAAAATGCTGATAGAAGCGTACTGGTGACAGTAGGTCAAGCTTACCATCAGCGGGAGGGTGTCTTCTTCAAAGACTTAGTCAATTATCAACTTCAATGTGTTCTCTTGATTGATCCTTGCTAATTGAACACATTGAGAACAACTTGGAAGCCTTTTCAAACTCTTCAATCTTGCTCTTCAAAGCTTCCTCCATGTAATAAATCATGCAATTATCTTCTTGAAGCTTGAGTTTCTTCCTTTGAGCTCTAGTGATTGGTCCATTCTTCCCTTCCACATGGGATTGACTTGTTCGGTTCACATCATCTCCGATGATAGTATCTGTACAGTGATCCTTCAGAAGTCTTATGTATTTTCTTCTTTCTATCTCATTGCCCTGAGTGTGAGTCAGACTCCCATCGACTCATTCATAAGTTAGAGGAGTCTTCAATACTGCTTTGATCTCTTTGGATTACTGTCACTCCAGGTGTATTATCTTCCTCATCAACAACCTGATCATTAACATTTAGTCTCCTGATGTCAACATCTTCTACAGTCATATTCACTGATTCTATGACTACCCATGTGTGTCTGTTAAACACACAGTATCAATGATTCTTTGAGGAGTGTCCCAAAAATATTCTCTCATCACTTCTAGCATTGACTTTTCCTAAGTGTTCACGATCATTGAGGATGTAGCATTTACTTCCAAACACATGTAGGTAACTTAGCTTAGGTTTTCTACCCTTCCATATTTCATATGTTGTCTTGTTCATCAAGGGCCTCAAAAACACTATGTTAATGATGTGAATTGCTTTGTTGGCTACTTCTACCCACTAACTATGTGATAGTCCCTTGGAATTCAGCCTCACACAAATCATATCTTGAATTGTTTTGTTCTTTCTCTCAATTACACCATTTTTTGTGGTGTCTTTGGTTCTGAAAACTCATGGCTGATGCCATGTGACCCACAAAACTTTGAAAATTGACTGTTATCAAACTCCTTGCCATGATCAATTGGTATGATCATGTAAACAAGTGAATTTTTGGAGGATTCAAATCCAAGAGATAGAGATAGAAGAATAGTCGAAATGGAGACAAACCAAAATTTCTGGAATTTTTGGACCAGTTTTGTTTGAACTCCACTTTCGGGCTTTTAAGTAATTTAAATGGACAAGTCACCTTCACGAAAATTGTAGAAGACTTCTTGAGATTTCAATAATGGTATATCTCATTCGTATATGAGTTCATTTGGATATCCTATGATCCGTCTTAAACTGCACATTCTATCTTTAGTTTCCGAGATGATACATTTCGGTAAAATGGCCATAACGTGTGGTATAGGAGCCCAATTCAGCTGATTCAAAACAACTTTTATGAAGACAAAAGAGCTAGTTTGGACATTTTAAAGGTCAAACAAGGCAAATAATATCCTACCATATGTATTGTCAAAGAACAACCTCCTTGATCACAACCTACCGTTTCAACGGTAGGTAGACCTATAGTATTGTAGGTCTCAGCTGGGAGACTCATTTTGTGCTATTTAAAGAGTATTTTGACTTATTAACTTAGTTTCTTAGTACCTTGACTTGTAATTATGTGGCATAAGATGCCATTAACTTTTCTTAAGCTAGTTTAGGAGCTAGGGTTGGAATTAATCACCAAGTGGGGCCTATATATACTCTTTTTCAGCCTATTTTTCAAAAATTGAATGAAATATGAATATATGAGAGAATTTGCTGCCACCAAGGCTTGGTTCCTAGGGTTTTCTTTAGCTTCTTTTTTCCCTTGAACTAGAGTAGTTCATTGGTTGATTGAGCGATAGATTCTTGAATGGATTTTCAAGAGATCTTTGTCTCATCTCTTTAAAATTGCTAATCTCCTAGCGGTGTTAGTTCTTTTAGCTAATGTTGCTAGTTGTTAGGCCTTCTTCAGGTAGGGAATATGTGGGGGTTTTTTAACTCTTGTTGAGTTCTTCCTAAGGGAAAGATTGGAGGCTTTCTATTAGAGGATTTGGTGCTCATCATGAAGTTTGACAAATGAGTTTCCTCTCAAATCCTCAAGTAAATAGAGAAGATCATTAAGAAAGAAATGAGCTCAATTATCCATCAAGATGAGTTCATACCATCACTTCTTAGCCTTTCAAAGTTGTATTCTTCTCTATCTGAATGCTTAGACATATCTTTTTGAATGCATGAAATGAATCTGCCTTGTTTCATAGAAAGTCTATCCATGTGTATCTTAAGTAGTCATTGACACACACCAAGGGCGTACCTTTTTCCACCAGTACTTTCTACTTGTGTCGGTCCAAACATATTAATATGTATTAGATCTAAGATATGTGTTGTGGTTATATCTCCAACTTGAATGTGCTTTGCTCTAACTAGCTTACCGATCTGGCAATCTTCACACAGTAACTTACACTCCTTTGTGAATTGACGAATTCCCCTAACTATTTGTTTTCTTCCAAGATTATGTAAGTGCTAATAGTTCACATGCCCCAGTTTTTCATGCCATAGTGCTTCTCCAATTTGTCCAATCAAACATATATGTTCCTTCATAGCATTCATCTGGTAACAACTGTCAGTAGTTCTTGATCCTAGGATGATGCACTCATCATTATTTGTCAGCATATATAGCATTATCTCTGGTCAAAATACACCAAAAGATCATTATCATCACACAGCTGGCTAATACTTATCAGATTGGCTTTCATCTTTTAAATGTGTAGCATGTTAGATAATTTGGGCATTCCAGCTACTACACCGACGATTCTGTTCTTCACACCATTACCAAATGTCATACTGCCTTTGTGACACACTGTATAATCTACAAGATATTCTTTGTTTCCAGTCATATGTCATAAGCATCCACTGTCAAGATACCATATACCCCTAAAATTTCCTGAGATAGATGAGCCACATTGCACCTCAACTCTTCTTTTCTAATATAATTCTATCTCATCTTGATTTTTCCTTTGGTCAAGGCATGAGTGTGTAGCTTTCTTCCTTGCTTTAGATCTCCAATTCTCCTATAATATTGATGCCACACATGCCCGATCATTTTGCAGTAATCACACATAAGAGGAGGCTTTTAAGTTTGTGTTTTCTGATCAGGTTTCTCTGTTCATCTCAACTTAAGCTGTCTTCAACAAACACTCCTTCCAACCTATTATACATAGTGTAATTGTTATCACATTGTGTGACCTGCATACCTGTTGTGCGATTGGGATTTGTACTAGTGTAGCCAAGTCCTGAATTCATTCTGGCTGGTCTTCAACGGTGATTATTTCATCAGGTTTAGCCTTTGCAGTGTTCAATCTTGCTATTTTACCTTCAGCCACGTTTACTTTCTCTGTTGCATCCTTGACCTAAGCCATTGGCTCATAATTTCTTTCTTCAAGAGCATTTTTCTATTCCTGAATCTGTTTTAGGTTGTCCTTTAGATTTTGATGTATCTCCACAAGTCTAACACACTTGGTATAGAGAAGACTATACTTCTTTTGTAATTCCTCATAAGATACTTCTTCATCACTATAGATGGAATCATCGTCGTTGTCTTCTTTGTGATTATTGTGCATAAATTTATCTTGCAAGTCTATTATCATGTTGAATGCTAGTGTCTCAATGTCTTCTTTATCATCTTTTGAATCGCTCTTCTTATCATCATCACTGAGAGTAATGTTCATGGATCTGTTCTTCTTCGAAGTGTTGACACATTCTGCCTAGATGTGACCATATCCCTCACATTCTCTGAACTATATGTCTTTTCCTTTTTGACCAGTGTCAAACTTCCTTCTCATAGTGCTTTCTTCAGACTTAAAACTTATTAGGACCTTTCCTGTTCATGTTATAAGTTCTGAACCTCCCTTGGGGTTTGGATGTTTTTCTAGTTCTACGAAAAAATTTTCTAAAGTCTCGAGTGAGCATCATAACCTTTTCTTTAGAATATGGTCATTAGATAAGAGGTGTTTAGCTTTTAGAGCAATGCCCTCACCTTTGGTTTCAACATAAAGATTCGTCTCATATATCCTCAAGGATCCTAAAAGATCATTCAAATAAAGTTTTTTTACATCTTTTACTTCTTTAATTGCTGCAACCTTACGGCGAAACCATGCAGGTAAGGATCTTAGTGCCTTTCGTACTAGTTTCTCTTTAGAGAATTCTTCACCAAATTGATAAGCTTTATTTGCAATGTCTCTAAGTTTGCCACTGAATTCACCAATAGTTTCATCATCTTGCATCCTTAATTCTTCAAACTGGGTAGTCAACATTTGTAATTTGGAGATCCTCACAGCATTTGTACCTTCATAAATGGTCTCTAAAATTTCCCGAGCCTTCTTTGCTGATACGCAAGTTGAGATCAACTTGAATTTTTCCACACTCACACTGGTAAAGATGGTGTTTAATGCCTTAGTATTAGCTTGAGCAGATTTCCTCACAGCATCCGTCTATTAAATTCTGGGCATCACAACTACCTTAGTCAATTTTATTGTGTCATTTTCCTCAGTTTTTCGTAGGAGGTTTCTATTCGGTCTCTACAACATCCTATGTTGTTTCATCCAAAGACTGAATGAAAATCCATGTTTTCATCTTCTAGTAGGCATAATTTGTGTCTTCGAGCAGAGGAGGACTGGTAAAAGATCCACCATTCTTCGTTGTCATGATGACCTAAGTACTAACTTCCCACGATCTTCACCTACTAGATAACTAGCACAATAAATGGTGCCAAAGCTCTTATACCAGTTGCAAGTTAGTACTCAAGCAATCCGTGCGTTGTGACTAATTTTGTTGTATGAGGAGTATTGTGATACATATTGTAAAAAGCAATAAACAACACAAACATATAAAACACAGCAATTGGTAATGCAGTTCAGCCAAGCTTACACTTGCCGGGGCATGCCCAGAAAGCAATCCACTAAAACTGTCAACACAGTACAAGAAAACTCATAGCTCTTTTACTTATCTAGAGTTTCCCTAGTGGAAAAAGTGCAAACTCCCTTTGCACCTTGCACAATTGAATCCCTTCAACTCTTCAAGGCTCCTTTTTGGTATGTGGCTGCATGGACTTGAAGTCCCTTTAATCCTCAACAATATTGAACAGCAACATAGCTAAAATCCCTTTAACTCTTCAAGGCTCCCCTTGGTATGTGGCTACTTGATCCTAAATCAAGTCGTCAACTCTTTGAACAACAGCACAATTTCTAACCTTAAAAGCTATAGTCTTCAAAATAAGAACTCCATTGAATTATTGAATGATGAATAACGAGCATCAATGGAGAATCATAGTGTTTGAGTTTATGACTGCATAAACTCAACCACCATGAACCGTTGTCTTCTCTTTTGCAAAATGTCTTCGAAGAATTACAGAACGGCTGAACCTTAACTTTCCATTTCAATGCTTTATTTATAGATATTGACGTTGATAGGTCAGTGTGTATTTCTTAAAGAATGTGGTCCAAAGATTTAGTTTTCAAATAACACTTCTTGTTTTGATTCCTGCAAATCCTATTTTCTTTTAGGATTATGACCTTTCTTTATATCTCAACTTCCCTTTATTGAACTTCCATATCTCAGCTCATAATCCTAGATTCTTCGGGAATTTATCAAGTTTTATAAAACTATGACGTACATAGTGTCTTGTAACTCTGCAGTTTTTTTACCGCCACATGATCAACCTTTGTGACCACATTTCAAGCCGTGTGACAGGTTTCCATAGGCTTAATTATGTGTTGAAATACAGGGTTACAGTGACTGAATTTTGTATTCCGTTGGACAAGGTAATAATATGAATTCCATAATATATAGTGAGTGAAACTTCATTACGTTTTTTTAGTACTTTTACACATATTGGATGGAACATAATTATTTTAGCAAACTGTAATAGGATAAATATTATATTTTTATTGCAGGTTATTGAAATATTTTGATTACTAGACTAACACATGGTTGGATAAGTTGTACAGTCTTACAGAGAAGTAGTGTCCAGCATTTAGTAAAGATTATTTTTCTTGTGGTTTTTTATTATTGGAAAGAAGTGACTCTACTAATCGTGTCTTTTTAAAAGGCTATCGAAAACTGATTCTCTATGTGATTTTTATGATACTCTGGCCGATCTTATTTCTAAATGGATAAGCAATAAAAAAATTAAGGAGGATTTTTGTTGCAATCAAGATAGGGTTAAAACGCGGTGAGTGATAATTCAAAATTGTTGCAGCATGCAAATGAAATTTATACATTTCAGGCATATTTATTATTTGAAGAATAGTTCATGAAGTTTTCATCTTACTTTCAAGAATGTCTGTTGTCCAGTGACAAGAGCTACGTTTATCGAATGATGTTAAAGAATTTAGACAAACAAGTTTGCTAGAGCGCTGTCATAAGTTTTTGCAATCTGAATCGCGTGAAAATTTGATGCCTTCATCAGATGATGTACATAGTTTTCTAGGTCTATTGGGAATTTACTTGTCTTGTTTGCTTTGATTTTGCTGTTAGTGTGTAGGGATAGACTATATAGGTACTGAAAAGTTAGAATATAGTGCAAATCAATATGTGTAGTGTTTGTTTTTTGCAATATGCTTTAGGGAATACTTTGATTGATAAATTGTTTCTAGGATGCGCCCTAATTTCACAAATCAATTCATTTTAGTTGGTCATATTAATATTATGCTATATATTGGCCTAAAAGAGTACTTAAAGGAAAGTGAGTCTACAGATTAAGTCTTATATTTTCCTTTTGGGAGTAAAATATTTGTGTGACTGATTTATCTTCAAGAGCAAACGGTGATATGAATTAATGAAATATTTCACTTGCTTTATAAACTCTGCAGTGATATGGTTATAATAAAGTTGAGCTTTCATGCGTATCTTTGATTTAAGTTGTCCGATGGTTTTTTGTTTCCCATGTGGCTAGCATTTGCTAAAAGGAATAAGAGCCTTTCACTACCAATTTTCTTTTTTTAATTTAAGGAATATCTGGGACCAACAGAACTAGAAGGGTAGTAATTACAAGTCATCAAATAGGTTTTATTTACTAATTACTGTTTTAAAAGCTGTGATGTGGTTGCCCAAGAAACGATTCGGGTAAAGTGAACAATTTTGGTTAAGTTTTAAAATGAGTCATTTGGCTTTATTTGGATTTGTTTTTATTTTAAAAAAGTGAGATTTTTTATTTTTAAATTTTGTGAGTTAAAATATTTGTGAGAGAAGATATCCTCAGAACGGGGTTTCCTTCCTTCGAAAGGGGCTGATTTTATATTTGAAGGCGAACTAGTCGCGAGCTTATTGTAGTCGGTCCTAAAGGGGATTCCTCTTCTTGTTCTATTGATCACAAGCATCCAGCAATCTTTTGATTGGTATAGAACTCCAAGTAGGTGCAGGCCAGACTATCGTCTTTTTCCACCAATCCCACATCAAAAAGCATTTAAAAAACACCAACTGAAAATGAAAAAGTCCTTTCCCTTTTTGGGTCCTACAGTAAAAAAGTAGAAGAAAGTTTGAGTTAAAACTCAATCCAAATACACCTAACTCTTTTCATATTATTTATAAATTTTTAACTTTTTAACTAATAAATTTTTTGGGGTCATCATAAACATTATTTTTTTCTTAAAGTAGAATTTAATAACTTCAGTCACATAAATTTTATGTGTTATTAAGTTACAGATAAGAAGACACGCATTTTCTGTGAGTTTAATTCTCTAATTATACTGTGCTTTAAAAGATTTGATGTTCACTTAGATGAGAACTACTAAGCTATAAATATGTATTGAAAGGAAAATTCCAATCAAATGATATAGCAAAATTCTTGATTGCAAGATATGTATGCATGATTCATTTAAAAATTATCACAAACTCCCATAGATTATTAGTGAGCTTTCGATATAGGAAGCGAAAGCATCTCCGCCTTTCATGTCAAGGAAAGGAGTAAGAGGCTAGCGATACAAATTCCCATTGTTTCGTTCAATTATTACGGGCTACTTAATTATAGTACAGCCTAACCCAAAAGTAAAGCAAGTCCAAGTCCATGCAAGAAGGCCCGCAAAAGGCTATAGACCATATAGCCTCGGCCCATAGAGCTTTCTGTCAAATTTTTTTTGATGTCTAATGATGTCATGTATGACCCATATTTATCTTTTAGTAGGTAATAGAATGACTCGAGTGCTAAGGCTTTCCCCGAGGGCTCTAGTTGAATTCAATTTGAATCTTAAAACTTTTGCATTTTTTTATATCTTGGTATGATAAGATTTTCTCTTAACATTTCCTTTCAATTCTACCATATTTTATTTGGTAATGTTTATTCTTCCTAAGCTTCACCCGTGAGACTTCACGAGAATTAGCAAGAACATAACCATTTCTGCTATTGTCCGAGCTGCAGGCAATCATCTTTCTTTCATTCTTATCCTTTAAATTATTTACACATTCAGCTTTTTTTCAATGTAAAAACCTCATATATAACTGCTAAAATTTCTAGAAAACTTATCCTACTTATTAGATATAAAGCTTACTTTGCTTTTTATAAACTAAATTAATATGTGAATTAATTTCTTGAATCATGTGATATTTATAATATTGAATAGAAGTGAGTTATACAAATATGTAATAGCAATGAGTTATTTGTGGTATCTTTTACTAAAAATTACCAAAATCAATAATTAATTAGTAATTTTATATGAAATTCCGTTCCATGAACTTTCTTGCAATTCTATGAACTATAAAACTATTCAGGATTACTCACTCATCATCGTTTGACCCTTTTACTTATCTTGCCATCCTATTCATTTATTCGCTCTTTGTAATACAGTTTTAACTCTTTGGTTTTTTTTTGGACTCCTAGGCAAAAACAAAATAAAATAAAACTACGGAAATCCACCAACAGGATCTGCACATACTAGAAAAACCGATTAGATAGAAATTACCTCAATGTTTTGATTGTTCATTATGGAGGCGATGCTTTGTACGCTTCGCCCTCTACTGGTATCCACGCGACGAACTTCTCTGCAAGCGATCGGGATGCTAGCCCTTTCTGTATTCTGAAAACTGTTCAGAACTGATCCTGACTATCTGGTAATCGGTCGTATTTCGGAGAGAGGAGGCTAGATACTATATCGCCGTTCTAGGGTTTAGGGTTTTGTTTTCTTTTAATCAAATAAAGGACGGCCACCAAGAAAAGGTTAACATAACCTTTTATAGCTGTCAGTATCAACACCCTAACTGTCATCTAATGACAGTTTAATCTCGTCCATCTATTCCTATAATCATCCAACGGTTAGATGAGTAATATTAAGTAATTAATTTCATTTATTTGATTAAATAAAATTAATTACTTATTAACTTACCAGAAAATATAATATGGAATCTGATTCCCTTTTTGTATACGTTCAACGAATCTGGACACAATCTAGATTCATTGAACGTGGACATTATGCTCACAAGATCGTCTATGCATGTGACCCTGTAGGTTCACTTAACGTTGGCAGTGAATGAAAAATGTCCTAGACATTTATTCACAAAACATAAGCGGCCTCTAGCAAGACATTATGCTTACCCAAGTTAAGTAAATGTAATAATAACCTAGCATCAGATTTAATATTTAGTATTTTTGTCACACGATATCCTAGTTAAGTATAAGGTATGGATCAAGTCATCCTTATAAAATTTAATTAACCATTTACTTGATCACCAGACAGACTATTCCAACAAATAATATTAATAACACTTTATTAATACTTATTTGAGCATGGCAATGCATATTTTCCAGTCTTCCTTATCAATGGGCCCATGGATATCTCTCTCTAAAAAGAGAGGGACAAATCCCTTTCACTATCTCCAATATTCAAGCCATGACGAGAAAATAAGCCAACCAATAGTCATAATGATCACCTAATTAAAAGTGATGTTTGACTATGTCGAAACATATTTTCTGCCCATGCAAGAAACATTAGAACAAAGGACACCAAATATAAAACTGAGAAGAAATACTTATAACTTAAACCCATGCAATATTTCTTCTTCACTTTGGGTCATGTCCAATACAATATTCTCAATATGTATTTATGAATTGATTTTATATCTCATATTCATGATCATTAAAACTTGACCATCAATCAACTTCACACTAGTTTACAAGATGTAATAAACTAGGGACAAATAACAATAGTATTTTATTAGCTATAAGGGTTTTACTATCAAGTCACATACTTAATGACCAAGAGCATAAAATACAATTCAAAAAATACATGCTTCATAAATCATAAATGTGAGTCAATTGGTCTCAGGGCATATACTAACATTTTTTTTTGCGTATGAAGAGTTTTGGATAATTGAACTAAATGGAGAAGTGTTGTTCGATAGTTTGGAAAATTTTCTTCTTTTTTTAATGTAAGTAATTTCTTGGATTTTGTGGTTGTTTATAGAGTATTTTGGAGACTTGAAGTATATGGATATGTGGTTGTTTATTTTGTACTGTGGTGAGTTTTTTCGATTTGAATACTATAATATTTTGTGCCAATATAATGTGTATTATGTTGTTATTGATATTTTGGATTTGATATTCGTCTGGTTTACTAAAACATGGAAGTTCCTTTGTATAAGTCTTTTTAATAACTTATATAAATTCTTACATCAATTCTCCAGAAGAAGTTTTCATGGGAACCACTTATAGATGTTGCGATAAGGAATTCATTTGAGAAAATTGGATTCAGAAGCTTGTCCAACATAATAAAAAAAAAAAAACCTGACGGAGAAAAACCATATATTATGAGTGAGTCTATGAGAAGGTAAAAAGGCACTGGGAATCTCAAATAAATAAGTCTACTAGCATGAAGAAGGATTCCCTATCCACTCCTTCAAGTCACTGCGGGGGTTCTATAGCTATTGCCAAGAGGATTAGAATTCTTGTAAACTTTTAACTTTATTCATTTTTATGAGTTAATGTTATTTTCTCCTTATAATAATATAATATTAATATTTTATAATGTCAATTTGACAGGAAGTGTGACTGGGTCGGCAACCAAATTTTTGAGATGTATCATGACAGAAAGTTCGCGAAGAAAAAAGGAAAATTCGTAAATCAAAAGGCGCAAAATATTTAGGTAATATTTCTGAATATTTTCTAATATCTGTCACTAGTGGAGAATACATGCTTTATCTTTGATATAAATTTTTCCTGAGCACTTTATCACATACTTATTCACATCATCTAGCCTTTTTCACTTCATAAGTCGTACAAATGTTTCCCAGTCCTTATATAATGCAATTACATACTCTGTCCAACTACAAACTAAATAGAATCCTTTGTTAGTGAAACTAGTTATCTTGTTGGTTTCAGATGCTAATTGAGGTGTAGAAAATTTGAGTTTGTGTTAAGAAATTTAGGGCACAAAGAAGAATAATATTGAATGCTTCACTTGATTGTATTCTTATTCATTATGATCTACTATTTATAGGCTACAAAGTAGCCTAATCCTAATCAATATAGGATTCTAACCAACCACTAATAAGAAATACTGCTATAATAATAGCATAATACAAAGTATCCTAGTTATAATCAATATAAGATTCTAACCAAATAATCTCTTATAGAATCCAAGATAGTCTAGGAGAATCACATACTGATGTGATATCTCCAACACCCTCCCTCAAGTTGGAATGTGCAAAATTGCATGTCCAACTTGCCATAATTTTCAATTTTTTTTCATAACGTGCAAATTGCACATCTGGTAGTCTTCCACCATCTGTCGCTGTGGTCTTTACCATCACTCGCTGTCGCTATGGTTTTTGTCATCAATCGCTGTCGCTGTGGTTTTTTTTGTCATCAATCGCTGTTGCTGTGGTTCTTCCATCAGTCGTAGTCGTTGTGATCTTCTTCCATCAGTCGCAGTCGTTATGATCTTCTTCCATTAGTCGCAGTCGTTGTGGTTTTCTTCCACCATCAGTCGCAGTGGCTTCCGTAATCCATCATCGAAAATTCCTTTGATGTCGCTTTAGAGTTTTTTCGATAAAGCAACCATCAATTTCCAATTTCAATTTCTAAATTTAGCTGCTTCAAATATTTGTCGATGAAGCTACCTGACTTGAATATGATTTATAAAAAAATATATATATAATCTCCTAAATTTTTATTGAAGCAACTTAGAAGAAATATTAGAAACCTAAAAAAAACGTGTCCAAACTGAACGAAAAGAATTGTTCAAGCTGAATGAAAAGAGAATAAAGTCATAGATGTGAAAGATTTTTTTTTCTTTTTCTTCTTCTTTTTCAAACCTGGCTCTGGCTCTGATACCATGTTAAGAAATTTAGGGCACAAAGAAGAATAATATTGAATGCTTCACTTGATTGTATTCTTATTCATTATGATCTACTATTTATAGGCTACAAAGTAGCCTAATCCTAATCAATATAGGATTCTAACCAACCACTAATAAGGAATACTGCTATAATAATAGCATAATACAAAGTATCCTAGTTATAATCAATATAAGATTCTAACCAAATAATCTCTTATAGAATCCAAGATAGTCTAGGAGAATCACATACTGATGTGATATCTCCAACAGTTTGATAACTGATATTTAATTTGTGGCTTGACCTTCAGATTTTTCTCTTTTCCATTGTCATTAAATGTAGTTAAATGATATTAGTTCTGTTTAGCTTGATGGTCACGCCTTTGAGTCTCTTGTCTTTCTTCTCTTACTTACCAAGATTTTTCCATGAAGTCTGAACTCACTTTACTAAAGTTTCAGGCATTCTGTAGTAGTTTGTTTAGTTTATTCATTATTAAACTAGTAGGCTCAAGAACTTAAGGTAGATGCTGAAATTTAGTGTTCAAGTTATCTGGAAAACTTGTAAATATAATGATATCTTACAACATCATTAAATTCATAATCTTGCACATATCGCCATAGTATGATGTTTCGTTCAAGTACTAGTTTGATTCTCTTTTATTTATATGTACGATTCTAATTTGTTTTTTCAATGCAACTAGGACAATTTTGTTTAAAAGTTGAAAGAAATGGATGACTCACAGGAATGCTATGGGGAAGAAGGGACTACCAACTGAACCATTGAAAGTATTGCTAATATTCAGAATCAAGATAAAGTATGAACTGAGTTAGTAGGAGGAATACAACATGGTCGGGTTTATGGTTTTAGAAACTGTGGTAAACAACATCTTCATCTAGATTCATGTAAAACCCCTATGCACACACCTCCCATGACCACTCTTTATGATATCATTCATTGTGAGACCTTCCAAGAGGCACTTCTTACACAAGCTCAACAAACAAAGACCAACATGCACAAGAGCACAATGTGATGAAAAAGGAGAATGACAAATTACGAGCAGAAGTGCTGATATGGAAGAACACTTCCACTCCTGGATGGATGAGTTGATGAAGCAACAATAAACTAAAATTTGAAAAATTGGAAGAATTCAACAAGCACAGTACCGTGAGTTATGTAAGAGGTTACAAGTTAAGCCTGCGCATATTCAAAGCATTAGTGGAGGTGTCTGTATAGAGCATCACACTTCTGGCAGTGATGATGATGATTGTAATGATGATGATTAGAGTGAAGAGGAGTAGGATTTATGTCATTTTCTTTTAATTTGCTAGACACTAAAACACTATCTTGTGGATTCTGCCTGCCAGATATTATCTAAGACAAATTTTATGCTTTGTTAATTTAGAGAATTAAAAATTTGATATAAGTTTCTCTAATTTTTCATTTAAATTTTTAGTTACTTTTACCTTGATATCTTCAATTTATGTTAAAATAGGGAATATAAGAAAGATAATAATAGAGATGATTGGAAACGAATCATCTCTAAAATTTGAGTAAGAATTGAAACTAAGTTTCATCTCTAAAGAGATGCTAAACTAGCAACATATTAGAGATAAAATGGATAGTGATAATTATTATCCAAAATAGAGACGGATACAAATTTATTTTTTCTCAAAAATCATCTCTATTTAGTGACGGATTAGAAACAAAACATTGTCTCTAAAATAGAGATGGAATGTATTCATTTCTAACATTAGAGACGAAACGTTGTCTTAGTGGAATGAATTCGCTTCTACCATTAGAGACGGATTGGAGACGGAATGTTGTCTGTTAAATAGAGATAGAATGTATTCATTTTTAACATTAGAGAGGCATTAGAGATGAAATATTGCCTTTAAATTAGAGATGGAATGTACTCATTTCTAACAATAGAGACATATTAGAGACAAATAGACATAATAGAAACGTTCAAGTAGACTACAATATGAACGATTTCAACAAAAAACAACAATGATTCCGTGGAACATAAGTATGACCAGAAGGATTCTGTCAAACACTTGTAATGAAAGAGTTTCAAAATTTTATCTAAGGAAAATGAGCCAATCTAATATGACCACGGATATCCATGAATTCTTGGAAGATTCAAGTCCAAGAGTTAATGCTAGAAAAATGGTCAAAATGTAGATAAACTAGAATTTCTGGAAATCCTGGACCAGTTTTGGAAGAACTCTATTTTGGGGCTTCTAGTGACTTCAAATGAACAAGTGATCAAATGAAGATTGCAGAAGTCTTCTTCAGATTTCCAGAATGGTATAGATTATGCATAGATGAGTTCATTTGGATATCCTATGAACAGTCTTATACCGGACATTCTACCTTCTATTACAAAGATGATACTTTCCAGTAAAATAGCTATAACTTCCACTATAGAAGTCTAATTGAGGAGATTCAAGAGTCATTGGAAAGCTCAGAGAATGATCTACAAGTTTACTGAAGACACTAAGAACAGTTTGAATGTTTTGAAGGTCAAACAAAGCCAATAACTGAAAAGATATAAAATCATAGTAGAAAGGCTAAAACAGAGCCTACCGGCGACAGTAGGCTCCCACCCTACCGTCCTTGGTAGGTCTCTGGTTAGAATGACTAGTTTTGAATGTTAAATGGACAGACCCGGCCTGGTCAAGTCTACAACTTATTTTTGGTCAATTCTAGTTATTTTTGGATTATTTCTTGGTCTCTTTATTTCCAAAGTTGTAATTAAGTTTTATTAGAAGGTTAATTAGGCATTTTTAATACTCATTATGTTTTCGAAAGAGAAGTATGTTTTCTCTATAAATGCCTACTTATGCATCCTCTTGTAAACAACTATTGATAAAATTTCTGAAATTTGTGAGAGAGGATTCTCTTTGTCTCTAGGGTTCTTCACCATTCTTAGGTAGCTTGCTAAAGGTTAGTGTCTTTATTGTTGTGACCAATTATTGCCTTAGATTATAGAATCTATGGAAATTCAAAATTCCTTTCATTAGTTGATTCATAGAGTTTTCTTTCTTTGAATCAATTGTTGTGTCTTCTAAATGTGTAATTGGGGTTTTGAGGCCATTCTTTCATCAAGGTTCTAGTTATCAATCTAGGAAAGAACTTTAACCTCTCAATATTAGGTTTATGAGGCTTAGATCCTCATAGGTTTCTTATTAGAGTATTGAGTTTAAAATCCTCAATAGAGGTTCTTCAAGAAAAGGAGATGATTCTTAGGAAAGAGTAGAATCCAAACTACAATCAAAAGTGATCTAAATCATAGTCCAAACCATTGATAATGAAACAAGGAACAAACATAGCCAAGAAAGATTGTAGAAGTCAATTCCAACGAAAATAAAATAAAAATTAATCTAATAAAAGAAGAAAAGAGTACTAAAAAACATTTCCTGAAAAAAAAAGGAGCAATTGACACCCTTCTAGTTTCTCAATAACTTTGTCAATATAACTGCAAATCGAGCAAATACATTTTACAAGTATTCCAAACTCAATGAGAATAAGATTGAGCACAAATTTAGATCAATTTTAATTAGTATAACCCAAGATATAAGCAGATTAATGAACTACATTTATGCAACTGTAAACAAAGAACACTTTTGCAACTTTTAATTAAATTAACCAACCAAATCAATTCCAAATTGAGTGAAATTTGTTTCAAATGATTCCCATGTCAAAGGAGAACAAATCCACCAAACAATTGTGCGTACAAATTGTAATAAAAACCTATTTTAACCGCTTTTTCTGACATAATTTTTTTATACGAACTTTGCATTATCTTCATGGATTTTGTTTTTCATCATCATAGTTTATCCTTTGTTAACAAAACACAAATAAACAAGAAATTGAACTTCAATTAGAGGTTGTTGTACTACTAATTTTATGTGAATCTCCTTTGAATTGTGAATTGTAACACATCAATCTCCCATGATCTCCTCATTGCTTGAAGACTTTATTGAAGATTGTAATCCAATCCTCCACCATAAAAACAAACTATGCAAATCTAAGTTCCATACAACCCAAGATGAAAGGGTGAATTATTCCCCTATTTTTCTACAAGAACTCTAGGGAATCAAGTCCATAAAACCAAAATAACACAAATTAGAAGACCTAAATTAATCAATTCAAGAAACAATAACTGCTAATATTTATTAAGGAAGAAATTGAAGATCAAATTGTGTTCCTTAGAACTTTACATCTAAGAAACATCAATTGGAAACCTAATATGGATGATAAACCTTTAGAAGAATAGCTAAGTAGCTTGAAAAAGCAAAGAGCCCAAGAAGATAATCTCCTGATTCAAAAATTCATCATTCATCAACTAGCCTCTTCAAATCAGCAAAAGAAGTATTTAAAGGCATTTCAAATACATTGGGGTTAATCCCCATCATTAACTATAGTCTTAGGGTCATAACAGACAAAAGAACCTTAATTAGTAGCTAGCAATCATAGAAGAGGTCAATTAAAAGAGTCGCAAAGCATAGATTAGGAGCAGCCACGGGATAGTCCAGATCTCACTTGGATTCAGTAACTCCTCAGCTTTCTAGTAGCCATCTGGATCCAGCTGGAGGGGGAGGCAGTCCCTGTTCTTCCATGGCTCCTCTATTTCGCTTACTTTTAGTTCTTCACTTGTGCCATGGTCAGCAGAAACATCTTGATGCCTTCATGGTCTTCGTCTTTACTTTCAAACTTGAACCGAAGGCCATCTCCCATGAGGTTTTCCATGAAGGACATAAAGCTATCTTTCAATACATTAGCCTGATCATTGAGTTCCTTGGCACGAGCTCTCGTTATTGGTCCTTTGAATGGATTCACGATCTCTTACTCATTCTGGGTCATATCAGTTCTAAGGACCAACAAGCCATGAATAAACTCACCAAAAAAAAAAAAAAAAACAAGGAGCTCATAGCCATCAAATCAAAGCAAGAAGGACAAATAGCAAAGATCATACTTGGAAGAGCAAAGGTTGTCAGATCCGGCAGTACTAGCATAGCTAGATCCGGCACCTCTCAGGTTGGTAACTCTTTGTAAAAACTAGAGATAGCTTGATCCAGCCATTAGCAAGGCAGAATCCATCCATTTACGGGATAACTTAGTCCATTGGATATTTTTAGTCTAATTTCTGGTGTATTTGTTCCCAAGACTTGGAATTAAGGGCCATGAAGTCTAATATAGTCTTTTTACTACTTTATAATCACTAAGGTTAGATTGGAGATGGGTTTAACCTTTCAATACATCTCATTCTCTCATTTAGAAGGTAACTTTGAAAAATGAAGAATGAAAGTTGAATGAGTGTTTTCCCTTTTAGGGTTCTTGGTTCTATAACTTTGTTCTTTACTTCTACTAGCTCTTGATCTTTCTTAGATAGATTTTAACTGATAAACCTGGATTATGATGATCAGAAGGAGTCTAAATTGATCAGCAATTCTTAATTATTCTAGTGATATTCATATTATTATGCATTGTTGCTAGAACTAGGTCTCTTCTATGTTGTTAGATAGGTGCTGCATTTTATATATCCATTGTTGATCTAGCTATTAGGGGAAATATTAATTCATCTCTTCAAAAGGTTGTAGCTTTAATATAGTTGGGGTTGTTTGTTGGGGAATTGGCTAAGGTGCTCTTCTTGGAGGCAAAGTTCTTGGTGTTTATGAAGCTTCATCACGTTGGAGTTCCATTTACATCAAATTGATATCAGAGCACTCTCTTTGAGGTGAAATTTATTGCCCTTGTTTGCTGAAAATTTGGAAAGAAAACAATGTTATATGCAATCTAGTAAAATATGCTTCGGATAGAAACTTTTTTTGTTGAAAGATTGTTATGAAAAGCATATCAAATGATGTCTGAATTAAATGGCACTTGCTACATTTCAAATTATGGAGTTTTGGTTATTTTACAACAAAGTTGAATCGATTTGGATTAGTATTCATTGAGATATTGTGAAACTAGCACAATGTGTAAATCATACTCTTTTTTCTGAAATTTACTTGTAATCATGAATTTTCTTTCATTTGATTTTGAATTATATTTGTTTTGAATTGAATCATTTCATTTATTAGTTTTCCATGTTGCCTTTGCTGATTCATTGTTAAAGATGATCACTCCCTAGCTCATGTTTTTGAAAATAATTTTGAACTTCTATACCTCCAAGTGCTCAATAAAAAGCCTCTTAAATCTTTGACTTCTTAGTTTTGGGGAATTCTTATTTGATCTTCTTGTTGAATTGGTGGAAGTAGCAGCTCTACAGAAATCCCTAGAAGGTGAGAAAAAGTAAAAGACAAGAGGGTGAGATTCTTTTGATAAAAGCTAAAGGGAGTAAGTGATACACGATAGGTGTGGTCATTTGTTTCTTTTTATGTTTTTCTTGTTTTGTCAGTAATTGTTAATTGTGATCTTTCATGATGTCCGACAAAGAACAACCAAGAAAAAATGACGTTTCTAGTGATCTGGTGATGCAAGAATTTGTTTAACAAGAGATAAATGGAGCATACTTTGTTTTATTCATCATGGCAAGGGAGACTCTTTAAGGAAATAAGAGGTTGCTCATTCCAAGTTTGTAAGATATATGAACAACTTTTAAAATAGCGGTAGAAAAGGAGGAAATTCTTATGGTGGAAACAACCCAGGAAATGGATACTTCACTCCTAGATGACAAATTGTTACTGGTAACTTCTCATCATCTTGTGCTAAGTCTTTTAGCACAATTCTTATGATTTCTATGAGGATAATAGACTTGGAACTAGAAACGTATGTGTGTTTGTACATCTTATGGAAGGGTTCAAAGGAATGAAATTAATTAGAGAGGAAATGAATTATGTGGAGATTTATGAGAAGTTCTCTAGGGGGGAGGAGGAGTTTTTTATGAAAGTGTTGGTTATGATGACAGCTATGACTTTGGAAACCATGGTTGTGAACGAAGCTTTTAAAGTTTGGAAAATACCTCTAGATTTCCCTTATATCACATAGAACCTTTGCCTATTGTATATGTAGATTTTACTCCAAGTGACTACTTTAAATGGGAAAGTGAAGTGGAGTTCTATACCTATGATGTAAGAGAAGGTGAAAAGGTTCAATTAGCCATACAGTACTTTTCTCATTGTCCAATGAATAATTGGAGTACAATTGTGGAGTAAAAGGAGAAAATGAATGAAGCCACGTGGGAATTAATGAAGAAAGTATTGAGGTTCAAATTTTAAATTGAACAAGAGTGAAGTCCAAGAAGGAAACACAATCTTCCATCCCCTCTCAAGGAATCGCAAAGTTTGAATCCATGGAACCATCAATGGTTTAAGCATCTTAAAAATTCACTGAACTTCCACAAGCTAAGGGTTGAAGTGAAGGAAAATGCTATAGTACGTCTTGATGAAGAGACTTCTAATGAGGATCATTGTGAATTCATGGGTAAGAAGAACATTTAAAAAGAGGAGATCATTGAGAATAAAGAAAAAAAAAATAGTAGAAGAAAATGAGAGATTAATTGAAATGTTATGTTTCTTTGATTCCATTCTACCTTTTTTGAAGAGAGTGAAAAAAATGAATGCTTAATAGAGAAAGAGTATGAAAATGAAATTGAGAGCTTAAGTGAAAAACATGAGAGTTCAAAAGTATAGGGAAAAGAAAAAGAGCAAGTTGAATTTTACATGAGTGAGGAGTTGGACTTATTTGCTAATCAAACTAACTTGTTTCTTGTTAGTGAATTCTCATTTGTACAGAATTTTTGGATACAAAACATAGTGAACAAAGGGAGCTTGGGCTACAACATCTACGAAACAATAAGCTTCTATCCTCCTATTTCTTACTTGATCATTTACTCAAGGAAACTAAGTTATGTTCTTTTTCATTGGCTGGGAATTCATTACCTTGTTATGAATGAATTTTCCTTGAAATATTTTGAAAATTAGTGTTTGAAATATCATTTTCATTTCAAAGAAAAGATATCTTCAATTATTTGTTCTGATGACTCGTTCATGGAGTTTTCTAAGGAAGAAAGCTTATTTAACCATTTACCTTTTAAGGATTATATCATTGAAGCTTTCTTTGATGAAGTCTCATGTGAATTGCTCTTGAGATATTGAATTATAATTTCTTACTTCCATTTTTTTAGAGTAATTTCTTATTTGGAACCACGATTCTCGATATAACTTCTTATTCTTGACTTTAAAGTCTTTCCAAAATTTGAGCTTTACATTTCATCATCCTTACAAAAATATTTTGAAAAATGTTGTTGATGTGTGTGATTTACAAGATTTCTAAAACTTCACTTATATTTTTATTGAAATAAGTCTTGTAAAGCTTGATTACTGTTCGCATAGCCTTTCCTTAGATTACCTTATGTCAAAATTTCTGTCTATTTAGCTTATTCTATTCATACACTATTCAAGGAAGTTTTAGAAAACTTGTTTTCTTCATTGCTTAGATGGTCTTTTGGTTCTACTTGCCAAGGTCTTAGCCTTGATCATTTTGATGATTCCATCTCTAACGTCACCCGCCTTTTGTGGTTATTTGAAGGAACGGATTCTAGGACTGCTCCTTTTGAAGAAAGGGGGTATGATATGAGTGGGGCTAAGGATGATGCAACAAGAGCAACTACTTTGATGGAAGAGTTAAAGGAATTAAAGACGAAATCTTTAAAGGGTGAATTTAGGATTCAAGTCGAAGATTTGGAAGAAGTTTTAAAGCTTCTAAAGAACTCACAAGCCATGAAGAAATTCACAAAATAAACGAGGATCTCAAGACCATCAAATGCAAGTAAGGATGAAAAATGGAAAAAAAAAATCATCCTTGGAAGAACAAAGGTTTGCCGGATACGGCGGTAACAACATGGAGAAAAAGATACAGCCAGATCTTGCCACTCAGGTTGGCAACTCTTTGAAGAAATAAGATACAGTCAGATCTAGCCATTGGCAAGTTGGAGTCAGCCATTCGCAAGGCGACTTAGTCCATTGGCTATTTTTAGTCAAATTTCTGGTTCATTTGTGCCCAAGACTTGTAATTAAGGGCTATGGTGTCTAATTTAGTCTTTTTACTACTTTAAAATCATTAAGGTTAGGTTAAGGAGGGGTGTACCCTTTAAATACATCTCATTCTTTTATTTGGAAGACAACTTTGAAAAATGATGAATGAAAGTTGAATAAGTGTTTTCCCTTTTGGTGTTCATTGGTTCTTCAACCTTGTTCTTTAATTCTACTAGGCTTGATCTTCCTTAGGTAGATTTTAATTGACAAACTTGGATTGGGATGATCTAAGGGAGTCTAAATTGATTATTAATTCCTAATAGTTTTAGTGTTGTTCATACTATTATGAATTGTTGCTAGAACTAAGTTTCTTCTATTATGTTAGATAGGTGATGGATATAATATATACATGTTTCACTAATAGCTAGATCAACAATGGAAGAGAAAACTTTCGGCGACACAAAGAGTTAGTGTTTATTGTTTCCAATCGTGATTTTTCCACGATTGAAAAAGGTTGGAGTTATGTAACTTCTAAAAATAACCCTGGTATTTAAATTAATTTTCATTCTCTCCTCTCATAAATATAAATATTTTTTAAATATGAATTGGATTACTAAATATCAATATCAATATTTTACAATTATATTTACCATCAAATATATAACTAAAACAAGAAATTTCTTTTCCTTACTAAACAAATTAAATAACATATATTCTTTATATAATATATTTGTTAATAAATATAAAAATAAAATGTAAAAAAGATACATAAAAAACAAGAAAAGCTTATAAAATTATGAGGATCAATATAAGTATTTAATAATTTCAATAATATAAATTTTTTATAAAGTATAATCTGTTGGGGATATATCAGGCAATTGTAAATTAAAGTCACATTTTAATAAAAGTTGCCAAACACTTACACAATCACATTTTTTTTATAATTTTCAAAAATCATGATTATTAAATATCATTAGATAATGATAATTAGAATAATCACAACTAATAGAACCACGTTAAACAACTACTACGCCAAACTACCCTCAGACTATTTAAAAAAAAAAAAAAAGTTTAGGTGCATTTGGATTCCATTTAAAAATAAAAACTTTTGTGTTTTTAAGGTTTATGTCTCACATTCTCTTTCACACCTAAACTACATTTTTTTTAATACACCTAAATTACATTTCACTAATCCCAAGTAAATAATTTCCATGCCACCATGAGGCACCGCCTATCTTGAGAAAAGGTTTAAAAAAATTATTTTTTTTAAAATTTAAATCCAATCCAAATGAACCTGTGTGAACGAAAATTTAATCACTTCTCATGATGATACTCATTGTAAATGAAAAAAAAGTATGATGTTATTTAGGGTAATTATTATATTTAGTTCCTATTATATTTTGATCTCTTGTTCAAGGTCCCCAACATATAATTTTAACTTTTAAAATTCTTAACAAATTTTTAAACTTCATTTAAGGTCCTCTTTTGAAAATTTTATTAAATTTAACAGAAGATAAACTTTTTGAGGCTTTCAACTTGAAATACACAGGGGTAAAAAAGGAAATTAAAAGTAAAAAAGAGAAGAAAGAAAAACATCCCCTTGCACATAATTTGGTTGGCCTTGGTCGGCGTCGACGTCTTTCATACTACCGGCAAAGCCAATAGACATTTCCCGGCCCTTCTTACTTTCTCCTATGCCATTGCAAGTGAATTTTTAATAGGTATCTTCTATTACTCACCTTCACATTGAAAAGTTTTCTAGTAAGGAAAATACTCCAAAAACTTGGCTGAATGTTTTTTTTTTATTAAAGTCAAAAGTCTTGATTGTACGAATTACAAAATTGTATATTTATACATAGAAGACTAATTAGGAAAAATATTAACTATGAAAAAAGACTAATTAGGAAAAATACTAACTACTGAGGATTAAGGATATTTTTAGATATGGAATGATCTTGATTCTCATTGATTTCTTCCCTAATTTTTAAATATTTGAGATCTTGATGATTGGTGTCTTGATTGATCATTCTCATTACTTTCCTATCTTGATTGATTCTACTCAATACTTTCCTTATCATTCCCCTCAAGATGGAAGCGGAGTGAGAATGAAATCTCATCTTGCTCCGAAGATGCAAAAAGAAGAACATCGCAAAGGCTTGGTGAAGATGTTGACTGTTTGTTGAGAAGAAGGCACAAACCGTGTAACAAGGTGCCCCATGGCCACTTTCTCACAAGCAAAATGATAGTCAATTTCGATATGCTTGGTTCGTGCATGAAAAATAGGATTAACATACATATCGAGGGCACTAAGACTATCACAAAAAAAGTTGAGGAAAATGAGCAAGATAAATCCCAATATCGTACAACAAGAATGTGAGCCAAGTGAGTTTAGCAATAGTAGATGCCATAGACCGATATTCTGCTTCTGAACTAGACCTATGATAGGTGTTAATTTGGCTATTATTTGTATGTTAATTTCATCGTTTTCCGTTGATTTTAAGGTACAAAGTATATATTTGTGTCAAATATCCTCCATTTGTGTCGTAGGTACTTGCCGAATGAAGTATAAAAAAGAACGAAAGAAAACAGCGTAAAACGGAGCAAAAACAAAAGGAAACGATGCAAGAACGGTACAAGCAGCAGCCTAGCGCTAATAGTAGGCCACCATGCCGCGCTCGGTAGCCCCTTGGCAACAAGAGAAATGGCAGACAAAAGCCTACCGCGCGCAGTATGATTCCCCTACCAACCGCGGTAGGTTTTGGACAACACAGGGCACGATGGTCATACTTAGTTATTTTTCAGGATTTTTTTGCATAATCCAATTCCCTAGTTTAAGAGTAGTGTAGATAGACTCTTAGGAGGCCAATTGGGGCGATCTTCTGTGACAAATTCCTTGAATTCTCACCTAAATTATGTAGATATTAGATTAGAGAACAAGGATTGAGTGATTACAAGTGGAATTGAAGATCAAAACTATGGATTCGAGCTTCACGGGAGTAATATGAGAGACGAGCTCGGGCGCGGATCGGGGACGCAATTTGGCTTCAATTTCTACTACTAAGAATTTCTTTTCATTCTCTATTACTTTAATTTATGTTTAATTTCAATTTTATACAATGAATTATGAGTAATTAGTTTGTTTGGATTCGAGGGTTGAACCCTAACATTGTGGGTATTATGAAATTGACTTGATTTTAATGAAATTGAATGTTGTTTCTTATTGAATTGTTCCTGAATTTATTATTATATGCAATTTAAGTGTCATGAACTTGAATTATTGCACGGCTGTTTGGAACTGAGAAAAGAAGAACACTTGAGGGCTTTCAATTTGAGGATTAATTGGGGTATTGAACTAGAGATAGGTAATACACTCTTAGGTCAATAATCACTTGGTTTTAGTGCATTCATAACATTTTAGGGAGAGAAGAGATTCTCGTCTAAAAGTGATATGGAATATAGAGATTGTCTCCTAGAGAAAAGGTTGACCTAATTCACTAAGACAACTACAATTTTCATTAATTCCTGTTAATTGAAGTAGTAACTAGGTTAGGGGGATACCGAGATCCAAACTCCCATTTTATATTTGTTCCCCTTTTTGCTAGTTGATGCATGTGTTTATCGTTCTAGTAGCTTATGATCATTTTCACCATACTATTAAAGCCAATCATTAAGTGAACGATAGAGTAGTTGAGTTGCAATTCTCGAGAATATCGACATTCGGGGTGAACCCATTCCTACAAGTGTGAGGTCCACTTGCCTTGCACTGTAGCTTTAGGATCCCATTCTCATTTCATTTAGCATGTATCAAGCTTTTGGCGCCATTGCTAGAGAGCACAACAAGTTTAATGAAATATCAGTCTTTGGTGCTTTATCATTTGTATAGTTTTTCTCTTCTTCCCTTTTGTGTAGTTTTTCTTTTTTTTTTATTTATTTGTCTTTATTGTTTAGTCCATTTCTCCTTGTTCAATATTCTTGTTTATCAGATGTTTATGTATGGACTTTGGAATTCCGGATTATTATCTTCGGACCTTGTGTCGATAATGTTATTCCATTGATTTGAGGCTCCATAGAAAAGAGCATGGATGCTAATGAGGCCATGGAAGCCCGGTTGGTAGCAACTAGAACAAGGGGTAGCGGAAATGGCAGTTGCACCTCAACCTCTACATTACCAACAAGCCATGTTTCAAGAGAACTGGTAGGGGTACAATATGTAGCCTAACAAGTATAGATCAAGTTGGATGAATTAACCGGACGTTTCCTAGGAAAGTTATACCATATATTGACCATACGATTATATTTCACCGGTGCATCCATCACCCCCTCAGCTTGATATAGAAGATTTCATTTCACGATATATCGAAGGTCGGGGTGAAGAGTATTGAAGAAGTTGAGAAAAGTCAAACAACTTTCATTCACAACATGGAAAGTCAGATCAGCCTTTCGGCAAAGATGATTGCTAAAGGACCACTTGGTAGTTCGCCTAGAAATATGAAGCAGATTTCAGGGGAATATTTAGAGGCAGTCACTGTGTAGAGTATAGAAGAGCAAGTGAATAGGAGACAACTGCTCCAGCATCGGAGGAGTCCACTTTCCTCGAGGAAGAGGAGGCTCAATGAGGAATAATTGAAAGGAGACATGACAGTCTTCAAATAATCGAAGAAGCTTCTCAGGTTTTGAGCAAAATTGAATAAAGTAATAGGAATGAGTGCGTGCCAGAGATTATGAGTGAAGTCAAGAAATGCGAACCAGGAAAGGAAAACAAGTGCCTTGTGGAAGGTCACGAGAATCATAAGAAAGGGGGACAAGAAACGGATGACGTCATCGGAAAGAGGGAGGGAGTGAATTTACTTACTCAAGAAACTAACTCATTTCTTGTTTGTGATTCTTTATGTATACAGGTGCCATGGACGCAATCCAAGGAGAAAGATCAGAAGAGGGATAAATCTCTTGGAGTTCAAAGAAAAATTTGGAAGCGCTAAGAGGAAACTAGCCCTATGCCATGGGAAAGGGAAAATGAGTTTTCCCTCAAACCTAGTCTTTATTAACATTGTGTTTTCCTTTAAAGAATTGACGCTTTTCTTAGTTAGCAACATCTTTCTTGAGCTCGTTTTCAAGTTCGTAATTTCTCTTCTTAATTTGGGTTTTAAATTCTATCACTTTAATTATAAGGAGGTAGTAACCGAGCATTATCGTAGGTTGTAATTTGGAAAGAATGTGGGAACCCTTCTAAAGGAGTCCTTCATTCTCGAAAATGGCTAAGAAAAAATATCTTTAGCATGTTTTTGTATGTAAGATGTATCGTTGTATTCTTTTATGCCAGCATTCTTTCTAACTTATTTTCCATTATCTTATGTAAGGTACTTTGGAGAGTTGATTGGCTGTTGGGAACGTCTCTAAGTGGAGTTGGAACGACCGAGATAAATAGGTGAAGAAACAAAGTACAAACGTGCCAAAACAAAGAAAACCAACTGTTGGGCAGAACCCTATTGCGGACGGTAGGGTAGCCTACCGCGTTCGGTACGCAGTAGGCATTCCTCGGCACCTCTAGGCAAAGACCTACCACTCATGGTAGATCTCGACCAACCAGTGCCCGTAGGTCCCAGGTAAGGCTATGGTCGGGTCTCCAAGGGGCGAATTGGGTCAGGTCGACTCGTTTTTTACCAAATTTTCAGCTTTAGATTGAAAAATTCTGTAATTTTTCCCTCTATCCTCCCCTCCAACATCCCTAAGTCTTGTCTTCCTTTTCCTACTCCAAACTCCCATAGCTACTCTATCCTCACTCACTCCTTCTATCGGTTCTCTCTCTCTCTCTCTCTCTCTCTAAACCACCAATCTCCGGCGAACCCTCTCCAATCTGGCGGACTTTCGGCAGCAATCCTCCTCCTCACTTGGGTTTGTGTTTTTTTTTTCTCTCTCTCTCTCTTCTTCTTCTTCTTCTTCTTCTTCTTCTTCTTCTTCTTCTTCTTCTCTTCTATTTCTAACTCCTCTATTCCTTCAATTTTCTCCAACTTCACCTCACCACTACAAAGTTCAACATTACCAACTCTTCCTTCTTCCAATTTCTTCTCAAAAGCTTCAATTTTTCCTCCCCTCTTTCTTGAAGTTCTTCTCTTTTCTTCTTTTGTTATTTTTTTTTTTTTGTAATATCTCTTTTCTAGTTCCTTTTTGTGCAATTAATGCAATTACTAATATTTTGTGTGTATTCTTGGTTTTCTAATGAAAATTTCAGGAATTTTGCATTAAGAGTTTCTAGCTAGTTTTCCGATGGTCTTCCGGCAACTTTCCGGCGACTCCAGTGAGCACAAAACCTGAAACCAAAAAAAAAAAAAAAAAACGTCGACAATAGTAACTTGGGGTGTTTGTTCAAACCACCCCCGGCTTTTTCTTGACCGTTCTTCCCGCTTTTATTACTTTAGTTTGTTTTCATTTTTTGTTTTGCTGCTAAGTGTTAATTTTAGGTTGTGTTTTAATTGTTAAATTTCCTTTTTTTTTTGGGATTTTCTTGTCTTTAATTCTACTATTTTTTGTTAGTTGTTCACACTTAGCACTGACAGTCAACTTAGTTCACTAAAGCACACACGGGCAACGATAGGTTTTATCTCTTTGTGTTTCTACTGTGTTCTTTAGTTCTTCTTGTGTTGGTGCTATTTTTTTCTCTAGTGTGGGAGGACTGTTTTGTTGTTGTGTTTTCTTTTCATTTCCTTTTTACCTTCATTTTTCTTTTGCTTTTCACTCCCTTGTTTCCGAAATGGCCTCTAAAAAAGAAACTTCTACTTCAAAAGAAAAATCAAAAAGGGCTCCGGTGAAGGACCCGATGCCCAACCCTTCTACTCCTAATATTTTACCTTTTCCAGCACGTCTCATGACGGAGGCCCGTACATAGGTAGCCGAAAGGGACTCTTTGAAAATGGTTGTTGAACAATTGTTCGTTGAAGAGGTTATCGAGCATTTTAAACTAGAAAATCTTTTTCGGGGGTTTGGATTTGGGTTCCTCTACTCCGTATTTCAGGAGACTGTTATCCTGACCTTGTTCGTGAGTTTTATGTGAATATGTTTAATAAAACGAACAAGGATCTCCCACCATTATTTCTATTGTGAAAGGGGTTTAGATTGTTCTTGAAAAAGATCGTCTTGCGTCCATCATTAAGATTCCAGATGCGAGGAACATAGTCACCGTAGACTCTAATAAGAAAACTATTGATAAGGACTCCACTTACAATTTCAACACGAGTTGTCCGTGCTTTGACATATGGTCACGGCCCTATTATTGCCATCATATACTCCAGTGGGGGACTTCCGTTCCTTTCTTTCCCGGGACTTCACGTTATTTTTTGGGCAGACTTTAGCTCCAAATGGGGGCAGACAAAATTAAATCCGCATTGTTGATATGTATAAACTTTCTACAATTCACGATAAATCCCCTTTTTCTATTGCTTCCTTAAATTATACATGAGACGCAACATAGGTTGTGACACTACAAAAAAAAAAAGCATGTGTATCGATACCTCGTGACTCTTTCTAAGGTTTTTCTACTTCTGGTATTAATCTTGTAGGGGAGAGGAAGTTGTCTACTGGGGTACCGCAAGTGATTAAATTTACCACATTCAACAACTGCGGCTACTCCTAGGACGAAAATAAAAAAGCATGGATTCCTCCATACGAGGAGGATAGGCTGCGAGAGCACGACTGGGCTGGTTTTCGGTCTATTAAAAAGATCACTCAGACCAGATAGGCATGTCTTCCTTGCAACCTGATGAGGGGATGAAGAAAGTGAGGACGATGAGTCCTATGACCTCTCCGAAGAGGATGAGCCCTCTACTGCTTCCATGGCAGCTTTCCAAACCGGGATACAGACTACTTTCATGTAGCTCCGTGTTGCTCAAGAGATCCATGGGTAACAGTTGGCCGAGATCATGGAATCCACTCACCGGTATGCGGATGAGTTGCACCATCAGAGGGCCTCCTTCGACAGATAGGAGGTGATGCTGGCCCTCCTGTGCAGCAAGTCTCTGCCCAATCAGAGTAGTAGTGTTGGCGGTGGCAGGGACCAATAGTGAGTTTTTCAATTGCTATCTTTTCCTTTTATTTTGTTTTTCTTTCACTGTTTTTCTTTGTTTATTTCTTTTTTTTTTTTTATTGTAATTCGTCTTGTGTTTTCATTCTGTATTTTCCCTTTTTTGTTTGTGTGGGAATGGCTTTCCCTTGTGCTTTTCTTCTTTATTATCTGCAGGAGCGCCTCCCATTTTTGTTTTACTTGCTTTGTGTTTATGGCCCCACGTTGAGGATAATGTGGTTTTAAGTGTGGGGGAGTATTTCTGTCTTTTTATCTTTTTATTCTTTTCCTTATGAGATGTTTCCCTTATGAAAAATCCAAAAAAATAAAAAAAATCTGAAAATTTTAAAAATTCTTCTTAGTTTTCTTTGTCTTTTCATTTGAAAAAAAAAACCCGAAAAGATTTTATTTTATCTTCCTTTTTGCCACTTTGAGTAGAATGTTAGATCGAGAGACTGTCGAGACTTTTCAAAAGGGCATAGCAATTGGAAGTTTGGAAAACCTTATTTGTATAATATTCGTACATGTTTATGGTTTTCTTGCACCTGTGAGTGTTGTTAGTTGTAGAAACCTTGGAATTCTAGGAAATTAGTTTAATGAGAGTCCTTTGGAATTCGTGCAAGCATTCTTGTGTTTTTGCGTTCTCTGAAGTGGAGAGTCTTAGTTTGAGTTTAGCCCTGAAATGATGGTCTTAGGCCTTCATTATACTGTTTGAGCTTTCGAATTGCCTACCTGTGTTTGAAATTAACCCCTAGCTCCCTTATTTGTACCTTCATGCCAAGGATTTCACTCCCTTCTATTCTTTGTCTAAACTCTCATTAAATTAAACCTCATTTCATGGAGCCAATATTGAATAACATGCTAGCCATTTTGAGTAAAGTAATAGATAAGTTTGGGGGTAAAAAAGGAAAGAAAAGAAAATTGTTGTAAGAGGGGTTATTTTGGGTATTTCACTCTTTGGTACAAATTGTTGGAAAAAAAACAAGAGAGAAGAATGGTACTGTGTTGTTTTCTTTTAAAAAAATCATCAAGAAAAAAAAAAGAAGAAAAAAGAAAACAAAGAGAAAAAAATGGTACGTTCAGTTTTGTGAACAATGTGTCGTGGAAAAAAACAAGGGCACTAGTCTCTCTTTGGTCAAAGGGCTAGACATTGTAAGTGTGTTGGGTGAAGTGTGTGAGAGAAACAAAGTAAAGTTTATTCAAGGATGACTGAGAAGAGTGAACGTCAATTAGAATATTATTCCTTAATTGTGTCATTTTTGTCCTTTTGGTTGCGTTGGCTCTGTCTTATTTGTTCTTGTCTCCTGTTACCTTCATTTGGTACCTTTTATGTCCCAAGCCCGACATTACAAGCCGGAAAGTCCTACCTAATCCAGGATTGACTTAGGATAAGACTTGGAATAAATCAGAGCCAGAGAAATATGGTATTGTTGTGTATTGTCTTTTGAAGAATTTTATTTTGCTAATTACTTAGCAATCCTTAGCTTCTATGAAAACAACACGAGCAGAACACACACACACACCATTAGCATGTAGTGTTTATTTGTGAGTGTAGTGGACTAAGTGTACCTCTTGCTCATTCTCCCATTCTACTTTGGTGTAGAGTGGTTGAAGATTCATTTGAAGTGGCATTGCTCGTTTTAGTTTCGTTTTCTTTTTTATTTGTGTTGGTTTTATCTTCTTTGGTATGGTTGTTTTATATCTTCTACTTTTTCCTTTTTCATTAACTACTTAAGACCAGTGTATTGTTCTGTTTTTCGTGAACTCTTTATTTGAAAAAGCTTTTTGAACTTTTTCCGTTCCTTTCGTTTAGTTCGGTTGCTTGAGGGTAAGCAATGCTCAAATGTGGGGGTATTTGATAGGTGTTAATTTGGCTATTATTTTGAATGTTAATTTCATCATTTTTTTGTGGTTTTAAGGTATAAAGTGTATATTTTGCATCTAATGTCCTCCATTTGTGTCGTAGGTGCTTGCCGAATGAAGTACAATGAAGAACAAACAAAAACGGCGTAAAACAACAGAAAACAACCAAAGAACAGTGCAGGCAGCAGCCTACCGCCCACGATAGGCCACCTTACTGCGCGGTAGGCCCTTGGCAACAAGAGAATTGTCAGACAGAAGCCTATCGCGCATAGTAGGCTCCCCCTACCGGCTGCAGTAGGTTCCGAACAACACAGGGCACAATGGGAACAGAGACCTACCATGCACTGTAGGTCCTGAGAATGGCCATACTTGTTATTTTTCAGAATTTTTCTGCATAATTCAATTCCCTAGTTTTAGAGTAGCGTAGATAAACTCTTAGGAGGCAAATTGGGGCGATTTTCTGTGAGAATTTTTCCCTAATTCTCAACTTAATTAGGCAGATATTAGATTAGAGAACAAGGATTGAGTGATTGCAAGTGGAATTGAAGATCAAAACAATGGATTCGAGCTTCGCGGGAGAAACTTGAGAGATGAGGTCGGGCACGGCTCGGGGATGCAATTTGGCTTCAATTTCTACTACAAAGCATTTCTTTTCATTCTCTATTACTTTAAATTATGTTTAATTTCAATTTCATACAGTGAGTTGTGAGTAATTAGTTTGTTTGGATTTGAGGGTTGAACTGAATATTGTTTCTTATTGAATATTTCTTCAATTGATTATTTATGTGCAATTTAAGTGTCATAAACTTGAATTACTGCACGGGTGTTTGGAATTGAGAAAGGAAGAACACCTGAGGGCTTTCAATTTGGGAAATAATTAGGGTATTAAACTAGAGATAGTTAATACACTCTTAGGTCAATAATCACTTGGGTTTAGTGCATTCATAACTTTTTAGGGAGAGAAGAGATTCTCGTCTAAAAGTTATAGAGAATAGAGAGGTTGCCACCTAGTGATAAGGAGTGTCCGATAATGAGTGTGATGACCAAATTCACTGAGGCAACTACAGTTTTCATTAATTCTTGTTAATTGAAGTAGTAACCAGGTTAGGGGATCCCAAGTTCCAAACTCCCATTTTATATTTGCTAGTTGATGCTTATGTTTATTGTTCTAGTAGGTCATGATCATTTCTACCACACTATTAAGGTTAAACATTAAGTGAATGATTAAGTAGTTGAGTCATACTATCCTCAAGAATATCAACACTCGGGGTGAACCCATTCCTGCAAGTGTGAAGTCCAGTTGCCTTGCACTGTAGCTTTAGGATCCCATTCCCGTTTCATTGAACAAGTATCAACCTAACAACCGTGGATTGATTTTCGGAGCTCCAGGAAATTCAATTTGCTCCCAAAAAGTCTTAAAAACCAGTAGTACTTTGGCGTGTTAAGGAACATCCTACCCAATCAGCATCTCAAAAGGTATATAAGGATAGTGGATTGCGAGTGATGAATCGTAAAGTATAGTCCTGAGTACCTTTGAGGTACCAAAGAATTCACTTAACTGCCTGAAGATGTTGTTCTTTAGGTTAGCTAAAGAATTGGCAGAACTTGTTAACAGTATTTTTGAATGTCCAGACAAGTGAATGAGACATATTGAAGAGCTCCAATAATGCTTCAATAATATATAGCTTCAACTAAATTATCTGAAACGGACGTCTTCTCTTTAAGTACCATAGGAGTTACAGTTAGAGCACAATTGTTCATGCCAAATCGTTGAAGTAGCTCCTTAAGATACTTGCTTTTTGTGCGCAATACCGCCATCAAACTCTTTAATTTCAACACCCAAAGAATAATGAAGAGAGCCAAGATCCTTGATAGCAGATTCGGAACTCAAATGATGAATTAAGTTTGAGATAAATGATGCATTGCCACCAATAACAAAAATGTCATCGACATAGATAAGTAGCAAAACAATAATGGCACTATGATGATATACAAATATAGAAAATCAGCTTCGCTATAATAAAAACCAAGATGAAAAAGGAACCTAGATAATCGATCAAAGTAAGCATGAGGTGCTTGTTTCAACCCATAAAGAGATTTTTGAAGGAGACACACATGATCATGTTTACTTGGGTCTACAAGGCCAGGTGGATGCTTCACATATACTAACTCCTTGAACTCTCTGTGCAGAAATGCATTATTCATATCGAGCTGTCATTGACACCAATTTAGAGAGATCGTAATAGCAACAACCAGTCGAATGGTAGTGTAACGAATGATTTGATTGTAGGTCTCATCAAAGTCAATGGCAGAGACTTGACTGAAACCTTGAGCTACAAAACGAGCTTTCAATCTATCGAGAGAGTAGTCTTCCTTTTGTTTCACTCGAAACACCAATTTTGAACCAACAACATTAGTGGCAATCGGCCAAGGAACCAAAGACCATGTTCGGTTTGAATGAAGAGTTTCTAATTCTTCTTTCATGGCTTCCACCCAATGTGGATCCTTAAGTGCTTGATAATGGTGTCACGGTATGATATGAAAGGTATCCTCTGCGAGATTACAGTCATAATCTTGCCAATATTTTGGGGGCTGATAAGTTTGTTGCGGTTGAGATGATCCTGTTGTATTTTCCACACTATCCACATTGACAATGGAGAAGTAGTGTCGACAGTAAGGTCAAAACTGTTAACAGTACCAATAACAACAACAGCATTGTCATTGTCAACAGTAGTGCCTCCTATCTTTATTGGTTTTGTCTCCTAGAGCTGCCTTGAAGTGGTAGAGCCTCGTGAACCGGGGCCGCCGATTCCAAAGCTGCTCCCATTCCTCAAAGCCAAGCAGTAGAGCATACAGGACTAGCCCCCCTCTAGGGATTCTTTCTTGGCCATTTGCAAATCTACGGCCTTCAGATTCGCTCCATCCAACCATTGCTCTACTTCTTCCTTTTCCTAGGAATGAACAATTAGAGTAGATTGTCTCTACATTGACTATCTCTCATTACCTAGCAGTACATCGTCCCCTCTTTATGTTTGCTCTTGTTCACCAGTATGGAGGGCGAGGGGCAGGGGTGAGGCCGGCCGCTATTTCCTATTCTGCCCTATAGCCAATTGTGCTACTTTTAATCCTTCCTTTATTTCTTTTTCAAGCCAATAACTCTCTAACATGGCCTGGCCTTACAAACCAAGGACAACACTCAATGTCTCTCAGCTAGGCTTTGAAGCAGTTGGCCTATAAGCCAGTCTGGTTGGCAATGAATGCAAACGAAATGGTCAGAGGCACTTTTCACTCGAAAAAGAAGGAGAGTAGGTTGATGCAGTATATCACACACTTGTTTGTCCCCTCCTTCCACTCCACCTTATTGAGCCAAGGGACTTCCTCGGGGGAGGAAGCTAGTCCAGCTAATTAGACCCCGAACTCAGGGATAGGCGTAGGTGTTGATTGAGTTCTGCTTTACTCGTAGACGCTTCTCCAGCTCTCATACCATCGTCGACAGTATCAACAGTATCTGGAGATAGAGTACTGTGCCAGCAGGAGCATAATTGACTACAACAGTATCGTCTGTACTGTCCACGTCAACAATGGGACAGTGGGAGTAATATCGTCGACAGTGAAGGTAGTAGAAGTTGCAGGTGTTACTTTTGTATCCATCCTTGTCAGTGAAAGTGATATAGTATCATCTACAGTGGACTTGTAACACTATAAATCAAGATTGGAGAATTCAGAAAGCTCTAGAGATGGACAAATTACCTCTGATAGAGATGGCAGATAAAAGAATTTGCGTTCATCAAAGACAACATGCCGTGATATATATACCTGCTTCGTAGAGGGATCATAGAATTTGATCCTTTGTGCAGTAAACTATATCAAATAAACAAACAAGGATAAGTGTTTTTGATAAATTTATTTCCCTCTTGATGACGCAGAGTAGGAAAACAAAAACATTCAAAAACTCACAAGCTGTTATAGTTAGGATCTCTACAAAACAACTTGGAATATGGTGATGCATTTTGAAAGACTCCCGAAGGCATTCTATTGATGAGACAAGAGGCTATAAGAAATGCCTTAATCCATAAACATTGAGGCATCAAACAATATGGTTAAGCCAGTTTTCACAATATATATGTGTTTTCGTTCTGTAACACTATTTTGTTCTAGTGTTCCTGGACATGAAACGTATAACTGAATACCACATTCACTGATGTGATTAAGAAACTAATTTAATTTAAATTCTCCACCCCGATCACATTGACAAATTTTAATTTTTGTGTCAAATTGATTTTCAACTAGCCTTAGAAATTTGACAAAACATGAGAAGAAATCATACTTTTTCCTTAAGGGGTACAACCAGTTGGAATGGGAATGATCATCAATGAATATATCATAAAATGAAATCCTTGATTGGAAGCGATAGGAGCGGGTACCCAGACATTACAATGTATTTTTTGCAAAGGAAAGTCGCAAATTTCGTTATTTAGACTAAAAGGAACTTTTTAACTTTTTCCAAATGACAACGGGTACAAATAGAAGGTTTAGATTGCCAATTAGTTACATCTATTTTCTTCTTTCCCTTCAACAGTTGCATAATCTATAGGGTGTCCTAACTGAAGATGCCACACAGAAGATAGGTTGCTGTCTTTTACCGCTATCAACGCTGAATGAAGTTTGAGTGTAAAGCGTACTGTTGATTTTTCTCATGCCTCCTCCCTATTGTTCTCTTGCTTTATCCTTAATGACAAAATCAGAAGCCATGAATTAAATAGCACATGAGTTATTAGCAGTAATTTTACTTACAGAAACCAAATTCTTTTTTCAATTTAGGCACCACAAGAACATCTTGCAAATTTAATTTTCAACAGAAGTTTCACCACTATGTGTTATGGCAAGTTTATTACCATTCCCAACATAAATATCATTGCTCCCTTTGTAAGCTTTCAATTCAGATAAATTACTTGCATGATTTGTCATGTGCAATGTAGCTCCAAAATCCATATAAAAGAAAAGGATCATTGTTGCTTAAATTGAGAGCTGCTAAGGCTTGTGGAAGTGTCTCTGACTAATATGAATAATCAAATCTATACTGGCATTCAAAAGCAACATGATTCTTTTTCCCACAAATTTTGCAAGTCGGTGTGTTGTCTACTCCTTTTTTTATCTCTGTCGACAGTACTTAGGCTAGTGTCAACAGTGTTGTAATTACCATCAGGAGTAAAACCTTTGCCTCTACAACTAAAGTCAACTCGTCCCCGACCATCTACTCTACTGCTTCTGCCAGGACCGTGAAGACTGAAGAAGGCTATATTATGTTCAGTATAGCTCTTCTACTCTTTTTTTTTTTTTTTTAGGTAAGGTAAGAGTTGGTTCGTATCTCTAAAGAGCAAGCACGAATTGATTAAAAGTAGGATAAGGCAGTTTAGTTACCATGGGTAGTCTGAAGACTTCGTATTTTGCTCATAATCCGTGAGTAATTTGAAAAACTTTGTCAATGTCGAACACTGATTTCTTAATGAGAGCAAGATTTTCACATACTGACTTAAACTCTTTCAAATAATCATCTAGGGTATCGTGACCCTTTTTTTATGGTCATCAACATATATTTTAGAGGACCTGGTAATAGTTTTTTTTCCAGAGAATTCCACATATCATAAGTTGTTCCTTCTTCTGTATTAGATGGTTAAGCTACTTCTTTTATTGTTCCGAAGAGCCATGAAAAGAGAAGTCCATCATTTATCTGCCATTTGACGAAGGATGGGTTTTTCGTTTTATCATCCAGAGATTCTTTGTGTTATTCCCCATTTTTATAAAGATGATGAAGAATCCTAGACTTTGACACAAAGGGACTATCTGTGATCTCCACATTAGGTAATTGTTCATAACTAGTTTGATTGATATCAAACTACCGCATTGATGAAAGGATTGACTCACATTTATGATTTATGAAGCATGTATTTTTGAATTGTATTTTATGCTCTTGGTCATCAAGTATGTGACTTGATAGTAAAACCCTTATAGCTAATAAAATACTATTCTTATTTGTCCCTAGTTTATTACATCTTGTAAACTAGTGTGAAGTTGATTGATGGTCAAGTTTTACTAATCATGAATATGAGATATAAAATCAATTCATAAATACATATTGAGAATATTGTATTGGATATGTTCCAAAGTGAAGAAGAAATATTGCATGGGTTTATGTTATAAGTATTTCTTCTTAGTTTTATATTTGGTGTCCTTTGACCTAATGTTTCTAATGTTTCTTGCATGGGGAGAAAATATGTTTTGACATAGTCAAACATCACTTTTAATTAGGTGATTATTATGACTGTTGGTTGGCTTATTTTCTTGTCATGGCTTGAATATTGGAGATAGTGAAAGGGATTTGTCCCTCTCTTTTTAGAGAGATATATCCATGGGCCCCTTGATAAGGAAGACTGGAAAATATGCATGGCCATGCTCAAATAAGTATTAATAAGGTGTTATTAATATCATTTGTTGGAACAGTCTGCCTGGAGATCAAGTAAATGGTTAATTAAGTTTTATAAGGATGACTTGGTCCATGCCTTATACTTAATTAGGATATCGTGTGACAAAAGGACTAAATATTAAATCTCATGCTAGGTTATTATTGCATTTACTAAACTTGGGTAAGCATAATGTCTTGCTAGAGGCCACTTATGTTTTGTGAATAAATGTCTAGGACATTTTTCATTCACTACCAACGTTAAGTGAACCTACAGGGTCACACGCATAGACGATCTTGTGAGCATAATGTCCACGTTCAATGAATCTAGATTGTGTCCAGGAATTGTTGAACGTATACAAAAGGGGAATCGGATTCCATATTGTATTTTCGGTAAGTTAATAAGTAATTAATTTTATTTAATCGAATAAATAAAATTAATTACTTAATATTACTCATCCAACCGTTGGATGATTATAGGAATAGACGGACGAGATTAAACTGTCATTAGATGACAGTTAGGGTTTTGATATTGACAGCTATAAAAGGTTATGTTAACCTTTTCTTGGCAGCCGTCCTTTATCTGATTAAAGAAAAACAAAACCCTAAACCCTAGAACGGCGATATAGTATCTAGCCTCCTCTCTCCGAAATACGACCTATTACCAAATAGTCAGGATCAGTTCTGAACAGTCTTCAGAGCACAAAAGGGGCTAGCATCTTGATCGCTTGCAGAGGAGTTCGTCGCGTGGATACCAGTAGAGGGCGAAGCGTAAACAGCAGCGCCTCCACATCTAACAATCAAAACATTGAGGTAATTTCTATCCAATCAGTTTTTCTAGTATGTGGAGATCCTGTTGGTGGATTTCCGTAGTTTTATTTTATTTTATTTTATTTTTTTTGCCTACGGTTCCAACATTCCACATATTATAAGTCGTTCCCTCTTCTGTATTAGATGATTAAGCTTCTTCCTTTATGGTTCCAAAGAGCCATGAAAAGAGAAGTCCATCATTTGTCTGGCATTTGACGAAGGATGGATTTTTTGTTTTATCATCCAGAGATTCTTTGTGTTATTCCCCATTTTTATAAAGATGATGAAGAACTCCTAGACTTTGACACAAAGGGAGTATCTGTGATCTCCACATTAGGTAATTGTTCGTACCTAGTTTGATCGATATCAAACTACCGCATTGATGAAATGATTGAATTGCAAGTGTAGGTTCTTCCATTACTGAATGAGAGGAAGATGCCCGCTTAGATGCCATGAAAAGTTTTTTAGTAGGGAAAATACTTTGAAAACTTAGCTGATATTTTTTATTAAGGCCAGAAGTCTTTGGTAAATTATACTATGCATCCGGTTACAAACTAGCTAGGTGTACCCAATTATTGGAACTATGTAGTTCTAATGAAAATAAGAATTACAATCCGAACAAGAAAAAAGAAGAAACACATCTTCTCCTTCCTTCATTCTCCACCTTCTCTTGCTGCGACTACCTTTACCTATTAGTTCCTCAACGTTCTCCTTCCTAGCCCCTTGCCACTTGCCAATTGTCTTTTGTTCTTAAATGACGAAATTCGATCCCCTTGTTTAATTGCTGATTTCATGATTTTTCTTTATTTGTTTTGCATCTTGAGAAATCCTTCTAATCTTAATTGACAGCGAATTGGGCATGTCGATCGTCCTTAATTGGAATCATGGTTGCATGGCTACGCTGTATCTCGACTTCTAGGCTTGAATTGAGGCTAATTAGTTTTAACTAGAGCATCTCTCTTTTCTACCAGTTCAAATTTTTTACCCTTGATTTACCACTGGACTTATGCTCTCTTATCTGGGTTTTTAGTTTTTTCAGTTTTAGTGGTTGAGTATGATCTTTAGAGATGGAGGCCACTGCTGCTGTGGAAATTCAATTTTCTTAATGAAAGGAAAATAGGCATTCATAGTGCTAAACTAGACATTCCAAGTTTTAAAACTAGACATTCCTCGTATTAAAACTAGGCATTTATAAGCTTTAAAATTAGGTATTGCTAGTTTAAAACAAAGGCATTCCTAGTTTTAAAAGTAGGCATTCATAGTTCTAAAATTGGGCATTCATAATTTTAAAACCAGGCATTCATAATCTTTAAAACTAGGGCACTTTCAAGTGTTAAAACTACGTATTTCTAGTGTTAGAACTAGGCATTCCTAATTTTAAAACCAGGCATTCCTGAACTTTAAAACTAGGCCTTCCAAAGCTTTAAAAACTAGGCATTCCTAGCATAAAAACTAGGCATTCATAGTATTAAAACTAGGCATTCCCAAGCTTTAAAATTAGGCATTCCTAGTGTTAAAATTAGGCATTTCCAACTTAAGAGCTAGGCATTTCTACTTAAAAACTAGGCATTCATAGTACTAAAACTAGACATTCCCAAGCTTTAAAACAGAATTCCTAGCTCAAAAACTAGCCATTCTTAGTGTTAAAACTGTTGGGAATTCATAGATAAACATAATAAAAATAAAAGAAAAATTACGAACACCACCAATATGATCCGCGCATACCAGAAAAATCGATTGGAAAGAAAAACTACCTCAATGTTTTGATGCCACTATGTGTGGAGACGCTACTGTTTACATGTCGCCCTCTACCAGTATCCACATGCGACCTCCTCTGCAAGCGAGGGGGATGCTAGTGCCTCGGCGTTCTGAAAACAATTCAGAATGAATCCTAACTATCTGGTAATATTTGGAATTTCGGAGAGAGAGACAAGACACGAATTCTCACCGTTCTAAGGTTAAAGTTTTTTTTTTTAATCAGAGGAAGACTGCTACGGAAAAGGTTAACGTAGCGTTTTATAGCTGTCAACATCAGAACCCTAATTGTCATCTAATGGCAATTTTAATCTTATACATGTATTCCTATAATCATCCAATGGTTGGATGATTAATATTAAGTATATAAACGAAATCTGATCTCTTTTTTGTATACATTCAACGAATCTGAACACGATCTAGATTCATTGAACGTGGACATTGTGCTCATAAGATCGTCTATGCGTGTGACTCTATAGGTTCACTTAACGTTGGCAGTGAATAGAAAAATGTCCTAGATATTTATCCACAAAACATAAGTGACCTCTAACAAGACATTATACTTACTCAAGTTAAGTAAAAGATATGATAACCTGACATCAGTTTTAATATTTAGTCCTTTCATCACACAATATCCTGATTAAGTATAAGGCATGGACTGAGTAATCCTTATAAAACTTAATTAACCATTTATTTGATCACCAGGCAGACTATTATGACAAATAACATTAATAACACATTATTAATATTTATTTAAGCATGGCCATGCATATTTTCCAGCCTTCCTTATCAAGGGGCACATGGATATCTCTCTAATAGGAGAGGGATAAATCCTTCTTTCACTATCTCTAATATTCAAGCCATGACAAGAAAATAGCTCAACCAATAGTCATAATGATCACGTAATTAAAAGTAATTCTTGTCTATGCCAAAATATATTTTCTCCCCATGCAAGAAGCATTAAAAAACATTAGGTCAAAGGACACGAAACATAAAACTGAGAAGAAATACTTTTGACTTAAAACCCATGCAATATTTCTTATTCACCTTGGGTCATGTCCAATACAATATTCTCAATATGTATTTATGAATTGATTTTATATCTCATATTCATGATCAGTAAAACTTGATCATCAATCAACTTCATACTAGTTTAATAATACCAGATGTAATAAAACTAGGGATAAACAAGAATAGTATTTAATTAGCAAGTAGATTTTACTATCAAGTCACATACTTGATAACCAAGAGCATAAAATACAATTCAAAATACATGCCTCATAAATAACCAATACAAATGTAAGTCAATTGGTCTAGGGCATATAACTAACAAAAACTAGGCATTCTTAGTGTTAAAACTATGCATTCCTAGTTCTAAAATTGGGCATTCCTAATTTTAAAACTAGGCATTTCCAAACTTTAAAACTAAGCATTCCCAAGCTTTAAAAACTAGGCATTCCTAACTCAAAAACTAGGCATGCCAACTTTAAATACTAAGAATTCCTAGCTTAAAACTAGGCATTTCTAGTGTTAAAACTAGGCATTCCTAGTGTTAAAGCTATCCCTTCCTAGTTCTAAAACTAAGCATTCCTAAGTTTAAAACTAGGCATTCCCAAGCTTTAAAACTATGCATTCCCAAACTTTAAAACTAAGCATTCCTGGCTTAAAATTAGGCATTCTTAATTTTAAAAGCAGGCATTCATAGTTCTAAAATTAGGTATTCATAGTTTTAAAACTAGACATTCATAATCTTTAAAACTAGGGCATTCCTAAGTGCTAAAACTACGCATTTCCAGCGTTAGAACTTCGCATTCCTAATTTTAAAATCATGCATTCTTAATTTTAAAATGATGATTTTAAAATTAGGCATTCACAAACTTTAAAACTAGGCATTTCCAAACTTTAAAAACTAGGCATTCCTAACTTAAAAATTAGGCATTCCCAAACTTTAAAATTAGGCATTTCTAACTTAAAAACTAGGCATTTCAAGTGTTAAAATGATGCATTCCTAGTTCTAAAACTAGAGATTCCAAAACTTTAATCTAGGTATTCCCAAACTTTAAAAACTAGGGATTTTTAGCTTAAAAACTTGCCATTCATAGTATTAAAATTAGGCATTCCTGAGCTTTAAAACTAGGCATTCCTAGCTTAAAAACTAGGCATTCCTACTATTAAAACGATGCATTCCTAGTTTTAAAACTCGGTATTCCCAAACTTTAAAACTAGACATTCCCAAACTTTAAAACTAGGAATTCATATCTTAAAAACTAGACATTCCATATTTTCCAGTTTATGGGAAACGAGACGAAGAAGAAGAAGAATGCCTAGATTGACTGTGAGGATGAGAAGGTCTGTGCGTGCGCATTTTTCAGGTTATGGGGTGAGAGTAGGTTTGACTTTTTGCCCAATTATTGTGTTTAATTAAAACGACGTAATTTTGGTACTGAGTACACCTTGCATGGTGTATCCGAGTTTATGGTCTTGATCGTATGAATTACAAAAGTGTACATTTATGCATAGAAGACTAGATAGGAAAAATACTAACTATGGAAAAAGACTAATTAGGAAATATACTAATTAGGGATGATTCTCGGTAGATATGTAATGATCTTAATTCTCCTTGATTTCTTCCCCAACTTGCTCATATTTTAAGATCTTGATGATTGAAGTCTTGGTTGATCCTCTTAATTTTTTTCTGTGTTGATTGATTCTTCTCGATATTTTCCTTTCACACATTGGCTGCTTTGAAGGTGAAATTTTAGCTTTGTTGTGAATCTAATTATATATGTTCTCAAGTGTGGCAGTGGTGATTTAAAAAAAAAAAATACGTCGCCACTACGATTGTTATATCGACATAAACTCATTCAAGGTTCGGTTGGATCATTGCATACTTTTTAGAACTAGAGAATCAGAGTATGCAAATTTGGGAATTATTAACGATCTTTTCTTCTCCTCTTCTCCCTGTACTCTTCGACGTATCTGCCAGAATTAAATTCATACTTGTAAGTTACTGCAAAATTTATTATCCCCTTCCTTCCATCCATCAAACAATGGACATTTGTTCATTAGAAAAAAAAAAAAAGAAAAAAGAAAATTCCTAGCCACTGCACAGATCCTTCCTCACCATAAAACTTCCTAGCCACTTCAGTAGCTAATAGAACTTCATTGAACAGTGTAGTTGATACTTTTGGCCCTTGCTGGATTTAATTAAAAATTCCCATTGAGATTTGGTAAGTGGAAACGGCCAACGAGACAAGATATGATACCGTTTTCTTTGATATTACAGGGTTTTCCTTTTTTCCCCTTTTCAAACTTTTTAATTTCCTTTTTTACCCTTAAGTATTTCAAGGGCAATGACTCAAATAATTTACATTGGATTAAATTTAACAGAATTTTCAAAAAAGGATCTTAAATAAAGTTTGAAAATTTGTTGAGAATTTTAAAAGTTAAGAATATATTAACCAAGAGAGATAAATTTGTTAGGAATTAAATATTATAATTAATGTGTTATTTATTGTTTTACGCCATAAAACTTTGTTTAAATTCGCAAGATTTATGCTTACAATTGTTATTAGATTGAAGGTCATTATTAAGATTTAAGTTCATTTATCATGCAATCTCTATCCCTCTTGTACAATATATATATATATATATATATAATATGACGGATTTAGGGTCAGTTACTAGGAGCAAGTGCCCCCACTAATCTCCACCAAACAATTCTTACGATGAATAATGAGTTTTTAGGGTGTAAATTTGATTCTTATGTTATTATTATTTCCATTTTTTCTTCAAGTCTTTCAATTGGATTCTTTTTTTTTTTTTTCAATTGGATTCTGGTGCTTCAGAAAGGATTTTTTAATAAAAATTTTAGGAAATAAACTTAAAATATTAATTAAGTATAATATGTTTTACACACCTAATATATGACTTTTGAGATTCTTTGGTTATTTTAAATTTTACACATTACTGTTTTTATTAAATAAATTATTTTTTAATATAAAAAGTATCACACTTGATAAATACCACATCGTAATAAGTAATAATAATTCAAATATACAAATCCTAACAATGTAATTTTATTAAAAAAAAAGATAAATCTCGTATGGGAATTAAAAAAAAATTATCAACCTTTCAGTTAGACACTTCAACTCTTATTTTAAATTTCATTAACCTATATATGTTACTAATCATCACTTAATATTTATTCTATCTGTTAGTGTATATATATATATATTTATATATATGGAACCGAAATTGAACACAAAACTTTATGCCGTACTTGGACAGATATTTTCTTTGTTTTGAGTTTTTATTCATTTTTTTTACCCTTTATCTTATTTTTTTATCACAAAAAAATTAATTTTTACGAATTTTAAAAAAAGTAAATTTATTAAAAAAATCTATCCAAGCAAAGACTTTAATCTTATGGGAAAAAATTAATGCCAAATGTGTTGACCGTTTTCTAATGAAATTCTATAGTTACAAAACCTTTCTCCCTCTTGTGGAGCCTCGCTATTTTCCGAAGCAACAGAAGCTTCTTCACGACCTTCATAACCAACGCCACTTTCTGTTTCTTTGCAGAAACCAAACCGCCATTTGCCTTCGAAACCTTCAAGGCCTTGGCAGTGCCGCATCGGACTTGCGATTCATTTTCTTCAAATTCTGCGGCACAGCCACAACTCTCCGATAAAGATTTGTTCTCTACGCATGATTCCTCTTCACAGCAATAATTTTCATCATTGAAGTCCTCCCATAACAAATCCATCGACGACTCTTCTTCTTCTTCTACCCAGCCGTGATCTACAATACCACCGAAACTTCGTCGGCAGATCTTTCCTCTTCCGTTGCCGTCAAATTCATAGAAATTTGATTTAATTTGACTTGAAATTCTCCAAAGCGATGGTGTATTTGCTAACTGGCTTATATCGTCGACGCCGATTGCCGGAAAGCTAAATTCTTCTGTAACCATAACGAGTAATTACGGCAAATTCCTGCAAATCTTGTACATAAATATTTCTGGAGGTTGATTAATATAAATATATAGCAGAATTAAAGTAAGTAATTATAGGAAGCATTAATGGGGGCGGTGTGCGACACCATGGACACAGCCGGATTGTTCGGAGGCGAAGGATAAGGACAGGATTGTCTTTATATGCACTTGGCATTCTGGCCTTAATTGATTGAATACCTTTGAAAGGTACCCATAACTCCCGAGAGCCATCTGAACAACGCACCTTTTGGCCCACCACCATAAACATCCAAGAGCTGTAGACACCGGATAGCCATCTCTGGCGTAGGGGCATCTTGAGCTTAACATTCATGCATCCTGAACAAAGGATGGTAAGGATAAGAGGCTATTGAGAAATCAGAAGGGGAGGTTATTCCGGCATTCACGAAATAGTTTTCTAACTGCACCTAGAATCTTTCAGAATTTTAGAAGGACTTTCGTTGGCGTGTTGCTTCAACTTCACTAATCTCTCTCGATTGGCGGGTTTATAATATTGTGTTCGCTGACTCACATCTCGCCATGTTAAAATATATATGATCAAATTGAAACTCTCCTTCCTAGACTTGGTTGCTCTACTTTTGTAAAGCACAATAAAATTAAAGTATGACACCTCAATTTACCTTTTCAAAATTTGGGTAGAATAACTTTTCTATAATCTCTTGGTTCAAACTAATTTAATATAATTTTTTCATTTTCTTTAAAAAAAAGATGAAATAAAGCTTAGTCAAAGAAAAATATAAATTCTAAGCGTTTGAGTTGGAGATTGGAACCGAGGGTGGAGCTTCTAATCATAATGCGATAAGTACATACTTCTTTCCTTTAAGAAGTCAGAACTTTCCCTGTTCTGACGGATGGATCAGAGGAGAGCACCAACTATAATGTAAAAATATTTCCTTTTCATTCAAGACTTCCTGTCTCTTGTCTCTCTCTACATGAATTTTCTTTCAACTTTTAAACTTTTAAAATAAAAAAAATAAAGAAATTTTAAAGAAATATATATTAATACATTAATATATAAATTATTTATTTTTTCATTGACTTAGATTTAAAAATACACAGTAAACTAAACTAAATCGATCAGGAAAAATATATTCTAGAAAGGGGGGAGTTCCTGTAATTCAAGAAGTCGTCCTCAGGCCATATGTTTATGAAAAAAAATTCAACCTTGATTGACTCAATGTTTCAGTTCCCTTTTCTCCTGAACACACACTCACGAGGCATGAATTTATTTTAACAATTTAATCTCCTAAATAGCATTTAATTTTTAAAGTGACTCCTTTTCTTGTTTGCCATATTCGATACAAATCCTACATTTTTTTTTCTCTGATAAGAAACAAGTCCTACATATTAATTTGCGTATTCAAACGTTTGGCATATCGTTACCAGAAATGGATTTAATTTTGACTGAATTTTTTTTTTAAAAAAAATCAATCTTAAGACTACTTTTATATATACTGGGATAAAGTGTGATTAAAAAGGTATACAGCTAAATGGTACCTACAAATCCTATTCTTTTGTGGCTCTATTCACCATAATATAAGGGAACTACTGGTTTTATTCCCCATTTACAGAATGAATTTGATTTCTTTATAAACTCAAGGTAAGGAACATCCTTTTGCTTGCTCACTCTTTTTAAGTACAACTACATCTTTAACTCTTTGCCTCTAATCCTAATCTTCAATGTTTTATTCATATAAAGATTCACTAGCAAAGAAAGAGTTAATTCCACTAGCATAAAAATTTACTTCCTCACTCTTTTCAAGGACAACTACCTCTTTAACTCTTTGCTCTTCTTTTTCATAGTCTTGTTTTTCAACTAAACACTCATTTTCTTTTACTCTCTCACTTTTCTCAAGCTCACTTTCTTTTTCTTTTGAATGCTCAAGATGTTCAGTCTCGTTTGAAATAATAGAAATGAAATCAAAGATACATAATGTCTCAACGAATTTCCTTTTTTCTTCTACTCTTTTTTTTTTCTTTGATTTCAATGTACTCTTCTTTTTCATTGTTCTTTACACTCATGAAATCACAAAGTTCCATCTTAAGTGCTTCTTCCTCAATATGGGGATCAACACTCTCTTTCTCAATTTTAGCTTGTGAAAGCTCTTTTATCTTTGGAGACTCTTCATTCTTGATGGTTCCATGAATTTAACCTTTGCTTGGCCTTGTCCTTGTCCTTCATAGTTTTCAACTCCACATCTAATCCTCAATGCTTGTTTCATTAAGCTCCAAGTCTTAATTTGTTTCAATCCCATTCTCCTTCTATATTCACAATTACGATCCCACCAATCATTGACCAAATAAGAGAAGGATTTTAGTACCAATTGGAACTTCTCTTCTTCTCTTACACCATAGGAATAGAACAAGATTCGACTTCTTGCTCCCATGCTTCATAACTATAAGGACCAAAAGTGCCCCACAAAAGAGGTAATTTCAAATTATTGTAACTAAGAGGTCTTGATCTAGTTTCTAGAGTTTGAGAACTTCTTCTACAATTATAACTTCTATAGTTATAACTATCATTATGCTCATTATACATGTTTTTACTACCATAGCTATGCTCATAATGATCATAACTATCGTGGTATCTTTCAACATCCCCTCTTCATTTATGGACCATCTTATCTATTTTCACGTAATTCCCTTCATTTCTAATATCATTCCTTGAAACTCTCTTATAAGATTTATTATTATAACCATTTCTAGCTCCAAATCTATTTCCCTAATAGCAATCATAAGAATTATGCTCATAAGTTCTAGTATAAGGAGAGAAGTTGCCATATCACCATTGAGTATGAGAAATGACTTGCTTCCCAAGGTTATTTCGACCTCTATGCTCCATAGATAGATTGGTCATGTTCCCGTCAAGTCCTTTCTCATTAGTTGAAGCTCTTCCATGATAACCTTCATGGTGAAGTTGCCATATCACCATTGAGTATGAGAAATGACTTGCTTCCCAAGGTTATTTCGACCTCTATGCTCCATAGATAGATTGGTCATGTTCCCGTCAAGTCCTTTCTCATTAGTTGAAGCTCTTCCATGATAACCTTCATGGGATCCAAATTGGAATGAAAACTTCCACTAGTTCCCTCATTGTAATGAGTAGGTAATTGAGCTTCCATAGGCATGATTAAACCTGCAAAATTAATAGTAGAAACTAACAAAACGGACCTCACAATTACTCTTAAGTATATGCATTCTTGTGATGAACACTCTTTTCACTCGTGTATATACTCTCTATATGACTTTTATATCAACAGTCTCATCCTACACAAAAAATTTTCCAGAAAACAAGGGCCAATGACACCCTGTTACTAAAATAGCAATACCTCCGCAAGTGTAGATCCAAATCGAGTCAAACTAACTTAGATAGATTCCTTACTCGAAGGGGATTTAACCTCAAATTTAGATTGATTTACATCATCATAACACAAGATCTGATCAATTTAATTCGCACTTTTCTTCAATTGATATCTCAAAATACCTTTCAATATCCAATCGAATTGAACAAGCAAATGAACTCCAAATCGAGTTAAATCAGTTTAAATAGAAGCGTGACTTGATAAGGATGAAATTAGGTACAAAATTTCGTCCAATTTGAACTCGTATAACATATGATATGATCAAATTAATCCACTACTGTTCACAATTTTGGGATTTTGGGACAAATCGAAAGTATTGATCTAATTGACCAACCAAATCAACTTCGAATTGAACAAAACTTGTTTCAAATCAACTCCATCTAAACTTTTGCCATAAAATTACGTTTATAATTCTTTTTCAATGAATGATTCAAATATGAATTTTTCTGTCTGAGATTTTGCATAACAACATGTATTTTTCACATAAATATAAAATTAAGCTTACTTTGAAGGTAAGCTCTGATACCAAATGATAATCTAGGATCTTCAATGAAATCTTATCTTCATATCCATCACCCAAGACCTTAACTTCAATAGGACTTCATCTTCTTCAACAACATCCACCCATTATTCACCCCAAACTAAGAGTTAAAATGCATATGAAGAGGATCTTTCCTTCAATTTCTAATCAAACAAAGGGATTGAATACCCGCTACCTAATTAGATTAATTGAAGAAGACCTAATATCTAGAACAAATTACAAGGATGATTATCATAGAATTAAGAATTGTGATCAAATTGTTAACCTTTGTGATATGAATAGGATTTCCAATGGAATCAAGTCTTCATATCAATCTCCCAAGGACCTTGCCTTCAATAGGACATGGTCTTCTTCAAAAATACCCATCCATAATTCAACTTAAACCATGAACAAATGTGTATGAAGAGAATATTTTTCTCAATTGCTAATCAGACAAAGGGATGGGATAACCCCTACCAAATTAGATCAATTGAAGAAGACCAAAACTCAAAAAAAAGATCACAAGGATGTCATCATAATAGATTTAGGAATTGTGATCAAATTAAGAACTCTTGGATCAACCCAATCTAACTATTCAATAAAATTAATCTCAGGAATGATCAAACCTTAGATGAAGTTCAAGGAGAAATCCTCAAAACTTAAACACCCTAGAGATAAGCTCTTCAATTTAATAAAATCATCAATTAGTCTTACAGTTATGCTATATAGGTATTTATAGAGTTCAGGCTAAACCTAATCTAAACGTGGTCTTGGGTCAACCCAAGACCCATTAGGGATTTAATTAATAGCTGTAAAGTGAATTAAAATATCAATTCTCGCCTAAAACATCACATTACATAAAATCGTACCCTACCGTCGGTGGTAGGTCTTCAGCCTTCCAAATTGAATTTGAGCAGAAGCCTACTGTGGATGGTAGGTACATGGCCTACGGCACTATTCTTTCCTCTCCTTGATTTCTTCCTTTTCTGATTTTCTCCATTGGTTGCTCCAGGTTTAGGCACAGAACCCTAAGAAATATTAGGATGATTTGTATCATCTTCTAAGACTTCATTCTTGAACTTTAGGCCTTCTTTCATACTTTCCTCAATTTCTATCATTAATCCATGATAAACTTTATCATCCTTCTCCTTAATCTAAAAGTCATGACCAGCCCATAATAAAGACCAAAATTAGTTTGGAAAGCTGTTTTCCATTCATCCACTTTTTTTCATGCGAATTTGATGGTAACACGATTTTAAATCTATCCTCGAAAAGATTTGAGAACCATGCTACTCATCAAGCAAGTCATCTAACCTACGGATATGATGTCTATATTTGATGGTGATGTTACTAATGGCTCTACAATCTACACACATATGTCATATACCATCTTTTTTAGGAACTAATACATCGGGAATGACTCAAGGATTTATACTTTCTATTACATAACCTTTTGAGAGCAATTCTTCCACTTGTCTTCTTAACTCCTTGGTCTTTTCGGGAGGGTTCCTATGAGCCAGCCTATTTGGTAACACCGCACCGGGCACCAAATCAATTTGATTTTCAATGCCATGTAAACGAGGGAGACCACAAGGCATCTCATCAGGAAAGATATCTTTGAATTCTTCAATCACCTTTAACAACACCCACCCATAATTTTACCCAAACTATGAACAAATGTATATGAAGAGGATCTTTTCCTCAATTGCTAATGAAACAAAGGATTAGATACCCCCTACCCAATGAGATCAATTGAAGAAGACCTAAGCTCTAAAACAAATCACAAGGATGTCATCATAATAGATTTTGGAGTTATGATCAAGGATTGATGATAGCAAATGAATTCCTAAATATATTATGATGGCATCTTTGTTCATATCACCTTAGATCATTCCAATCCAAGTGTTCAAGTAAAATCATTCCAAGGAATGATCAAATCCTAGATGAAGTTTAAGAGAAAGCCTCAAAGCTTAGGAATCCTAAGAATAAACTCACCAAGTTCATATAATCCAACTTGTTTACAAAAGACGCATAATAAGATATTTATAGAAAAACTCTAACTACTCTACTAAACCTAATGAGTACTTAAAAGAACTAATTATCCTTTTAATATAATTAATTACAAACTTGGAAATAAAGAAAACAAGAACTAATAAAAAAATAACTAAAATTGACTATACATTATAATATGGCCTGGACTTGGGTCTGGCCACTCTTTCTTCAAAATCCTCCTTTTAACCCAGACCTACCAAGGATGGTAGGGTGGGAGCCTACCTTCAATAGTAGCCTCTGTTATTCACTTTTCCTTGCTTCTTTCGTTTTCTATGATGGCTGAGAGCTTCTAGTTTGATTCCGTTGACTTCTTGTGACTTGAATGAGTCTTGGAGGTCTAGTAAACTCTTCTAGGCCTTCAATTTGAACTCGAAATTCCTCATTTGAAGCTTTCAACCATGATGTCTTCAATCTTCTAGTACGACTAGTTGCTCATTCAGAAATTGTTGAATGACTCTTTGTCAATTTAATATCACTTTCAGTCTATCTTGCTCAAGAAATCGGTTGCTAAAGCTCACATCTCAGATAAATTGATGTCAAATTTGCAAGTACACAATTGTCAAGCAAGTAATATAATGATGAGAAAAGATCGTCCCATAAGGATAGATATTTAACTAGAAAAGTCACTTAGATATAACAAGACTTAAACCAAAAATAAAGTTGATTGATTTGAACAAAAATAACTAAAAACTAATAGAAACTAATAATGAAAACTAACGTTAAATGAAAATGGTTTGAGAAAATTTTATGACCAAAAACGGATTACAGAACCTCTAATCCAGTCTACGCCTTTTATGCCTATGGTTGATTCACTCTTGATTTATTCTTGATCGGGTTAATGGTGGAATTCTCAGATATAAGCTAGACTCAATCTCTTGGTGAAAAGCTCATAATCTTTCTAATAAATCAATCGTATCTCTACTAGATTTTAATTATCGAAAGCACATACACATCTGTGGACCTTTCCTAGCTTTCGTTTCCTACTCATTAGAAACTGCACACAAAAATTGAATCTATCTCTTGTCAGTTTTACAATGTATAGTTATTAACCTCATCCAATTAAGTACTTCTCAGTATCTAGATGCAATTTATGAACAAGCAATAGTTGATTAGAAAATCACAAATATTAAGAACAAGCAATAATAATTAACAAAATCAAGTTTAAAGATAAAATCGTTTAAATAAAAACGACCATGATATAAAAGTTTCGACCTTCAATTGAAGGCCTTATTCACAAGAAAATTAGCTACTCATAATAAACAACTAAATAAAAACTAAAATAAAAAGAAAGTTTAGAAGGAGCCTTGATAAAAAAGCCGCTCAAATATTCTCTCAAAATCTACTCTAAAAAGATAGAACCCTAAATTCTGTAAGGTCCTATCTATAAAGTTTGTTGAAATATCAAAATCTTAATTTGGAAATTAATTATAATTGAAGAAAGAATCTTATAATAAAGTTAAAAATAAAGGGCAAATAAAACAATAAATAACATCTGGCGCCGGGTATAATAAAGTCAGTGCCAGACGTTTTTGGAAAAGAACTCGTGGCTAAGAAGTATGCATCCGCGTTGGAGATATTAAATAGAAATGAGAGATATTGGCACTATTCCTAAGAAGCAAATGCAATTTCAATCATGTTTTCATGGTAGCACGTACACATGTTTGGTTCCTTTTTCCTATATTTTTTCCTCTTTTGCTTTTGCACTTTAGTTCTCAAAGTATAATTTGTCTTCAATTTATCCCTATAAATCAAATAAACTATAAGGAAGTTATCTATTCCAATTAAACCCAAATAACACTAGAATTTAATTAAAATAAATACTAAATATAAATCCAAGAACTAGTAAAAATATCAATACATCAACTCCCCCAAAGTTTGATTGTCCTCAAGCCAAGAAGTTTAAGAAAAGATAGAGAACAATTCAAATCAAGCATCAATCATCAAATTCAGAAACTCATCAAAATAGAAAATTCCTCCACTTATCTCAAAACTTGATTTAACAAAACATGTATCCAATTATTTTTCATAATTAAAGCAAGACTTTGTGTAAAATATGATTATGACCATTAGAAAGTGTAAAATAAATACAAGACAAATTTTCCAAACCACACAAAGAAATTTAAAAAACGATCGTTCCATAAGCTTACTTTTCATACCATCTCTCCACTAATCAAGGCTTCCCAAACTCAACCTAGATTATGTAAGACTTTTAAGCTTGCAATGTGAGGCTTAGGCATCGGTTAACAAATGAAGGATAAATGATTCAAAATCAAAGAAAGACAGAGCTTGCTTTATCGAATTTTAACAAACTTCCCACCTTTCTTTTGCTCCAGCTTTTTTTTTAATAAAAGCTTTATCAACTATCCACTTGATAACAATATTGCTTCATTTACAACATTTCTTTTCATATATGCCATTTTTTGGCATTTATTTTACCTCTTTCACCATGACTTATAAGCTTTTTGCACCATATTTTTTCCTTGCTTTTCTTTCTCTTTTTCTTCAATCCTTTTTTTTTTTTTTTTGTTTCTTTTCAACAAATTAGTCATGGTGTTCTTTTTTATACCTATTTCCACAACATTCGTCTAACTCTTCCCAAATCACAAAAATATATCCCAATGAGCAATAAAAATTGAGAATTAACATCAAACTCTCTATGAAATTAAGTTTCAATATTTAAGTAATGTAATAATATAAACTTTGATGTGCAAGGATCAAATCTTCAACTAAGCATCCCAAGGATCTTTGTCTTCAATAGGACTTACTTTTTCAACAACAGTCACCAACAATTCAAACCAAACAAAGAGTAAAATGCATATTAAGAGGATCTTTCACTCAATTGCTATCAAACAAAGAGGCTATTTACCCACTACTCAATTAGATCAATTGAAGAAGACCTAAGCTCTAGAACAAATCACGAGGATGTGATCATCATAGAATAAAGAATTGTGATCAATTGTGCACCCTTAGATCAATCCAATCCAAGCATTCAAGTAAAATCAATTTAAGGAATGATTAAACCCTAGATGAAATTTAGGAGAAAGCTTCAAAACTTGAGAACCATAAGAGTAAACTCATCAATTTCATATAATCATCAATTGGTCTTACAATTGGCTATAAAGGGGTACTTATAAAGTTTAACCTAAACCCTAATCTAAACAAGGTATTGGGTTGACCTAAGACCCAATAGGGAGTTAATTAAAAAATCTAAATTGAATTAAATACAATTCCTACCTTAAACAACGGATTGCACTAAAATAACACCCTATCGTTAATGGTAGGGTACCTTACCACCTGCGGTAGGTCTTCAGCTCACCAAAGTACTTTTGAACAGAAGCTACTACCTCCCGTACAAGGCCTAACGCTTGCTGTAGGTTCTGTTTTTTTAACTCCTCTTTGTTTTTTTCCTCTTCCAACCTGTTCCATTAGTTGCTCTATGTTTAGGAGGATTTCCATCACCTTCCTTCTCCAAGCCTTCATTCTTGAACTTTAGACCTTCCTCCATGGTTTCTTAAATTGATATCATTAATCCTTGAGCAACTTTATCATTATTCTCCTTGCTCTTGCTCTTGTAATTGCCCTTTGAAGCTCTTCATCTCCTTGATCATCCCGATTCATACCATCTGCCCCTCATTTGAAAACATTCATCCTCGAATCTTCACTTACATCAAACAAAGATAAATCAGAAACATTACAGGCAGCATTATATTATATTATCTCGGAAGATCAATTCTATATGCATTATCACTAATACACTCAAGAACTTGAAATGGACCATCACCTCGGGCATCTAATTTACTTTGAGAAGGAAAATGTTCTTTGTGAATATGTATCCAAACCCAATCATCGGGTTCAAAGTACATTTCTTTCCCAAATTCCTTTTATCTATAAGTTTCTTGTCGGTAGCCTCAATAGCATCATCAACATTGGAGTGAATAGTTTTCACAAACACCGCCTTTTTCTTCCCATCCAAGCTCAAAGCAAGCTCTATATGTAAAGACACCAAATCAAAAGGAGTTAGAGGCTTGAAAGCATAAATAATTTTAATAGAAGAGTAAGAAGAAGTAGAGTGACGAGCTCTATTGACAGGAAAGTCAATATGAGGTAACAAGCTTTCCATTGGCGCAAATTCTTCTTTAGAATGGCCCGAAGTTGGCCAATAGTTTTACCCACCTCCATTTGTCCATCGGTTTGAATATAACAAATTATTTCTAAGCTTCTTCCACAAAACATGGCAAAAATGACTAACAAACTTAGTGTCACGATCCGAAACAATAGTTCTAAGTATACCATAGAACTACACCACGCAACTAATTAACAAATCCACAATATAACTAGCATCATCGAATTTCTTACAAGGTATAAAATGAGCCACTTTAGAAGCCGATCTACAACAACAAATATAGAATCCATGCCTGCATAGGACATAGGTAGTCCAAGAATAAAATCCATAGAAATGTCTACCCAAGGTTCTTTAGGCACATCCAAAGGATTATAAAGTCCTTGTAGTAATGATATAGATTTAGCCCTTTTATATTCGAAGCGATTATCAATAAACTTCTTTATATCTCTTTTCATACTAGGTCAAAAGAAATGCTCATGTAAAATGTCATAAGTTTTGGATATGCCAAAATGACCCATCAAACCATAAACCACTATAATAAACTTCCTTAACTAGTAACAATCTAGTGGAACAAGCAGGAATGCACAATTTACCTTCATGGTAATGAAGGCTATCATGTATAAGGTACTTTTCATTCGATACAACCAAACAAGCATCAAATATGCCCTTGAAGTTATTATCACTAGCATATAACTCTTTAAGAATTTCAAAACCAAGTATTTGAGCTTGTAAAGTAGAGATCAGAGTGCACCTTCTTGACTAAGCATCGGCTATAATGTTTTCTTTACCTTTCTTGAATCGAATGATATATGGAAAAGTCTATATGAATTCCATCCATCTCGAATGCCTCTTATTAAGCTTTTGTTGTCCTTTGAGAAACTTCAATGACTAGATGTCGGTATGGACTACGAAATAATGTTGCCAATGCTTCAATATTCTCACCCATGCATAGAGCTCCTTGTCATAAGTAGCATAATTCAATGCCCCTCCAGTCTATGTCTCACTAAAGTAAGCCAAAGGCCTATTATCTTGCATCAACAATCCTCCAATGCCAACCCCTGAGGCATCACACTCAATTTCAAACATTTTATCAAAGATTGGTAGTGCTAGTAGATGAGCACTACTCAACCTTTCTTTCAACAATTTAAAAGCCTTTTCTTGTTTTTCTTCCCATTTGAATCGATCATCTTCTTGATTACATCCGTTAAGGGATTAACAATTATGCTAAAGTCCTTGATGAATCTCCCAATAAGCACCATGAACCATCTTTCTTGGGAACTAGTAAAACGGGAACGACACAAGGACTAAAACTTTCTCTTACATAGCCTTTGGAGAGTAACTCTTCCACTTGTCTTCTTAACTCCATGGTGTGTTTAGAAGGGCTCACATAAGCCGGCCTATTTGGTAACACCGCATCGGGCACAAAATCAGTTTGATGTTCAATGACTCTCAAAGGAGGGAGTCCACAGGGCATCTCTTTAGGAAAGACATCTTTGAATTCTTCGATTACCTTCACAATAGCACTAGATAAAAAAGATAAATGACAATTAGTAGACACAAATACTTCCTTGCAACATAAGAGTAACACCAACTCTTCTTTCTCTATGATCTCACTCTTTCTTTTGTAACACTCTCCTCTTTTGACCACTCATTTTCCTGTCACTCTTCACTTTTACCTCTTTTATCTTTTCCACACTCATTTCGTCTTCCTCAACTCTTTTTCCTTCCTCAATGATTTTTCTTTTATTTTTTTTTTATCCTCAATTCTTTCTTTTTCTCTCATTTTCTTTTGATATTCACTAACTCATTGAGATGTAAGAGGATTCATGTTATAGGATTTGCCATCCTCAAAAAATGTGTAAGTATTCTTCTCCCCATGATGAATAGCTTTCCTATCAAATTGCCAAGGTCGACCTAACAATAAGTGGCAAGCTTGCATAGGCACTATATCACACACCACTTCATTATTATATGTTTTCATAGCAATAGGCACTTTCGCTTGCCTCCACACTTTAACTTCACCACTATCATTCAACCAATACAACTTGTAAGGATTAGTGCAATTACCACACTCTATGATGAGGTTAGTAAGTCTACCTTCCACCTTGCGTTTTGTATGAAAGATATTCTCTCTTTGAATGCTTGATTCATCCAGAATACTGTGGGTAGTCAAAGCTCTTATAGTCACCATACTCAAAGCATCTTCCTCAACATCTAGAGAAGCATCCCCAATGATTCCATCTTCATGGCTATTCCCATCATCAACAATGTTCTCATGACATTCTTTGTCATCTTGCTCAATCCAACTATTCAAGTCTTCAGGAAAGATCAACATCCTCTTGGTAGGATGATGTGTTATAAATGGGTTGTAACTAAAACGAATGCAATAGGTAAGTGTACCTATCACTATAGTATTAGAGACATACTCGAGTTGTCAAACTCAAGGAACAGTAAAGGCTCAAATACTCACCATATTAACTAATATTTAGTCTAATAAATTGAGTTTTAAGAAATTAATTAACAAATTAGGGAAACTACTAAGAGCAATTAAATGGAAGCAATGATTAAACATATGAAATTTTAGGAAAAGTGTTTGGATGAAAGATCCCCCTAACTTTTGTCAACTTTTCCAATTGAAAAACTCATAAAACAACATTTGCAAATGAAGGTTAGGTTATCACATGAAAGTCAGGCAATCTCTATATCTAGGTGAAGGCCGTTCTACTTACTTAACCTTTAGAGGAGAATCTCTTCTCTCCCTAACCGATTATGAATACGATAATCATGTAATAACCTAAAAGTGCAAAGAATATATCTATTCAATTGCCAACTCTTAGTATCCAATTAGTTGCTCTAGATTGATCCTCCTTTTTCAATTTCAACCAATCTTACGAAATAATCGATTCCGTGCAAATAAATTATCAAGAAAACATAATTGAACAACAACTAACACATAAACACACATCAATTTAATGAAATTCAATAAAAACTCATACATCCAACGATAGGGTTTAACCCTCAATTCAAACAGTAGAAATTTAGCTAGTAAACATCCTAACAATAGTCAATTTAATAATAGAATCATAATTAACCGAACAAAAAAAGAAAGAAAACTTAGGGTTAAAAAGGGTTGAATATGCAGTTCCGAATGCCACCCGAACTCGTCTCTCGATTTACCTGATGAAACTCGAAATTGTTTCATGAAATCTCTTCAATTTTCCTCCAAGAGCTTCAATCTAATGTTAATTATAGAGAATCTACCTAATTGAAGAGGAATTAAGAGGGTTTTCCTTGCCCAAATTCGCCCCTAATTCCTCCTCTTTAAACCTAAAACTATTCTCCCATAAAAAGGGGGAAAAAACTTATCTAAATAGACATAAAAATGCATTACTGCGTTGCTGACAAGACCTACTCCATCCGATAGGTCAAGCCTTACTGTCCGCGGTACGGTTCTACTCCAGACACTGGAAATCGTCGGGGCCTACCACGTGTGGTAGGTCTAACCTAGTCCACGGTGGGCTTCTATTGGCAACTTGTTTTTGGCTCATAGACCTACCACGTGCGGTAGGTTGTCCTACCGTTGGCGGTTTGTCTCCTTCCTTGGTGTCGGTGGCTTCGTTTCTCCGTCTTCAGTCCGTTTTTGCCCATTTTCACTTTTATTGTTCATCTTCTTCATCGGGAAGTACCTAAGATAAGAATGATAAACAATGTAAATGATACATTTTACATATTAAAACTTTCGTAAAATGACAAAAATAACATATGTAAATATAGTATAAAAATGGCACATATCATGTACCCCACGCTTATCTATTGCTTGCCCTCAAGCAACACAAAACTAGGCAAAAACTAGAAATTGTAAAAAGATAAGTGCGAAAGTTCATTCATTCAAAATGACACATGGAAGGACAACATAAACGATCAACGAAATACAAGACTCTATGAACGAAAAAGATAACAAATAAAACAAGAATAAAAGCGACTAAACACGTCACTTCAATGGAATATTACTACTCAACTGTATAGATATTTTTCAAAAGATGAAACACAAGAATTTACAATCCTACTACTATCTTACTAATATCCTTACTAGTCAACGGTGTGTGTGTATGAATTGCTCATGTTGCCTTCAAAGAAAAGGAATGTCAGGTTATTAACATAGTGCAAAACTTTACTGAAAAATATACTACACAACTCAAATTTCTCAAAATCTTTTCACTCTAAGTTCTATTCTAAGTCGTCCCCGGATTATGTAGGGTTTTTAGGCTTGTAATGTTAGGATCGGTGCATAAAGGGTGTCAAACGAAAGGAAAGGAAAAACAAACGCAATTGAGATAGAGCTAATGCAACTGAAAAGGAAAGATATCAAACATTATGAATACTTTCTAGCTACTTTTCACTCATTCCCATCTACCCTTGAACATCTTACTTCGTTCAAATTAAGCACAACCCACCTAACAATATTCTATTTTTCATGAACTATATATTTTTCAAGGATAGGAGAGAGAGGCTCGAGATTTTTTGATAGACAAAATAAATAGATATCTAAATACTCATTTTTCCCTTTGTTTTTGCTCTTTTTTTTCAAAGCTTTCTCTCTTTTGACCGCTGCATATACTTTCTTACAAAGATTTCCCATAATGCACTTTTTATACAAAAATTACTCTTCTTTATACCAATACCCCCGCATTTATCTATTTTCCTCACTCAAAGTGGCTAAAATGTATTTAATCATTAGCTCAACAGATTGAAGTTTTATATAGTGTGAGTTTAAAAGCCAAAGATGGAAGAGAGTAAACTCTTGCCATGAAGGCACAAAAGGGGAACTATGGTTTGATTTCATATAAGGGATAGGCAAGAAAGGCACAAACGGTAAACATCTGGGATCAACCTAGACTAAACCTTTTCTATCCAAAGCTAAGAAAAATAGAAGAGTGAAGGCCAAAACTTAAAAAAGTATTCACTATGCTAATTCCCTAAGATTCCAAAGGCTTCTATTATTAACCGATACTTACAAGTGCATATAACCATTGATTTTGTATGAGTAAAAATAAGTGGGGTTTTCAAGTAGATAAAGTAAAATGCCTTTTCAAAATCCTACGGGTTTCGCAATCAAGACTCCACTGGATGTGACAAAAAAAAATCTTTTTGGATTTTTTTCTAAGTATAAGGAAATTAAAAAGACGAGATGGAAAAATTTTTGGGTTTCTAAATTATCTTCTTTTTTTTCCAAATGTAAAAAAGAGAAAAACAATGACTTTAAAGACTATAAGTATAAGAATAAGTAAACATAAACACACATCAAAAACAAAAGAAATAGCAAAAAGACACAAATAAAAACAAAGAGACATAGATAAAAGACAAAAATAAGGAATAATTGCAAAGTGTAAATAATTGTAAAAACACATACATGGTAAGCAATCCCGCATATATAAGGAATATAGGCATATCGGGAAGTAATCCCTACACATAGTAAAAATAGAAAAAGGAATAAATGATGTCAAGATAACATAATCAATACAGAAAAGAAAAGACATGAAGGAAAATGAGAAAATACAAAAGAAAAGAAAAAGAAAGGAAAGAAAAACTCCCTATTGCGGACCAAAGTCCGTGCCACCATCTTCGTTGCTGCCCTAATGGGGTAGAAAGCGACTGCATAGCGGGACCGACATCACTTCCTAGGGCTCGATGGACGCCCTCTGATGTGCCAAATCATCCGCATAACGGCGAGTCGACTACACTATATCCACTAGCTGGGCCCCATAGATATCTTGGGTGAGACAGTGCTGCTCGACAGTAGCCCGCATCTCAGTGTAAAACACGTCTATGGGGACTGTGGGAGGTGGGTCTCAATTGAGAGGTCATACGACTCGTCATCCTCACTTCTCATCATCGTCGGACTGTAAGGAGAATGCTCCAATGCCGGTTCTTGTGGTTTTCTTTATCTAACAAAAACCAGCATTGCTGTGTTCCTTTAGCCGTCCTCCTCGCCGGAGGTATCCAAACCTTGTTAGCCTCGCCCCAAGAATAGCCGCAGTTGTTAAATGTTATGAATTTTATGATCTGCGGTTGTCCCGGCTATGCTTGCTGTTCTCCTGTGAAGTCAACATTAAAAACAACAAAAACTTGTGAAAGAATTACAAGATAACAAAACATGTGTTCAAGTAATATCACAACCACTGTTACGCATTGTGTGTATAATTGGGGACGCGACAGAAAAGGAGGATTGTTTTTGGAGTTTGTTGACCATGTAAGGAACGATGATTCTAACATCGCTCTACCCGTCCCCTTTTTTGGACTAGAGTATGGCAAAAGAAATATATGAGCACCTTGGGGGCAAAAATCACTGTTGTGAAGGATACATCAGCTATCACCCAGACATGGCCGGATCTCGAGGCGAGCATAAGTCGCATCGTAGTTCCTCGTTGATGGTTTTCTTATTTGAATCTACGATTACTGTGTTCTCGCATTAGTAATCCCTAAATTAAAGACACTCCCTATCTAATACTATCTTCACCCCCTTGACTGTGGAAATAATAGTACAGAGGTCCTTGTTTGTTTTGTGAAACATGTTGGCACAGAATTCACGGATAAGCTTGGGGTAATAGGTTCCAGAAATATTTAATAGATGTTCTCACCCTAAACCACCAAAAAGAGTATCTAATCCTAAGTGTTGTATAATGGGAGCATTAAAGGATTTTTGGCTTATAAGCTTAAGGTGCTTCTTATTGGATATCCATTTCCTAGCTACCACAGTGAGGCGCTCAGGATAAGAAGGAATAGTAGGGTTGGTGGGATCGGGTATGGAATCATCAACTCCAGCCCTTTTGTACTTGGAGAAGGAAGTTGTGGATTTCTTAGGTGCCATAGGGGACTGAAATGAAGGATAAGAAATCAGAAGGATACAAAGAACCAACACAACACATATATAATATAGAGAATAGAGGGTACCTTCTTGACAAAGCATCAGCTACAACATTTTCTTCACATTTCTTGTACCGAATGACATATGGAAATGTCTCTATGAATTCCATCCATCTTCCATACCTCTTGTTGAGCTTTTGTTATCCTTTGAGAAGTTTCAATGACTCATGGTCGGTATGGACTAGAAACTCTTTAGGCCACAAATAATGTTGCCAATGCTTTAATGTTCTCACCAATGCATTGATCTCATTGTCATAAGTACCATAATTCATTGCCGCTCCGATCAACTTCTCACAAAAATAAGCCAAAGGCCTCCTATCTTGCATCAATATTCCTCCAATGCCAACCTCCGAGGCATCACACTCAATTTCAAACATTTTCTCAAAGTTTGGTAGTGCTAATAGAGGAGCACTACTCAACCTTTTTTTCAACAATCTAACCTTTTCTTGTTTTTCCTCCCATTTGAATCCAGTCATCTTCTTGATTACATCCATGAAGGGATTAGCAATTGTGCTAAAGTCCTTGATGAATCTTCTATTAAAGCTAGCTAGACCATGGAAACTCCTCACTTCGGATTCACTTTTGGGAGACCTTGACTGCTTTCACCTTTTCTTTATCTACTTGGAGACCTTGATAATTCACCACATAACCTATAAAAGTAACCTTTTCCAAATTAAACTCCCATTTTCCAAGGTTAGCATATAATTTCTCCCTTCTCAAAACAAAAAAAACTTGTTTAAGATGATGCAAATAATCTTCATAAGTTTTCCTATAAATCAAGATGTCATCAAAATAAACCTCAACAAAGTTTCTAATGAAATGCCTCAAAACATGATGCGTAAGTCCCATTCTTTTCTCCCAACTCTTTTTCCTTCCTCAATGATTTTTCTCTTTTGTTCATTCTCAATTATTTCTTTTTCTCTCATTTTCGTTTGTTCTTCTCTAACTTGTTGAGTTGTAAGAAGATTCATGTTACAGGATTTGCCATCCTTTACCAAAGTATAAGTATTCTTCTCTCCATGATGAATGGCTTTCCTATCGAATTGCCAAGGGCAACCCAACAATAAGTGGCAAGCTTGTATGGGCACTACATCACATTCCACTTCATTATTGTATTTTCCCATAAAAATAGGCACTTTCACTTGCCTGCACACTCTAACTTCCCTACTATCATTCAATCAATGCAACTTGTAAGGATTAGGATGTTTAAAGGTACACAAATTTAATTTCTCCACAAGATAGGTACTAGCTACATTAGTACAACTACGACTATCTATGATGAGGTTAGCAAGTCTACCTTCCACCTTACATTTGGTATGAAAGATATTCTCCCTTTGAATGCTCGAGTCATCTTCAATAATTTGAGTAGTTAAGGACCTTATAGTCACCAAACTAAAAGCATCATCCTCGGTATCTAGAAAAGCATCCCCAATGGTTCAATCTTCATGGCTATTTCCATCATCGACAATGTTCTCAAGAATTTTTTCTTCATCATTCTCAATCCAACCATTCAAGTCTTCACAAAAGATCAAAGTCCTCTTGGTAGGACATAGCTATATGTTCCAAACCATTGCATTTAAAGCATATAGTTAGATTAGTGATCAATCTACCTTTCTCTTCCACCTTAGGCTTAGAATTATCTTTGAAAGCCATCTTAGGTGTTTCATCCTTTTTTGGCCAACCTTTGAAAAAAAAAATGCTTGAGGCTTAGCACATTTCTTAAAGAAGGAGGAGTAATTTTAGAGAAACCACTTGTTTTCCTTTGAGTTTCAATCTTGGTTGCTAAATGACACATATCTTCATAAGTGGTGTAAGGGTACAATTGTAATTGATTAGCAATATCCCTATTTAGACCACTTAGAAATCTAGCAATAGAAGAATCCTTGTCCTCCTCCAAACTCAACCTCAAAGTGTATAACTCTATCTCTTGCCTATATTCCTTAACTCTTTTGCTACCTTGCTTAAGAGTCATCAATTTGTAGTGTAGCTCCCTATAATAATGCTTCAGTACAAATCTCTCTCATAAGAGTCTTCAATTCGGTCCAAGTTTCAACTGGTTGCCTTCCATTTCTAACCCTTTGATGACAATCCTTTCCCACAAATGAAGTGCATAACCCTAAAGTTCGACAATGATTAACTTAGCCTTGACATTGTCACTATAATTTCTCACCATGAATAGGTTCTCCACTTGACATTCCCAATCAAGGATCACATTTGGACCTTCCACTTGATTTTATTTAAGGCTCTATCACCTTGTTGTCCTCCATAATAACCACTAAAGTATTCTTGGCCAGCATTAGGATTCTCTCAATAATTATCACACAAGTTATCTTCATTCCATGCTTCGTGTCTTGGAACCTCTTCTTGTGGTATATTATATCCCCTTCCTCCTAGAACTCTTGTTCTTCCACCTCTAGGAGTGGTGTATCTTCCACCATCATAGAATTGATGAGTGCCTTGAACCGGTGTTCCAAATGAACTATTATGATTATAGATTCCATAACCCCTTTGAGATTGGGAATTGACTTGCCTTCAATGTGACTTTCGTATCTTTGCTCTATAGAAAGATTAGTTATGTCCCTTCCCATATCTCCTATTTCTCTTTTTATAGATTGAAGCTCTTGCATAATAATCCTCATTGGATCCAAGTTGGAATGAGGGCTTTCACTAGCTCCTTCATGTTGAGGATTTAGTAATTGGGCATCCGTAGACATAATGAAACTTGAAAATTAAACAAAAGAAACAAGAAATAGGACCTCACAATCACTCTCTAAGGGTATTCTCTCTTTAAATGATCACTCGATTCCCTCCTGTTTGGCTCTCTTACGGCTTTTATAACAATAAGGTCACCCTCTTGCCTTTTTCCTAACTCTCACCTCACAAGAGCTCTTTGAGTCTTCATATTTCCTCCCTCACAACCACCAAATGCAATCAACCAAAGAAAAATTCTAATTTAAGCACTTAGTTGAGGATTTAAAGAAGTTCAAATAGGAGTTTTATCGAACACTTGTAGTACAAGAGTTTAAAAAAACAATCCAAGAGCAATTAGAGCCAATCGAAAGCAATTTGATCACACAAAGTATTTTTTAAAGACTAAAAGAAATCAATTAGAATCCAAAAACAATGAAACCAAAAAAAAAAAAAACCAAAGATAAACAAAGAAGTAAGAATACTAAAACAAAAAAATTTTAGAAAATAGAGGTCACTGATACCCTGTTGTAAAAATCACGCTAACTCACAAAATACAACTCCAAATCGAGTGAAATTAGTTTAGAAAGAAGACAAACTCGATGTGGATGCAGTTAAGCTCACAATTTGTTTAAATTGGGTAAGTAAAATACAAGATATAAATAGATTAATCCATGTTTCCCAATCAGTTCCAGTTTCTGGACAGATTGAAAGTTTATATCAATTTGATCTATCAAATCAAGTCCAAATCAAATGAAATAAAATGAAAATAATCAATAACTCTTGGAATTTGAGATCTATATCAATTTTTTTCCAAAAAAATAAAAAACAAAAAAAGAAAAAAACATGCCACTACTTCGGATCAAGCAAATTTTCTGGCATTAACATTTCTGTCCAAGAATTGCATGATCTTCATGTATTTTGTATAGATCACCACATATTTTCTTTCACGAATTTCTAAACAATTAAAAACAAAATAGAGCTTACTTTGGAAGTGCTCTAATAGAAAAATGATATGATTGAGGATCTTCAGTAGAATTCAAATATTCATTTCAATCTCCCTAGAACCTTGCCTCAATAAAACTTGATCTTCTCCAATAACACCCACCCATAATTCAACCCAAACTATGAAAATATATACATGAAGAGGATATTTTCCTCAATTTCTAATCAAATAAAGTGATTGGATACCTCATATCCAATTAGATCAATTGAATAAGACCTAAGCTCTAAAATAAATCACAAGTATGTGATCATAATAGATTTAGGAATTGTGATCAAATTAAGAACCCTTGGATCAACCCAATCCAAATATTCAATAAAATCAATTTAATGAATTATCAAACCCTAGATGAAGTTCAGGGAGAAAATCCGAAAAACTTAAGAACCCTAGAGATAAACTCTGCAATTTCATAAAATCACCAATTAATCTTACAATTAGGCTATACAGGGATATTTAGAAAGTTTAGTCTAAACCCTGATCTAAACATGGTCTTCTGTCAACCTAAGATTCATTAGGGACATAATTAAAAGTTGTAAAGTGAATTAAAATAGCAATTCTTACCAAAAACATTGCATTACATAAAATTAGTACCCTTAAGTCTATTTTGGAAAGAAACCTACCGTGATATTTTCATTACACTAGGTCTTCATTACACTAAGTTGCGGTAGGCTCTGTTTTTGCATCTCCTTGATTTCTTTCTCTTCCAATTTTCTCCATTGGTTGCTCCAAGTTTAGGCATTGAACCATAGGTAACTTAGCTTCTTCAATTGCTATCATCAATCCTTGAGCAACTTTATCATCCTTCTACTTAATCTCCTTGCTCTTGCTCTTGCTCTTGTGATAGGTACTTGAAGATTTTCATCTCCTTGACCATCTTGGTTCATATCACAACCACCAAAGGCAATCAACCAAAGATAGACTTCAATTAAACACTTAGTTTAGGTTCTAAAAGAAGTTCAAAGAGAAATTTCACCATATACTTCATGTGCAAGAGTTTCAAAGATTATCCAAGAGCAATTAAAGCCAGCAATATCAATTTGATCACCACAAAGAATAGCAAAACACTGAAAGAAGCAATTAGAATCCAAAAAACAATGAAACAAAAATGAGATTAAGGTAAACAAACAAGTAAGAGTACTAGAAGAAATATTTCCAGAAAACAGAGGTCACTAACACCTTGTAAAAAGAATTGTGATAACTCAAATATTATAATTTAAAATCTAGCCAAGTTAATCTATAAACAAGCTCAGCTTGATAAGGATGAATTTAAGCACAAATGTCGTCCAAATTGAACCGGTATAACAGAAGATATGATCAATTTAATCTGCACTTGTCAAAAAGATTTGGTTTTTGGACACTTTCATAATTTTGCTTGAATTGATTTAATCAAATAAAGTCCAAATTCACTGAATCCAATTGCAATCGATCACTAACTCATAATATGTATTTTATATAGATCATCATATATTTCTCCTTTTTCCTTTTATTTCAACAAATAAACATAAATTGAGCTTACTTTGAAGGTAGCTCTAATACCAAATGATATGAACTTTGATGTGCAAGGATCAAATCTTCATTTAAGCTTCCCAAGGATCTTTTTCTTTAATAGGACTTCATCTTCTTTAATAACACCCACCAATAATTCAAGCCAAACTAAGAGTAAAATACATATAAAGAGGATCTTTCCCTTAATTGCTAATCAAACAATGGGGCTGATTACCCATTAATAAATTAGATCAATTGAAGAAGACATAAGTTCTAGAACAAATCACAAGGACGTAGTCATCGTAGAATTAGGAATTGTGATTAAATTGCAAACCCATTGATCAACCCAATCTAACTATTCAAGTAAAATGAATCTATGGAATGATCAAACCCTAGATGAAGTTTGAGAGAATGCAAAGTATAAGAACCGTAAGAGTAAACTCATCAATTTCATATAATCATCAATTAGTCTTAAAATTAGGTTGTAAAGGGGTTTTTATAGAGTTTAAGCTAAACCCTAATCTAAAAAAGGTCTTAGGTTGACCTAAGACCCATTAGGCCTTATTTAAAAGCTATAAATTAAGTTAAAATAGCAATTCTTGTCTTAAACAAAGCATTGCAATAAAACAACATCCTATCATCGATGGTAGGGTATCCTACCGCTTGTTGTAGGTCTTCAGTTCACCAAAGTAATTTCGAACAGAAGCCTACTATGGACTGTAGGTACAGGGCCTACCGCTTGTGGTAGATTTTGTTTTTCACTCCTCTTGGTTTATTTCTCTTCCAACTTGTTCCATTAGTTGCCTAATATTTAGACAATGAACTATAAGCAACTTATGAGGATTTCCATCACATTTCAAGCTTTCATTCTTGAACTTTACACCTTCCTTCATAGTTTCTTCAATTGATATCATCAATCCGTGAGCAACTTTATCATTATTCTCCTTAATTCTCCTTGCTCTTCCTCTTGTAATTAGCCCTTGAAGCTCTTCATCTCCTTGATCATCTTGCTTCATATCATGTAAGAGTGAAAATAATATATAAGGCTCAAAAGGGTAGGTATTGAAAATTTTGAAAATTGGGTAGGCTTGAAAAGTACAAATGAGTCAAAGAAGGCCTATGACTGCCGTCTCTAAGTCAAGTAAGGGAAACATTTCTATTTCTTCTCAAGAAGTACTCAAGTAAGTTCTAGAACATCATATAAAAAAACACCCCATCAACTTCGTGTAACTCGAAAACAATGTGTAGGATTTATTAAACACTAACATGGCAAATATTACTCAAGGGAAAGTTGTACGAAAGTTATAAAAGATATAGAACACAAGTATTATTAACCAAGTTAAAAAATTAGCAGTCAAACAATATCACAAATTATTCAAGAAAATTTTTGAAAAATACTCAATAAAAATCATCCTTCAAGTGAAACTTTTTCTTTAATTTTTTTCAAGAATTTCAAAATAACAACAAAAATGAAAGCTGAACCCACACTTAAACTCAATACTATCTTCAATGTTAAAAAATAAGTACACAAGGGGTAAGAGAACTTACCCGAATAGAATAATGTGTCCAAGAAAGTTTGTTCGGTTCAGTGCGTCATCCGGAAGGCTCTCTGTGGCTTGATCAAATCTTAAATAAAATAAATTTACTAAAAAAAATATTTTTGGAACTTTAAAATTTTTAAATTTCTTTTGACAAGGAGAGTCAAGAAAAACCAAAGTAAACTAAATGAAACTTACATTAATATAGAAAAGAACTTAACCGTCCGACAAGAAAAAAAGACTAAAAAGCATTAAAAATAAAATAAAAATTAGTTCTTGTTTATAGTTTTGAGCTTTGACTTCATTTTCATGCGCAATTGTCGAGGAAGATATTTAAGATGATAGACTTCTCCTCTCATGCATTTTTTCCTTTTCAGATCCAATCTTTGCCCCTTTTTCTCCAAGTTCTTTTTCTTTATGTTCTCGTCTAGACTTTCTTTTCCAAGTGTTAGTTTTTCTTTAAATGGTTTATGCACTCTTAAGCTTCAATTTTCTATGATAAGTCTAGAAGAGTCAATCTTAGAAATATCAGTGACCTTAGAGTACATACAGATTCCCCATTGGAGGAATTATTTAACGATGTAGAAACATTGATATCCACAAATTCATCTCCAACATTTAATTTTAGTTGAACTTTTTCTACATCAATTAAAGTTCAACTGCTGTTCTTAAAAGTTCTTCCTAAAATCAAAGGTAAATCAAAATCCTCATCAATGTCAAGAATAGCAAAATCCACAGAAAAAAGCTTTGTCAATTTTGACAAGAACATCCTCTACTATGCCCCTATGATATTTTATAGATCTATCAGCCATTTGTAAAGACATAGTAGTGTTCTAATTTCCTTTAATCCAAGTTTCAAACAAACAGATAAAGGAATCCAATTTATACTAACCCCCATATCACATAGAAGATCTTTAAAGAAATTAAAAAAAAAAATCACTAATAGAACAAGGAATTTGAAAACTCACTGGGTCCTTAAGCTTAGGTGGTAAATTTTTCTATAAGATTGTTGAACATTCTTCATTAACGCATATCTGTTGGAATTCGTTTAGTTCTTTTTCATTAGCCTAAATATCCTTCAAAATATTTAGCATATGATGGCATCAGTGCTAAAGCATCCACAAAAGGTAAGTTAATTTTTAGTTTCTTGAATATTTCAAGTAATTTTTTAAAATATGAATCCATAAGTTGACACCCAGTAGTATTAGGAAAAGGAAGAGAATTAATATCAATTTTATAATTATTTAATTCCATCATACCTTTCTTTCCTCTTTTCTCTTGTGGATTCTTTGGAGTTTGGGAGCTCCATGGGAGTGATTTCATCATTTTTCTGTTCTTCATTCTCCACATGAAGCATTATGATGGACAAGTCTTTCCACCAATGGAGTGCATAACCCAAGAATTCGGCAATGACTAGCTTTACCTTAACAATGTCACTATAGTTCCTTACTATGAATAAGTTCTCCACTTGTTTTTTCCCAATCAAGGAATATATTTGGATCACTTTGACGCTTGAGGCTTGGAACCTTCCACTTGATTTTATCTAGAGCCATATTTCTTGTTAATTACCATAGTAGCCACCATAGTATGGTTGGCCTACATTAGGGTCCTCACTTAAATCGTCAAACAAATTATCCTCACGCTATGCTTCATGTCTTGGAACATCTTTATATTGTCTATAATATCCTCTGTCACTTTGTCCTCCGGTTCTTCCACTTCTAGCTTGCTGTCTTCCTTGAAACCCACCTTCACGAAATGGATAAGGGTTGTGAGTTAGCATGTCATGGTATTCTTGTAGAGATATTGTCATAAGTTCTTTGATGATGAGGTGAATTAACTCTTCCAAAATTATCTCCAACTCTTTGCTCCATTATAGCACTACTCTTGCTCCTCTTAAGCTCTTCAACATCTGTAGCAACACTATGGAATTGTCTTGCCAATCATTTAATTGATTATTGCATAGACCTTAAAGTCTCACCGAGATTCATCCTTGTAGGATCACTAGTACCTTCTTGATGAGATTGAGTAGGCAATTGACCTTCAGTAGACATTATAAAGCCTTCAAATTGAGCAAAGAAAACAAACAAAGGTCCTCTTAATCACTTCCTAAGTGTTTACACTCTTTGATGATCACTCAAGTCTCTCGTGTATAACTCTCTTAATTGGCTTTTATCAATATAAGCTCACCCTCTTTCCTTTTCTAGACACTCAACACTCAAGCCTCTATGATATCCTTCAACCTCTTAGCCAAGAAAAGCCACGAGCAACCATCCCAAGCAAGTAAATCAATCAATGCACTTAGTTGGATAAGTGTTTAATGAGGAAAAATATCAAACACTTGAGGTGTATGAATTTCAAAGAATGTAATATGAGGAATTGAACCAAAAAAAAAAGTTTGATCATCAATAAAAGACTAAAAACACATAAGTAAACAACTAGAAATAAAAAACAAAGCAATCCAAAATAATTAGACAAAACAAAGAACAAAAGAGTACTAAGAAAAATGTTTCCAGAAAACAAGGGATGACGACAACTTTTTACTAAAACAACAATATCTCAAAACCTTTCAAGAAGATTCCTCACTCGATGAGGATGAATCTAAGCACAAATTTCATTGGAATTTAATCAGTATAGCATAAGATATGCACAAATATTAATCCACACTATTCTGCAGTCACGAATGCAAAACACATTTAAGGAATCAATCCAATTGACCAGTCAATTGATCTCCATATTGAGTCAAACTTATTTCAATTGAATGATAACTCAAAGAAGAACATCTCCATCACAAAATGTCCAGCAATATTCGCAATTAATCAGTCAAATTTTCAATTGATTCTTTTGGATCTATTTTTCTGTACTTAGTTTTTGTATGATCTTCATGGGAATTTTATAGATCATCAAGTACTTCTTCTTATTCTTTGATTTTCAACGAAATTTACACACTTACAACATAAATTGACCTTCAATTGGAGGTTTCTCTAATACCACTTTGATGTTGACCCACTTTGATTGTCGTTTGGATTCTACTCCTTAAGGATCACCTCCTTTTCTTAAAGAACCTCTGTTCAAGATTTTTAAACTCAACTCTCCAATAAGAAACCTATGAGGATCTAAGCTTCATAAACCTAATAAAGAGAGGCTAAAGTTCTTTCCTAGATTGATAATTAGAACCTTGAGGAAACAAAGTTCTAAAAACCCCAATTACACAATTAGAAGACCCAAGATCAATTGATTCAAAGAAAGGAAACTCTATGAATCAACTAATGAAAGGAATTTAAATAATCAATTGGTTCCGTAGATTCTACAATCTAAGGCAACAAATTTTCACAATTCTAAGGATATTAACCCTTAGAAAGCTAGTCTAAGAAGGTAAAGAAACCTAGAAGCAATTGGAGAATCTCTCTCAAATTTCAGCATTCATCAATGTTGTTTACAATGAGTTACAGTGATATATTTATAGACTAAAGTCTAACCATAGCTAACCTATAACTTAATGACTTAAAATACCCATTAAACCCTTGATTAAAAACTGAAAAGATAAGTCAAATAACGAAAACCCCTCAATTAGAATGCATTAACTATTCCTCAGCTGAACCCTATCAGTAACGGTAGGGTGAGACCTAAAGTCGGCAGTAGGCCATGAACTCTTCAGCACTTCTTGTACAGGAGCCTACCAGCGACAGTCGGGGCAAGGCTACTGTCAGCGGTAGGGTGCCCTTTTCCAACACTAAGCAATTTACTTTCTCAAGTTGCTTCCTTGAATAATCCTTGCTTATTGAACAAATGGAAAACAACTTGGAAGCCTCTCCTTGATCTCCAAACCCTTCAAACTTGTTCTTCAAAGCTTCCTCCATGTAAGCTATCATGCCATTATCTTCATTTCTATTGGAAGCCTTGAGTTTCTTCATTCGAGCTTTAGTAATTGGCCCAAGGTTCGACTCCATGGGTGCTTGACTCTTCCGATCTACATCACTTAAGCTTTAATTTTCTGCAATAAATCTAGAAGAAGAGTCGATCTTAGAAATATCCATGATCTTAGAATACATACATATTTCCCGTTAGACGAATTATTTAATGATGTAGAAACTTTGATATCCGCAAATTAGTCTCCAACCCTTAATTTTAGTTTACCTTTTTCTACATCAATTAAAGTTCAACTAAAGTTCATAAAATTTCTTCCTAAAATCAAAGGTAAATCACAATTATCATCAATGTCAAGAATAGAAAAATCCACAGAAAGCAAAGTTTGTCAATTTTGACAAGAACATCCTCTACTATGCCCCTAGGATACTTTATAGATCTATCAGCTATTCGTGAAAACATAGTAGTGTTCTAATTTCCTTTAATCCAAGTTTTCGACAAATAGATAAAGGAATCTGATTCACACTAGCCCCCAAATCACATAGAACTTCTTTAAAGAAAAAAAAAATCACCAATAGAACAAGGAATTTGAAAATTCACTGGGTCCTTACGCTTAGGTGGTAAATTTTTCTGTAAGATTGTTGGACATTATTCATTAATGCATATCTGTTGGAATTCATGTAGCTCTTTTTCATTAGCCAAAATATCCTTCAAAGTATTTAGCATATGATGGCATCTGTGCTAAAGTATCCACAAAAAGTAAGTTAATTTTTAGTTTCTTGAATATTTCAAGTAACTTTTTAAAATGTGCATCCATAAGTTAACACCCAATGGTATTAAGAAAAGGAAGAGAATTAATATAGATATTATAATTACTTAATTCCATCATACCTTTCTTTCCTCTTTTACCTTGTGCATTCTTTGGAGTTTGGGAGCTCTATGGGAGTGATTTCTTATTTCCTTTGTTCTTCATTCTCCACATGAAGAACTATGATGGCCTTTACCTCCCTTGGTGATACGAATCGGGAAAGCCAAGAAGCTAAAGATTTGTTGAATGGACTATCCACTAGTGCGAGGTTGAAGGAACTGAAAGCTCTTGAAAATAACTACATGATTGTTTACATGTTGGAATCTTTGAAGAGCAAAGTTGATGAGTTTGAAGATCAATGAAAACATCCCAACTTGTTTAAAGTGTGTAAAATTATCAAGGGGCAATCAAGGAAAAAACTTGGGGAAGAAATTAGCTTAGTGTTGAGGAGAAACTACCCTACCGCCAAAAGCAGGGTTACCCCTACCCTTGCTGGTATGCTTCTGCCGTGGGAGCCTTTGAAGAATGCAATCTACCGCCGACGATAGGTTCCACCCTACCATGGCCGGTAGGTCTCGGGAGGAACTTGGTTTAACCTCCTTTTTGGGCATGATTTGTAATGCAAGTTTATTTTACTGCTTTTTATCCAATGGCTTATAGGTAATTTAAGCCATTATTCACTTGTTAAGCTAGGGGTTAATGCTTAGCCTAGAAATACCTCATTATACATTGATTGTACCTAATTTTTGAAGTTGAATAAATTTTGCTCAAATTCTTGAGAGACTCTCTTAGTCTCTATGGTTCTTCCCCTGCTTAGCTAGTGCGCTAAGGGTTAATGTCCTTTGTAGTGAGCAATTGAATTGCATTAGGTTGATGAATCTATGGAATTCTTTTTTATCATCTTAATTCCTTCTAATGATTGAGTTTAGAGTTCTTGTTCTTGATTCAATTGATTCTAAGGTCTTCTATATCGTGTGGTAGGGGTTTTGAGGTCATAGTTCCCCCAAGGTTTTTGCCATTAATCTAGGAAATAGTTAAACCTCTCAATGTTAGGTTCATGAAGCTTATTCCTCATAGTTTTTTCATTAGAGTGTGGACCTACAAAATCCTCAATAGAGGTACTTCATGAGGAGGTGATCTTGGGAAGGATCTGGATCCAATTCACAAGCGCACGAGGATTCATATCAAAGAGGTATCAGAGAAACTTCCAATTGAAGATCAAATGGAATTGTAAGCTGATTAAATTCGTGAAAAATTGAAAAAGAAGTTTAAGTACTTGATGATTAAACAAAATTATATGAGGATCACGCAAAATTGATTATAGAAAAATCACAGAAACATTGTTGCAAAAATCAATTGAAACATCGGGTTAATTGTACGAATTTGTTGATGGGAGTTTGTGGAGATGTTCTTGTTTGACTTATGATTCATTTGAAATATGTTGTGGGCAATTTGGAGGTCATTTATTTGCTCAAGTGAATTGAATTGTGAAAATGTGTTGCTGAATCGCGACGCAGAAAAAGTGTTGATTAATTCAATTATATCTTGTGCTATACTGACCCAATCATGACGAAATTTGAGCTTTAATTCATCCTATTAGAGTCAGGAATCTTAGAGAATTTTTCTCATATGTTTTTTATTCGTCTTTTTTGAGTTATCATCATTTTAGTGTCAGGGTGTTAATATCCCCTATTTCCTGGAAATTTTTGTTTAGTACTCTTATGTTCTTTGTTTAATCTAACTGTTTTGATTTGCTTTGTTTTTTACTTATAATTGTTTCCTTATGTGCTTTTTATCATTTTTGGATGATCAATTAAGTTTATTGGCTCATTTCCATAGATTGAATTTTTTGAAACTCTTACACATCTAATGTTTGATACTTTGCCTCTTTGAACACTTCCAACTAAGTGCATTGATTGGTTACTTGCTTGGGATTGATGCTCTTGGTTTGAGTTGGCTAAGCATTTGGAATTATCATAAAGAGACTTGAGTGTTGAGTGATTAAAAAAGGCAAAAGGGTGAGTCTATCTTGATAAGAGCCAATAAGAGTGTAAATAAGAGTGAAATTGAGTGATCATCAATGAGCGAAACACTTGAGGAGTGATTTTGGAGGTCCTTTAATTTTGTTTTCTTGTTTGAACTGCAGGTTTAATAATGTCTACAGAGGGACAGATGCCTATTCAATCTTACTAGGAAAGTACTAGTGATCCATGAAGGATGAATCTCAATGAGACTTTGAGGTCTATGCAACAATCTATTGAAAAATTGGCTAGAGATGTTGAAGATCTTAGGAAGGGTAAAAGTAGTGTCACAATGGAGTAAAGAGTTGGAGACAATCTTGGAGGTTTTAATTCACCTTACTATCAAAGACCTTATGAGAATGTATCTAATTATGGATACCATGACATGCCGGTTCAAAATTCTCATTCATATCATGAAGGTGGACATCAAGGAAGACCACAAGTTAGAGGTAGAAGAAAAGGAGGTTTAGGAGGAAGAGGATACTATAGACCACAAGAGGAGTATCCAAGACATGAAGCATGGCATGATGACAACTTTTATGAAGATTATGGGGATAATCCTCATGTTGGGCAAGCATACCATGGTGGCTATTATGGTAACCAACAAGGGGATAAAGCTCTTGACAAAATGAAGGGGAAGGTGCCTATCTTCAAGGGTGAGAGTGAACCTAATGTGTTCCTTGATTGGGAGAGACAAGTAGAGAGCCTATTCATGGTGAGAAACTATAGTGACATTGTCAAAGTGAAACTAGTGATTGCTGAATTTTCGAGTTATGCCTTCATTAGTGGGAAAGGATTATCACTCAGAGGTTGAGGAATGGAAGGCAACTGGTAGAAACTTGGATAGAGTTGAAGACTCTTATGAAGGAGAAATTTGTGTCGGAACATTATTATAGAGAGTGGCACTGCAAGTTGATGACTCTTAAGCAAGGAAACAAAAGTTTTAAAAAATATAATTAAGAATTGGAACTGTACACGAGATTGAACTTGGAGGAAGATAAAGATGCATTCACTGCTACATTTTATAAGTGGTCTCAATAGGGATATGACTAATCAACTATTATACCCCTATATCATTTATGAAGATATGTGTCATTTGGCTATCAAGACTAAAAATCAAAGGAAGAGGATTGGTTTCGCTAAAGCTAATCTTCCATCTTCAAGAAGTGTGGTGCCTAAACCTCAAGCATATACCTACAAGAGTTGGCCTACAAAAGAAGATACACCTAAGGTGGCCTTAAAAGATCATTCTAAGCCTAAGGTGGAAGAGAAAGGAAAGTTGATCACTAATCCCACAAGGTGCTTCAAGTGCAATGGCGCGGGGCATATTGCTATAAATTGTCCTACCAAGAGGACTTTGGTGTTTAGTAAAAAATTAAATGGTTGGATTGCGAAGAGTGATTATGATTGCCATGAAGGGATTGTGGACAAGGATGAAAGTAGTGAAGATCAAGATATTGCCTCTTTTGAAGTCGATAAGGATGGAATGAGCTTGGTGACCATTAGAGCTTATTCTACTCAAATCCATGAGGAAGAATCAAGCATTCAAAGGGAAAAAATCTTTCACATTAAATGCTTAGTGGGAGGTAAGGTGGCTAACCTTATCATTGATAGTGGTAGTTGCACTAATGATAGCTAGCACTTATCTTGTTGATGAATTGAATTTACCTCTCCTCAAGCATCCTAAACTCTCTAAGCTACATTGGTTGAATGATAGTGAGAAAGTGAAAGTGAACAAACAAGTGCTAGTGTCTATTTCTTAGGGCTCATATAATGATGAGATTCTTTGTGATGCGACTCCTATGCAAGCACAGCATTTGTTGTTGGGACATTCTTGGTAATATAATAGAAATTCTATTCATGATGGTATGAAGAACACTTACACATTTGAGAATGATGGGGAAAAGTTCATGTTGAATCCTATGATTCCTAGTTGAACGAAAGAAAATGAGAGAAAAAGAGAGACTAAAGAGTGAGAAAAAGGAAAAGAGTATTGAAGAGGGAAAAAGAATTGAGTGAGGAAAAATCTTGAGAGGAAAAAGTGAAGAAAGACAAGAAGAAGAGTGATAGTTATAAGTGAGAGAAAAGATGTTTTTATGTAAAAGAGAGTGAGACCATTTGCAAGGGACCATTTGTTTCTACTAATAATCATTTGCCTTCTTTGCCTAATGCTATAGTAAAGGTTATTGAAGAGTTCAAAGATGTTTTTCATGAAGAGATGCCCGGTGGACTTCTTTCCATGAGAGGGATTGAGCATCAAATTGATTTGGTACCCGGAGCGGTATTGCCAAATAGAGCGGCTTATAGAAGTCCTGCCAAAGAAACCAAGGAGGTAAGGAGACAAATTGAGGAATTGCTCTCCAAAGGTTATGGCCGTTCCCGTTTTATTAGTTCCAAAGAAATATGGTACATGGCGTATGAGTTTATAGAGTCATTAATAATATAACTATCAAGTATCGGTAACCTAATCCTAGACTAGAAGATTTGCTTGATGAGTTGTATGGTTCTCAAAATATCTTCAAAGATTGATTTAAAATTGGGTTACCATAAATTAGAACGAGGGAAGGGGATGAGTATAAAATGGCTTTAAAACTAATTTTTGGTCTTTATAAGTGGCTAGTCATGCCTTTTCGTTTAACTAATGCTCCTAATACATTCATGAGACTTATGTATCATGTGTTGAGGAATTTTAATGGTAAATTTGTTGTTGTCTATTTTGATGATATTTTGATATATAGCAAGACTAATAAAGATTATTTGCATCATCTTAAATAAGTTTTGTTTGTTATGAGAAATGAGAAACTATATGCTAACTTTTGGAAATCTGAGTTTTATGTAGAAAATGGTACTTTCCTAGGTTATGTATTGAATTTTCAAGGGTTTTAAGTGGGTGCAATTTTGGTGTAAGCAATCCAAGATTGGATTATTTCCAAGGGTGCATTTGAACAGAGAAGTTTCTATGGACTAGCAAGTTCTTATAAGATTTTCACCAAGGATATGGGCACCATTACTCGATCTTTGATAAATGTCACCAAGAAGATGTCCGAATTTATATGGGAAGCTTATTCATCTCATCTTGAGCTTGCTCATAAATCTATTATTCTCGACTCTTCTTTTGAAATTGATTATGGTGTCAATTTGCTAATGTCTTTTGATTTGATTCTTTTATTCATAGATCAAATTTTGAGATTTGGTGAAGTGAAGAAGATGGATTATTTCAAGTATATCCATTTCAAGAATCATAATGCTATTGCAACAAACCATACGATGTTTGAAAAGACACGATTAGTTATTGATCCCAAAGGATGGGTTAGGATCCTTCGAATTCAAATGATGTTCTTTTCAATACAACCCTTCGCTTGATGTTCAACTCGAAGTGCCTTGCACATTATTGCATGCTTTAGTGTTTCTATTCTTACTCTTTGGTTGATTTTCGTTTCGTGCTACCTTCCATGTTTTCGTATGTATTAGGTCAAGATTCAAGGATGAATCTTTTGAAAAATGGGGCGGATGATATAAATCGGGAAAGCCAAGAAGCTAAAGATTTTTTGAATGGACTACCCACTACAGCGAGGTTGAAGAAACTCAAAACTCTTGACGATAACGACATGATTGTTTTTATGATGGAACCTTTGAAGAGCAAAGTTGATGAATTTGAAGATCAAGGAAAGCATCCCAAGTTGTTCACAATGTGTTCAATTATCAAGAGGTAGTCAAGGAAACAACTTGGGGAAGAAATTTGCTACTTGTTGAGAGAGAAACTACCCCACTACCGACGGCAGGGTTGCACCTACTGTCGCCAGTAGGCTTCTACTGGGGGGAGCCTTTGAAGAATGCAACCTACCGCCAATGGTAGGTTCCTCCCTATCGTCTCCAGTAGGTCTCGGGAGGAACTTGGTTTAACCGCCCCTTTGGGTGGGAATTTGTAGTACAAATTGATTTTACAGCTTTTAATCAAAGGGCTTATAGGTAATTTAAGCCACTAATCACTTGTTAAGCAAGGGGTTAATGCTTAGCCTATAAATACCTCATTATATATTGATTGTAACTAATTTTTGAAGTTGAATGGATTTTGATGAAATTCTTGAGAGAGAAACTCTCTTAGTCTCTAGGGTTCTTCCCTTGCTTGGCTAGTTTTCTAAGGGTTAATGTCCTTAGTAGGAGCAATTGAATTGCATTAGGATGATGAATCTATGGAATTCAATTGATCATCTTAATTCCTTCTAATAATTGAGTCTAGAGTTCTTGTTGTTGATTCAATTGATTCTAAGGTCTTCTATATTGTGTAGTAGGGGTTTTGAGGTCATAGTTCCCTCAAGGCTTTTGCCATCAATCTAGGAAAGAGTTGAACCTCTCAATGTTAAGTTCACGAGGCTTGTTCCTCATAGGTTTTCTATTAGAGTGTGGAGCTACAAAATCCTCTATAGAGGTTTTTCATGAGGAGGCTATCTTCGGAAGGATTTGGATCCAATTTAACAAGCACAGGAGAATTCATATCACCTGGATTATTCTCCGTATTTCTTGGTAAACCTCTAGGAGATCTATTAAGCACAACATTTCATAACTGCCCCATTAATACCTCAACATTACTAATCAAAGCTTTCATATTTTGCCTGTCCACTTCTAGGTCTTTGAGGGAAGTAGATGATTTATCCATGAATTTACTCAAAACTTCCTCAAAATTCGGCTTCGTTTCTTGTGGAGGTAGTGGTGGAGGTTTCATATGCATCGGATTATTCTGACGCATCCATAATTGGATAGTTTCTCCACCTGGGGTCATAAGTAGGAGCATATGGTCATTCTATTTGTTGTTATGTCCAATATAATCAACATCAGTAGTTTTAAAATTGGAATAGACCATATTACCTTGACCATGTTGACCCCTTAGGTGGTTTTCATGAAGAGCATCCAATTTGTAATGCATCCAATTATCTATGAAGAGCTTCATATTGTGCCATAATATCTTTTGTATTGCCATTTGCCTCTATCACACTTGCTACTTTCTTCGTAGGAAGATCCCTTAAATTATTAATTGCCATCTTCTCTATTTAGTTTTTAGCATCTACCTCCAAATTTGACATAAATGCTCCTCCACAAGCCGCATCTAGTAACAATCTCACCTCCTTTCTATATCCATTGTGGAAAGTTTATGCTTGTTTTCCTATCTGCATCGCATGATGTCGACACATTCTAAGGTATTCTTTAAAACGTTCCCAGGCATCATGTAACGACTCCATGGGTTCCTGCACAAAATTATAAATATTAGATCGCGTATGAATAGTCTCAATGGGAGGGAAAATTTTATTTGAAAATGCTTCTTGTAATTTAGCCAAAGAGTCAATAGGATTAGTAAGGAGAGTGTTTAGACATGCTCGGTCTTTATCCCTTAAGGTGAAAGGGAAAAGCTTTAGCTTTTTTGCATCTTCACAGACTCAATTGATTCGAAAAGTATCGTAGATCGTCAATAAATTCTCAATGTGAGTGTGTGGATCGTCATTTGACTTCTCATAGAAAGGATTATTTAGAACCATCTGAATGTACGCCTGTTCAATGTTAAAAGTTATAGCTACGAATGCTACGCAGTTTATTGTTGGATTGAACTCCTCCGTCTTTGGCTTGGTATAATCCTTTAATGTTATTGGGTTTGCCATTTTTAGAGTTACCCTCTCAAATCCAGAAGAATACTTTTCTTTGGATGATTCAGTCACCTCGTAGATAGCCTCGTTTTTGCATTTCCTCTAAGAAGGAGCAACAACTTCAATTTAGGAATAAATTGTAATGCCTCTTTATTTGCAAAACTACGTGTAAACATATATTCCTAAATAATTCAAAAGGCCAAATTAGAAGCAATGATTTTTTTGTATTTTAAAAAAAAATTAAAACAAAATAGAAAAAAAATGGTTTAAACTCAGGTTTAGTATTAAAATTTCACATTAGATAAAAACAATCCCCGGGTAACGATGCCAAAAACTTGATGTCAAACTTGCAAGTGCACAAATGACAAGCAAGTAATATAATGATGAGAAAGATCGTCCCACAAGGATTTCTATATAACTAAAAATAAAGTTGATTGCTTTGAACTAGAGAAAACTAAAAGCTAATGAGAACTAATAAAGAAAACTAACGTTAAATGAAATTTGTTTAAGAAAATTTTATGAATAAAAATAGATAAAGCACCTCTAATACAGTCAACTCCTTTTATGCCTATGGTTGATTCACTCTTGATTAATTCTTGATCTGGTTAATGGCGGATTTCCCAAGTATAAGCTAGACCCAATCTCTTGGTGAAAAGTTCTGAATCTCGCTAATAAGCCAATCTTATCTCTATATGATTTTAATTATCGAAAGCACATACACATCTGTGGACCTTCTCTAACTTTCGTTTCCTACTCATTAGAAACCGCATACAGAAACCGAATCTATCTCTAGTCAGTTTTATGATGTGTTGCTATTACCCTGATCCAATTAAACTTGGTACTTCTCAGTATCTAGATACAATTTTTGAACATGCAATAGTTGATCAAAAAATCGCAAGCATTAAGAACAAGCATAGCAATTAACAAAAATAAAGTTTAAAGATAAACTCTTTTAAATAAAACAAGCATGACATAAAAGTTTCGACCTTCAATCGAAGGCCTTAATAAAAATAAAATGAGATACTCATAATAAACAACTAAATAAAAAATAAAATAAAAATAGATTTAGAAGAAGCCTGGATAAAGAGCCGCCCAAGTCTTCTCCTAAAATCTTCTCTAAAAGGACATAACCCTAATATTCTATAAGGTCCTATTTATAGAGTTTGTTAAAATCTTAAAATCCTATTTTGAAAAGGAATTATAATTAAAGAAGGAATCTAACAAGAAAGTTAAAATAAAGAAATAAAATAAGAAAAGGTTGTCGCAAGCCGGGACCCTAAAATAAATTCGGCGCGATATTTAATTATTCTAGCACTGAAAACTTGACGAAGAAAATCTGTGGCTAAGAATCACACATCCCGCACCGGAAAAATTTAATCCAAATGAGAGATATTGGCATGATTCCCAAGAAAAAAATGCAATTTCATCCATGTTTTCTTGGTAACACTTGCACGTGCCTGACTTTTCCTTTTTCTTTTATTTTCTCCTCTCTTGCTTTTGCACTTTAATCCTCAAAGTATACTTTGTCCTTAATTTAGCCCAATAAATCAAGTAAAATATAAAGGAAGTTATTTGTTCAATTAAACCTAAATTACACTAGAATTTAACTAAAATAATTACTAAATTAAGTCCAATCTCTAGTGAAAATAGAAATACATCATATACCTCGGAATGTGAAGTGAGGGCTCTTGACAGCGAGGAGTGTTCATTCTAAAGATGCAACTATTCAAAAAAAGTTATCGCAAAAATATAGGCCTCTATGATACCTTGAGGATTTCTCTGTAGTCCATTGAAATACTTCCATGATGAGGAACTACCTTGGTTAGGAATGGGACACCTAGCTTGTTAATTTCTTATAAGAAGACTTGTACCAATTTTCCCCTTTGTGAAGGCCAGATCAGTATTGATATTTAGTGTCCTAAAATCCAGTGGAGTCCATTCCTTTTGTAGACGGGCCAAGATAGGGAAGCTGGGATGGTTCCCGGTTAATTAAGATAGAGACAAGTATTCTTCCGTTATGTTCAAAGCTTCTAAGATAATAGTGCCCTCTGAGGAGCATACACCTTCTTGCTTAAGCTTATTTTTGGCATACTAGATGCGCCAGGTTGTAGTGGCAAAAACAACAATGTCTTCCTTACTAGACTCAGTTGAAATAAAATGAATAAGGTCTTTCAAGCTCAAGGCTGAGATCGGAATCTATTTCTGTCTCTTAGGATGCGAAGCCAGGCTTCTGTAGAAGGTTTGTAGTCAAATAAAGCTTGTCGATCGTCCTCTACCGCATAATTTTCATAGAAAGTTGACTCACCAAGCCCTCGTTTCATGAGATTCCTCCCAGTTGGGAGGATATCTAAAGTTGCTCTCGAAACAAATATTCTTAAGGAAAATATTGTTCTCTCATAAGAAAAGTATCTTAAGGAGCTATTTCGACAGTCTAGCATATGAAATTGTTCTCCAATCGCAACTCTTTTGGTACTTAAATAGAAAAATTTTGTTTTATACTATTTGGTTGATGCTACATATTATCGAAGCATTGATAGAGCCCTTCAGTATCTCCCATTTACTCGCCAAACTTTCAACATGCTGTTAACAAAGTCTGTCAAACCTTTAGCAAACTCAAAGCACACCATTTGCGGGCAGTTAGGTGAATCCTTCAGTATCTCAAAGGTGCTCAGGACTACATTTTATGATTCATCTCTTGCATTCCACTGTCCTTATATGCCTTCTCAAATGTTGATTGGGCACGATATTCCTTGACATGCCAAAGTACTACTAGTTTTTGTGTCTTTTTGGGAGTAAATTGTACTTCCTGGAGCTCCAAAAAGCAACCCACAATTTCTCGATCTAGTTCTAAAGCAGAATGTCAGTATATGGCCTTCACCACTGCTGAACTCACTTGGCTAACATTCTTGTTGCATAATATTGGGATTAATCTTGCTCGTCCTTCTCAACTTTTCTGTGATAATCTTAGTGCCCGCCATATGTCTGTTAATACTATCTTCTATGCACGAACCAAACATATCAAAATTGACTATCATTGTTTTCATGAGAAAGTAGCCAAGAGGCACATTGTTGCACGGTTTGTGCTTTCTCTAAGCAAACAACTGATATCTTCACCAAGCCTTGGCCACAGTCTCCTTTTTTGCATCTTCACAGCAAGATGGGACTTTATTCTCACTCCTCCTCCATCTTGAGAGGGAATGATAAGGAAAGTATTGAGGAGGATCAATCAAGATCCCAATCAAGACCTCAAATATCAAAGGTTAGGGAAGAAATCAAAGAGAATCAAGATCATTTCTTATTTACAATGATTCTCAATCCTCCATAATTAGTCTTTTCCATAGGTAGTCTTTTCTATGCCTAGCCTTGTATAAATATACACTTCTCTAATCTATGCATTTAATACTTTTAGCTCAAAATAAAAATTTAGCCAAGTTTTCAAAAGTATTTTCCCTACTGGGAAACATTTCATGGTATCAGAGTAGGCATTTCATCTAATTCAATCAAGGAAGAACCTATATATATATATATATATATACTCACAGTTTGAATAGTGGTTCAGCCGGTTTAAACTATAAACTAGTAAACCAGTAACTTGACCGGTTCGATCTCCGTTCTATATTTTTCGACACAGCTGAAACCATTAAATCAATAAAGCCCTTGAAAACAAAAACAAAAAAGCCATGAAAAGATGCATTTCAGATTAAGCTAATATTCTAAGGACTAAAATAAAGTAGGTAAGACTAATATTTAACTTGAGCTTTTACATGAAATAGAAAATGGCACAAGTGCTTGAGGCTTTCTGGTCATCTGTAACAAAGGAACCTATATCTATAGCCTAAATAAGAATCAAATCCTAAAGATCAAATTAAATTCAAAGTCTAGAGCAACTTCCCAAATAATAGACATCTAATACCTGCACCAATATAAACAAACAAATTGATGAGTTACATAGATTCAATATAAACCAACAAAATGGCATACACAAATATGCTTTATAAAAACTATAAGCAACTAATTTAACAAAATCAATTAAAAGGAAGGGGTAAATCTATCAAATCTATCATAGTTTGAATGGTTCAGAAGCTACAGAACAAACTTTAGCAAAGTCTTCTATCAAAATACAAAATATACAGTGGAATTCCACTTAAAATTCACGCGATTTTTTCCATTTAAAACTCGTCGTGTTGAAGGTAATTTTTCCATTTACCAAGAGAAATGAAAATTAACCTTGCATCTTTAAATAAAGGGATGAGGTCTGGTAGGATAAAAAAAAACAGGGATTAAATGTGTTAATGAACAAATTGGTACCTCGACTACGCATGAAGAAGTGAAAGTAACGAAGATGGTTCGAATATTATACCATTAGCACTTTTTAAATCTTCCTTTATTATTGGTAGCGGAATGAACTATTGAGGAATTGCAAACATCAACTTCTCATAATCAACTATAGAACTAATGATCTTCCTTAGTATCCTCTAACATTTCAAAAGTGTTCAATAAGAACTCATACATTATTCTTTGAGAGAAACATGATAGAAGAGAAGAAGAGAATTCTCCAAGAATAGAGAACAAGAGTTGGCTGAAATTCCTTGTGCAATACATGAACCATTAGCTGAAAATCCTCTAGGATTTTCCCTTAAATAATTTCAGCAATTGGGCTCTTGGCATGCTATAGAAAATGAAATTTTCAATTAATTTATTTAATTATAAACTAAATAAACGAAATATTTTAGTCTTAATTACTTAAATTAAATGGATTTAATAGATATTTGGGCCATCAAAATTAGTTTGGATTATTTAAATAATATACAAGCTCATGTTATAAAATGAATTTATGTAATTGGCCCAATTAAATTGATCCCAAATTCATTTTACATTAACTCTATTAAATGATGGTTATATCGATTAGGCCTCATCAAATAAAGAACTAGGCCGGCCCAACACCGATTATAGGTTGCTTGCTAGCCCAGCAACCCAATATCCTCTCTTCGCCTATAAATAAGGGTCTTCCCTATAGTTGAGAGGAGGATTCGAGAGAATTCAAACGGAGATTCAGAAGAGACTCCAGCTTCAGGCAAAGCTCTCGAAAGGCTCTCCAACAAATCTTCAGGCAAAGCTTCCATGAAGCGAGTTTACAATCAAAGTTTATCTTGTTCAAGATAAAGCTTTCAATCTCTCGATTCACAAAGTGCATCCAATTCGAGATCACACTTTTAAGCTGTCAAACTCACAACCAAAGTTCGCTAAATCCGGGAACAAGATTTTCAAAGCCCTCGAGTCAACGTTTTGCTGAAGAGAAGAATTAGAGGATTCTCCTATAAATCAGGAACTTCTTTATAGATTGTTCTAGCCACTTCAAATATCAAATAAATACTTTGTAACACACATACAAATTCTGACATGCCCAGTGGGACTATCTCTGCCTCTCATCTCTTCTCCTCAAAGTTCAAATCAATCAAACTCAAATCTTCAAGCATCAAATACATAGCTCCTCAGAACGGCCGATCAAAATCTACTTGTTCGAAGCTTGCTGATATCAATGAAACTTTCAATGTATCTGGCATAATGACAAGGAGCATGGTAAGCGCACTTTTTCAAAAGGAAGTTCAAAACACATTGGCTGCTACAAAGATATCATCTTTGTCAAAACAAGATGATGAAACTCTAAGTGCTAACTCTGTCCTTCAAAGTCCTTATAAGGACTTAAGATGTAACTCTTCTATGGAAAAATAATCAAGTTCTTCTTCATTGGTTGCTGTCATGATGACCGGTACACTCAACATTGAAGAGCAACCAGGAAATCCTAAAAGGCTAGTTGAATATCTTGCAAAACATTCCCAAGAGCAAGAGTATATGATTGCTCAACTGACAAATAGTCTAAAAAGGAATGGAGAGACAAATCAAGCTCCTCCTAAAATAGCAGAAATTCAAGATGAAGTTGTTGGCTCAAAGAAAGATCACGACATCCAAATGTTTTCAGATGGATTGATTCCTGTTGATGAATTTAGAGAGTTTGTCAATGGCACCATCAAAGAAAAATATGAAGAGGGCAGCAAATCCATCAACACTTATGCTAAACTACTCTCAAGGTTTGATAACATGATGATGCCTGCTGGTTATCAACACCAAAATTTTAACAATTTGTTGGTAAAGGAAACTCCAAGCAGCATGTAGCTCACTTCATTAAGTCATGCAACAATGCAGGAAACTACAGAGATCTTCTTGTGAAGCAATTCGTTCGATCTCTTACAGGAAACACATTTAATTGGTATTCAGACTTAGAATCTGGAACCATTCATAGCTGGGGGCAACTCGAGTAAGAATTGATGAATCGCTTCTACAACACTCGCCGAGTAGGGAGATGGTGGAATTGACAAATGCTCGGCAATGGAAAGAAAAACATATGATTGATTATATCAAAAGAAGGAGAAATCTGAGTCTCAATTGCAGGGATCGCCTAAGTGAATCGTCTGCCATAGAGATGTGTATTCAAGGCATGGATTGGAGACTTCAATATATCCTCAATGAAATCATGCCTAAAATATTTGAAGAACTTGCTACTCGTGCACGTGACATGGAGTTGAGCATCGCTGCAAATGTAGGTGAAGCATCTGTGCAAGATCCAAAAAAAGAAAAAGGGTACGAAGATTTCAATGAAGGGGGAAAATCTTGCTCCATGAGTGGGATTTGAAAGTCAATCCAAGTGATGAAATAGAATCTCCTTGACTGCCCAAGCATAAACTACAAAGTCGCACTATTGAATCCAAAATGATGAAATAAAATGCTTCTTGATTGCACGAGTCTAAACTGCAAAGTTAGTTCAATTTCAAATGATAAAAAAAGAATGCTCCTTGACTATACGAGTTTAAACTGCAAAGTCATCTTAAGTCCTAAATGATGAAATACATGCTTCTTGACTGCACGAGCCTAAACTACAAAGTCACTTCAACTCTATATGATGGAAAAAAGATACTCCTTGATTGCACGAGCCTAAACTAGGTAGTCATTTCAGCTTTAAATGATGAGAAAAAAAGATGCACCTTGAATACATGAGCCTAAACTGTACAGTTATTTCGCCAAGTTTAAAGTTGGAAAGGAAAAAATGTTCCTTGCCCTTATGAGCCTGAATTGCAAAGTTACTCTTGGCTAGTATAAGTATAAACTGTCTCAAGGAAAACACCAAAAGTGTAGTATGTGGTTAAAACTGCTAAAACACTCTAACAAGTCTAAGTTGGTAAAAATGGATACTCCTGACCCGCATGAGTTAAAAACCTGAATGGCAAAATCTCTTTCCTACATCAAGTTTTTTGTCTTGAAGGGGTTGTGTAAAAGTGTTCCACATCCTTCTTAGGCAAGTCAAATACGCAAAGCCAGCATGATAGAGAAGGTGCAAGGAAAGCTAGTGCTTTGATATTGGTGCTCTTAATGTTTAACATGGATAGCAAAGTCTCTTCTTCCATCCTCCATTCTTCATAAAGTAAAATGATATTGGCGGGGCTTTCGTTGAATTCATGGTGTGACCTTCGTTCTTCTCTCGAAGAGGTATTCTATACATCATATCTTTCTTAAACAAAAAGTTAAGCCACTTGTCGATGGTGACTTCTGAGTTGATGTCGCTACCCTTTTGATCAAGTGATATGATTGAAAGAGATTCTCACAACTCCATCGGAACATATCATTTGTTGTCAAGGTCTACTCGTGTAAGTTTTGCAGTGTAGGAACAACTTTGTCAATATGATGTCCAAGTATTAGCAAGCCTCCAAGGTTGTGCAAATCCCATAGTAAGATGAACGTCCCAGCAGCAGTCTTGAAATGAGTCAAAGCTTTACAAATGCCGTCATGATATCTAAGTTGTAGGCATGAATGAAGAGTGATACATACACGACGTGTAGATCCTTGTAGTTGTCAAATCTTCACAGCAACTCGAGACATCTTACACCCACCCTCTATGCTCTGTTGTAGAACTTGTAAGGAAACTCAAATATTGAACTCCATTTTTCTCCTCTATTGATTATTTTGCGATCGAGTGAAGAAGGAGTATAGATGTAACCCAGAGGTCAAGGAATTGAAGCGAGGATAGTCTATGTCTTTGGAGATCAAGGACTTCTGAAGTTGATGTTCATTCACAAATCTTTCACGTTATGTCATTGAAGTCTTTTGAAAGGTAGATCCATGCATTTGGAGATGCTTTCTTTTGAAGTTGATCTTCATTGACGCGTTGATACTTGCCCTTCATGCGATGTGCTTTTGTGATCTTCGGCAAGGAGGATCTATGTCTTTGGAGATCATGTATGGATCTATGTTTTGAAAATCATGTACTTTGACGAATGATCGCAGTCTTTCATAAAACGTGTAGTTGTTGTTTTTGACTAGGACTCACGTATTTGACTTAGACTACTTTATCGCCAAAATAATTGTTGTCTCTATTAGTTTGCTTTCGTTGTTGCTAGTGAGTGACATATATGCTCGAGGAAGACTTAAATTTCAAAAAGTCTGTCATGATTGGCCTAGCAAAAAAAAAATAATAAGTCTTTAAAAAAAGCGAAAGCAAAGTTTTAGTTTTGCAAAAAAAAAAAATGTAAGGCTTGTGTCTTGAATTCAAAGATCCCATCATCAAGTTGGAATTGAATGGAGTTTCAATGTGGTGGCGATGGCCCCTAGCTACTGAATGCAACGGCAAAAAGTTAGTTTTGTGAGCTGAGACCACAGAAAGAAAAGAAAAAAAAGCGACAAATTTGTAAATGTCCATGAACGAGAACTACACGATTGTGAAGCAACAAATACAACAATTTGAGGGGATCGGTTTTGCTTGAGCCGTCTTTCAGGAGCTTTCTTCAATTGTGTGACAAGAAGAAGAAATGAGCCCTCCATATATGGGAGTTGAGGCAGAGGCTGACAATTACCATAAGGCACTTGATAAATTCATAGTTCTAATTTTAAATTCAGGGCGACTTTTGCTATAATCCAAATTACCCTTCGTACACATTCTCAACTTCTCCAACCTGTCTTCCCTATCGTTTTTTTTTTTTCTGTCGTCACATTTGAAAGAAACCATCTACCAGACTTTCACCACACTACTACCTCTACACCTCCAGGCATGCCAATGAACCGCATTTTTTACGACTAAACCACTCTCAACACCACTTATCACCCTTTTACCACCCTCCACCCTTATCCTTTTCGTCAATTTAGATTCAGCCACAAAAAAAAAGTTTCGTCAATCTAAGATTTTTACAAATTTATTTCATAAATCGAGCAGCTTCATAGTGTCACGGTGGTGGCCTGAAGCAAAGAGTAGAGAAAACTAAAATTCTTGAACAAGGCTTGTGGACAAAAAAAATAGGAGAACAAAGAAGATCTATGCTGAGGATATTCAAATTCTTGAATCTGTAGATATGTGAGAATGGAAACAACGAAGAGCTAATATTATCAGAGAAAGTCAAAATCCCTAAATCTACAACTGAAATTGCTAGATTTGATGAATTGTTAAAGGAGTTGAAATTCTAATCTGTAATTGCTTCTTAAAAAAAAAAGAATCTGTAATTGCTTAGGAATAGAGGTTTAACTAGAAGGCTTCCTTCAAAAAGAATTAAGTACTAGAGTAAAAACGATTTTAGTCCTCTGATATGCTTGGAGGGGGAGAAGAAATAAAAGAAAGAATGGAGAGAGAGAGATTGGGAAGAAAGACCGGATAAGTTGAGCATTATCTTGAAAGGGTAAAATTGAAATATAATAAAAGTTGTCCTACGTTTAAAATTATAGCTCTGAATTTATCAATTGTCTTACTGCAATCCTATAAGCCTCGTTTCATTGATCAATATATTGCTTTGTTGGAGAAATATAATTGTTTTTGTTAGAAATTAAATTCCTTGAAACTAGAAAAGTAAATCAAGAATCTTGAGAAAAAGAATATCTTAATGGAGATGATATTCTGATTACTTCCCTAAAATTTTAAACTAGAACTCGCGTATAATTATTAAAGACTCCTATCACCCTCTTTTTTCTCTCTTCTATTTTTGCCTCTTCTCGTTTTTCCTTGCAAACTTTCTTCCAAAATTATCTAAATATCTCTTCTATTTTCGCCTCTTCTCCTTTTCCTTGCAAACTTTCTTTCGAAATTATATGAATATCTCTTCTATTTTCGCCATGCCTCTCTAAACTGCTTTCTCCAGAAATGTTTAGAACATCCCTAACTCTATCCCTGACAAGGTTCTAAATTCTCCATTCGTTCTTCCATCGATGTTGGAAAAAATTCATCTTACCTTATTTATTTTTATTATTTTTTTAACTTATGCTATAAGTTTTATTATGTACTTTGTGTGTATTTTTTGATAATTTAATGCAACCTGGACGTGTTTCTCAGATTAGAACAATCTGTGTTTAATTTAATCTTATTAAGCTTAGAAGGGATCTAGTGTACTAAAGTATTTTGGACAAAGGGTTGATCATGTTGGGCTTATTGTGTTAGATAGCGGCAATAATTTTGAGTAATTTTGGGTATTAAAGATGAGAGGTTGCTTCCTGTTCATTCTTTGTTTTCTGTAAAATAATCCAAATATTAGCTTTCATCTTCTGTTATTTTGTTTCTAAATTGTTGTCATCCTATCTAATTTATGGGTTTTTAATCTTATGATTTCTCTGGACTGAACTAAGTTTCGCATGCTAATGAAATACAACAACATTGTTATTAATATTTTTAATTAATATCATAATATATATTAATTTTTTAATATAATATGATTTCATTATATAAGTAGTTTTTCCTTGGTTAAGATGGATTTGGTGAATTTTTTATGTATTTGTAGAAGTTTATATTTTTTATATGGTTAAGATAAATATATTAAAATGTCATATTAGATAATTTGATAAAAGTATGAATTACTTACCTACCTGATTATATTTTATCGATGAAAATGATTCTGATTATTTTCCTACTTAATATTTTTAGATATCACCAAACAATATGAATAGAATAAATTATACGCATTTAAATTCTAAATAATCGCATTCCTATCTTTATTTTCCTTTCCCGCCAATTAAACGGAGCCTTGGAATTTTATGAGGACTCAAATTTCAAATTTTATACGTATTCAAGTGTGTAAAAGCTTATGAAGATTGAATCTCCAAATCACATGGAAATTGAATTTCAAATTTGTTGAAGGTCAAAGTCCATAGTTTGTGAAGGATTCAAATTCCTTGCTAATTCAAAATCTTTGAAGTTTTCAAAGATTATCTCCCAAATTTGATTGGGGTCAATAAATGTAACTAAAAAATCTATAGGGATAACGCGAAAATAATTCATTTGAAACCTTTCACTTTCTCTGTCTACAACTTTCTCTCTAACCTCTCTCTAAAAAAAACATCACCTTTTAACATTGAACCTAATTTGGAAGAACATATGGATCCTTTTGAAGACTATTTGCAAGAAAATGATGTGTATGATGTAGAAAATCGTTAACATTTTTTTTCCGTTTCTGAAGCACTTTCGCCCAGATGCGTGAAAAAAAATACAACTTTTGCCCATCTTGGCAAAATATTTTAAAAATATTCCCCCAGACTGGCGAAAGTTGTATGTTTTTTCACCCATCTGGGCAAAAGTGCAGCAAAATATTGTTTTTTTAGTTTTTTTGGATTTAGGGGTTGTTAGAGTATTAGAGTTTAGGGTTTAGGTTTTATTTGTTTTTGAATTTTTTTAAGGGTTTAGGGTTTTTATTTTTTTAAAAAAATATTAAGTTTTAGGGTTTGGGGTTTTTTTTGAGTTAAATGTTAAGGGTTTAGGGTTTTTTGTTTTAGGGTTTAGGATTAACGGCTTTTTAGTGTTTGGGATTTTAGGGTCTAGGTTTTTTTTTATTTTTTTAATTGGGTTAGGGTTGTAGTGTTTTAGGGCTTTTTTTAATGCTAATATTTTTGTTTGATATTAACAGGGTAATGAAGATCCAAATACGTTTGATGAATTTTTAAAACCGGAAGAATATATTGATCATGGACAATTATTCACAACAGACCGAATTTTCAATTCGAAAGTGGAGTTGGTCGACTGGGCAAAAGAAACTGCGATGAAAGGCAACACAAATTTGATCATCAATCGGTATCCAAAATCAAGAACATCTGATCGTTGATTGTATTTTACAATTGCTTACGAGCGTGGAGGTGCACTTAGAAAATACACGAAACCAAGAGTTGACGATGAAGAAGAAGAAGTTACAATCAAAAAGTGGGGGCCTTACGAGAAAAAAATATGTGGCCGTCCATTTAAATTAAAAAGCGAGCAGATGGCAACAAGTGAGAATTGTCAATTGTTCGTACACGACGGGAGGCACAACCATAAAATAGTTGTTTATAATCACAGTAATGCTCAGGCTGCAGGACTTACGGAGGAGCAGTTGAAAAAGACTGAGCAGTTTAGGAAGAGTCATGTGTCACCACGTAATATCCTAGATTTTTCCGAGAACAAAATGTTAGTTGTGCAATTAGGTATGTTAGAATTATTTTTAATAGTTTATTAAAATATTTTAGATTTGTTTTTCTTCCATTAATAAAATGAATTTATGATGTATGTAGTGTACAGAAAATATACAATGTTGTTGCCAAGATTAAGAAGACCAAGATGCAGGGGCAAAACATGGTGGAGGAAGTTCTCTGCTTAAGTGCACAACGGAGTTATACCGTCTTATATAGAAATGCTGAGGATAGCAATGTACTTAGTGATATTGTCATTGCACACCCAACATTAATTGCAATGATCAAAACATGGCCATATGTACTAATAATGGATACCACGTATAAAACGAACAAGTTCTCTATCAGAGCATTGTATTATTAATTATGTTTATTAATTTAAGTGTATATTGCTTGTTAAGTTATGTTTTAAAATAGTTTATAGGGTTTTGGGTTTATAAATGATATATCTAGCTTAATCATAACGTTTCATCTTTATTTTAAAATTAAGGTACAATATGCTACTATTATATATCGAGCTTAATCATAAAGTTTCATCTTTATTTTAAAATTAACGTTTCATCGATAAGAACTTCACCCTAGCAACTGCTTTCATGCACAATGAACAAGCTACGACATACCGATAGGTACTTGAACAAATCAAGCACTTAAGAGGATTCCATCCTATGGAATCCGAAGCAATGGAACTCTTTCTTTTAAAAAGAAGACAGAAATAGTTAAAATGCACGGGATGCTATTCTGCCCCCTATTTCCGATTAAGGAAATAGAATAGGGGCAGTACCGCTCCTGCAGCTAATGTAGCTCAATCTCCCCCCGAGGGGGATTAAGGGGGGAAACGATCCTTTACTGTAGCTATTGTAGCTATTGAGTTATTGAGTTAAACCCGTTCCGAGGTATGTTTCATCGTCTATGTCAATTGACAGTGATCAATTCTTAATGATGGTGAGCCAATTATAATTATTACTGATAGGGAAAGTGGACTTATGCCTGTGATTGAGGATGTGTTTAGTAAATCATATCATATGTTATGTAGACGGCACATCGATCAAAATGTGTTGGCAAAATTAACATAAATGGTTAAAGATGAAGAGGTCGCAACTCGGTTCGTCAATGGCTCATGCACAAATTAATAAATGAAATTGATGAGGCAGAATACCGTAGAAAATTAGATGGGTTGAAGATGAAGTGACAACGAAGGCCTGACTTTTTACCTTACTTGTTTAACACGTGGTTGAATCCACTTATACATCATTTTTGTAGGGTTTGGACATCTGAAATGCTGCATTTTGGGGTTGAAACAATGAACTGTGCTGAGAGCGAACATTCGATACTGAAGTTATGGCTCTCAACGTGTCATGGTGATTTGGACATCATATTTCTTAATATTGACTCTCTCATCGAAGGTCGAATTTCCGATATAAAAAGCTCATTGGAGATTCTAAACTTAAAGAAAAGTATGGCACGAAGAGTAATCCCATATTGAAGAATATAAGTAATAACATCAGTCATTTTACTTTGAAGAAGATATGGCTTGAGATAAAGAGAGCTTGCGAGATAGTTGACGATCCGCAAAACAAGTGTGGAAAATATTTAAGGAAGTCGCACGGTCTACCCTGTGCATGTGAGCTAGTTGGTAGATATGTACATGTACTTCCGCTCCAGGCAGAAGATATTTATATCTTTTGGAGAACTAGAAATTGGTGTTGACATCCCGATTGTACATGAGAGAGACATGGATTCCAAGATGCGTGATCTCACCTCTATGTTAGAGGAAATAAGTGCGAGTCCAATATTGAAAATCGGGGAAGTGCGTCGTCTCATAAAAGATGTTATAAGTCCGGTGTTGCCTGACAATCCTTGTGCTCCATTAATACCCCCCTCTCCAGAAACGCTAGTCACGAAGGGACGACGGAGGACGTATTCAACCAAAAGGGATAAGTCTTATTGGGAGCACGTGTCCATGGCACATAGGAAGATAGGAAAGTGAAGCAGTTTGCATTTCCCAGTTTTATGTATGAGTTCATTCAAAATTGGAAGAATGTGGTAGGTGATGGTAATTGTGGATTCAGAATAGTGACAAACTTTCTGTTCGGGGATGAGAACCAGTAGCCTGAAGTTCGTAGAAGAATGTCTTATGATTTGCAGCATAATATGAACATGTATGTGTCATTGTTCGAATCGGTGGAACGTGTGTATGACCTGATAAAGAAGACCTACTGGAAAGATGGTCCTGCACCTCAGGAGAATTGGTTGGATACTCCTGATCACCCTTATGTCATTGTCAACACATTTAATTTCTGCGTTGTACTAATTGTACGTTTAGGGTCGACCACCGCCCTACCTCTTTATCCGAATTTGGATTGCACTGCTGGAAAGCTATGCATCAGATTCATTTCGGAAAAACAGCATTTCATACGGGTTATTTGATGTCCGTTGATAATTTAAAATATATTTTTAGGGTTACTGGTTAAATTGTGAGTTTCTTTTTTTGAGGCCCTAACTTTTTATTTTATGTTCTTCAGCTACAGATGTGAGATAGATTCCTACTGCCTCCATTGCAGGTCCAATGGCAATATCATCGAGATATACGAGTCGGTGGGTGAGCAGAACCTTATTATGAACGAATTGTAGAGTGGGTTAGGAGAGCACGTGCAGAATATCCACCACAAGTTCCTATTCATGTATATATTTCTTAGTCATAAGCATTGTTTATATAATTTATTTTTTAATATGTTGTAAATCGCATTATACGAAATAGTTTACTTTTAATATATTATTAGGGTTTGTATTTTTAGTATATCTAATATAATCTCGCTACAAATATAAAAAAGATGAAAACATATGAAATAAAGATAGGGATCATAAAGAAATAAAAAGAAAGCAAGTACATAAACACAAGCCAAAGTAAAAAAAAAAAAAAATCTAAAGCACAACCCTTAAGAAATACTACTACGATCCTGAACGGTAGTGCCAATTCACCAAGTCGGCAATCCTATCATATTTCTCTTCCTTCCCTGCATCATCTTGGTGCACCTCGCGTGCAATCATGTCCATGATAGCTGATGCTGGCATGGGGGGGGATCAACTGGTACATGACATCCACCGGGGACGTTAATGGGATTCTGTATCCTGGGTTGAGTGCGAGGGAGGAACCGGTCCATGTAATCCTCTGTGCATGTACTGGGCGGTATAGCTGGAACGCTGGTCCAAGTCTCAGTCAATAAATGTGATGGGGCCTCAAGCCACAGGGCCTCCATAAAAAAGTTCCTCACTACGTACATCTTGTTATTTTCGGGCCGGCGAGCCTCCATAGGACGAATTAGGTGTGTTGGAATATATTGCCTAAACCCGAAGTGTCTCACAACTCTATCAAGCATGTATGCCTCAATGCACTCGAAATATGCAATGAAGCTTTGCCATGTGGAAACCCAAATATCTCGAATCTCCTGAAGCTTGTAAGGCATCCACTTAACCTTATCAGTTGACATCATATCTAATCGCAGTCGAATGTCCAGTAGTTTATGCTCAGTTTTATGACCCAACATGGGAAATTGCTGGATGTAAAGCTTGCAAGACTGAGTGCCCGGTCTAAGCACCGGTGCAAACATGGGAAAGTACATGTATATCTATGCGTAAAAAAATATAAATATAACATATAAAATATAAATATAACATAAACAATCTAAATATAACATATTAATATAAAGTAGAAGAAATAAATATAACATATAACAAATAACATATAAATATAACATATAACATATAGCATATATATAAAAACCCTAAATAAAAATATGAATATAAATAGTACCTCAAGTAGTGACCAGCATCCAGCCGACTCCTTAGCATAAACGCATGAGGCTGACCCAGGTTCCTATACAGATAGGCAAGCGTCGCAACACTCTAAGCAAACTCCCAAAAGATCGAACATCCTTCGCCAGTGGCCAAAGTTTCGACGAGACTATGTTGCCACTCTTATCAGTGAACAATGAACTACCCATTAAATACTGGATGTAACATGCAGTCCTGTCACTCGAGGATAGTCTGCTCCGGGGATCAGTGACAACATCAAACAGCTCCTGCCCATTTATACCTCCACCAATGAATGCTAAACCAAGGTCCTCTGGACAACAGCAATCAACTGATCCCGTAAATAATGAATATCCACAATCCTACCATATGCAGGAACCCCCAATATCAGCTCCACATCATATAATGTCACCGTCATCTCACCCTATGGCATGTGGAAGCTGCTGGTGTCAGGCTACCACCTCTCAACAAATGCCGATAATAACGCAACATTGGGGTGCTAGAACATACATGAATACAAATGCATAAATCCTGTCCCGGTCGCCAAGGATACAACCTCTGCATTAGTAAGAGTCCACCTTGTATGTGGCATGTAGCGCAATCAGGACTTCAATTAACCACGGTTCTGAACATGAAACAAATACCATAATTATTAGCATTACATAATAAATCATAAAAAATATAAATATAGCCACAGTTGAGAAATTACGTGTTACTAAAAAAAATATGTACCTGTCCACCTCAAATCGAACCTGCCACATGACCGCCGTAAGATGGGATCAGCTCTGGGTCAACAGGACCTCCTTTTGCTGGTCTTGTCTGCTCCTAATCTGAACTCTTCACTTTCTTTCTTTGAGTAGGCGCCGGAATGTCACACGCCTTATTGGGTCTTTTATTACGGACCTTGAAATCTTACTCATGACCGACATGAATTGCCGGTTAACTCTTTTCCTTTTTCGTAACGAGGCCTGCCACCGAATGATGACCCGGGTGCCACAAGTGCCAACGGTACAGGCTGCTCCTCGTCTCCAGCATTAACACCGTCATCACTGCCATCATCATCATCATTATCACCGTCATCATGAACTCACTTATCGCCGTCCCCCCAATACGTAGGGATCGAACCCTGTGAGGATCCCTGCCTAAACCCCTATTACTCTTTAACCCCATATCTCTAGAATCCCTCCCTATAAAAGGTTCAGAAGATGAAACGCCATAATTAGTGGCTGTATAACCATTTGTGTTGTACAAACAATCGGGAGGGACTCCGCCCACAATCTGGTTGAAAAAATTGCCCCTAACTTTATCATTGGACCACTAAACTCATTTAAAAGTTCCTGAGCTGAAGATCTATATGGTATATGAGGACGAACAGTAGGAGTATGTAATTAGGGATCATACACTACAAGTGGGGGTGTCATAGTGGATGTGAAGATCCATATACATCATATGGCACCAAAGTGTGAGGCAGGTGTGATGGGTGAGGAGGTCGAATCTAATCGGTACAAGTGGTGGTTGGGTAGAAGACCCGGGTGCACCTGTATCATAATGAAATCCAGCAGCAAAAGGGGTAGGAGTAGACGGCAGGTCGGAGGTACTATGTCGCCTCCTAATACCTCTAGACGAAGCTGTTACAGTGCAACCCTGAACTCGACCTATCCTGTCCATGACAGGACCAAGATCATCATCTTCTCTACGGCCGCCTGGTCGAACCATCTATTATTTATTCAAACATATTAATAGCTTTTTATCATATATTTGAACATTTACTATTTAGTTATTTATTCTTATCGAGTTCTGTTATTTCATTTCTACTATTTAATTTCTTTTCTACTATTATTATTAATGAGTAATATTACTTAGTAATAGTTAGTAATTTATATATTATTTGATCTTATAAAAACCCTAAACCTTAAAACAACAGGCCAACAATATTATTAATTTATTATTAATTCTTATTAAAACCCTAAAACCTAAACCATAGCAAAATGATGCATAAAGATGAAGGATCAAATTGTTTAAAAAAACATAATTTATAATCATATTAATAATAAAAATTATAACATCAAATAATTTAAACAACTAGTTATATTAATTCTAAATATACAAAATTAAATAACAATTCAAATAAACATGAAATTAAATTCACGAAACATTCCTTAAATAATTGTGAATACAAAAGTAAAATATATAAACAAATATTAAATAAAAAAAATCGACTGATGACATTTTCGCCCAGGCGAGCGAAAAAACCATGCACTTTCGCCCAGCTTGGCGAAAATCCTAGTGTTTAACTGCTACGACTTGCGAAAATCTTCAAGACTTTCGCTTGACCGGGCAAAAATCCTAGTGATTTTTTCTAGTCTGGGCAAAAGTACTACATTTCGGTAGAAAAAAGAACAAACTAAATTTGCGATTTTCTTTCAATACAATGCATATTTTCATGATCTAAACCAATAAAATTGTAAGTAAATGAGTATAGATCGAACTACTAACTTTTTTTTTGAATTGTAACGGTCGGATCTTCCAAGATCTGCGATTGAAGTGAAGAGTTCTAGAGAGAGTTGAGAGGATTTTTTTTAGAGAGAAAATTTTAAGGTGAAAATGAAATTTTTTGAATTTTTTCGCGTTATCCTTATAGATCTCCGAGTTACATTTATTGACCCCCATTTGATTGGGATTAAGACTTCAAATGAATTTAAAAGAAAAAAAAAACCCTCAAAGATTCAAAAAAGGATCAGATCATGTATCTTGACTAGGACGATTTGACCAAATTTGGTCCTCATACGAATTTGAGAATTTGGGCCCAAAAAAATTGATCAAGATCCTCATAAATATCTTCAAAGGTGTTACGTGAAGAAATTGGCAATTCCATCGAAGATTCTTAAGAAAATATATATGATATATCAGTTGCTTATATATGTATATATATTTGGAACATTTGTAAAATTTGTATTTAATTACTTCAAGTCTTGTCTTTAAAATGTGCAGCATAATAATTTTAATTAAAGTCTTGAAGTGAAGTACTTGTAGACAATGAAAATTTTAATTAATTTATTTAATTAAATACTAAAAAAATAAATATTTAGTCTTCATTTCCTAAATTAAATGGATGAAATAGATCTTTAGGCGATCTAAATTTGGTTAGATTATTTAAATGATATCCAAGCTCATTTTATGTAAAGTCCAATAAAATGAGAATTATGTAATTGGGCCCTAATTAAATTGAGTCCAAAGTCATTTTACATTAAGTCTATTAAATGATAGGTTAAATCCATTGAGACTCATCAAATAAAGAACTGGACCGACCTAACACTGCTGATGTGTCGCTTAGTGGCCAACCGACCCAATGCCCTATCTCCGCCTATAAATAAGGGTTTTCCCCAAGAACTCAGAAGACATTTAAAAGGAGATTCAGAAGAGACTCCAGCTTCAGGCAAAACTCCCCAAAGGTTGTCCAAGAGAGGTTTTCTTCGAATCACCAAGCGTTCTTCGCATTCTTTGTCCAAAGGAGTGAAGAAAGCTTCAAAAGCTCTGCAGTCCAAGATCAAGCTCCCATGCCCTTGTTCATTATCAAGGTTCATCTAATTCGAGATAAATCTCTCAAGCCCTCAATTTCCAAAGTCCTTCCAACTCAACATCAAGCTTTCAAGTTGTCGAGTTTAGAATTATGATTCCTCTGACTCAACATCAAGCTTCTAAGCCGCCGAGTCCAAAATCAAAGTTTGACAAACTCAACATCAAGCTTCAAAGCTGTCGAGTTTATCAATCGAAGTTCATCTAATTTGAGATAAAATTTTCAAGCTCTCAATTCACAAAGTTCATCCAATTCCAGATCAAGCTTTCAAGCCATCAAACTTAAAACCAAAGTTCTCTTGATCCGGATCAAGCTTCTCCAAGCCTTCAAGTTCACAATCAAAGTTTGCTCGATTCAGAATTAAGTGTTTCCAAGCCCTCAAGTCAACGTTTTGTTGATGAGAAGGATTTAACGATTCTCCTACAAATCAGGAACTTCTCCAAAGATTGTTGTAACCAATTCAATTATCAAATAAATACTTTGTCGCTATTATTTTCTTGTCTTTTAATTACATACTTGAAGTTTTGTTGCATACACATGCAAGAGAAGGATCTTCCTAAGATTAATTCGGAAGTCTTGTAATACATTAGGAAATAGAATTTTCTAAAATGATCTTGGAGAATCTCTAGTTAAAGCATTAATCTTAATTGAATAGGATACTTCCTAAAGAGTTCCAATCACTAGTAAGACTTTAGGAAGTTAAATCCCAATGTGAGCTTAGAGAATCTTTATCTAAAGCGTCAATTCTAATAGAATGGGATACTTCTAAAGACAACTTCCATCACAATAGGAAACTTAATCTTCGATGTAATCTTGGTGAATCTATATAAGGAGCATTAATCCTAACTAAATAGAATACAACCTAAACGAGATTTCCATCACATTTATAAGACAACACCTTCCCGTAGATGGGAGAAGGTGGCTTGCCATCCCAAGGATAAAAGCTTTAGGGTTTCGACGACACATGTATATCATGGGCTCGGGCTTGTCTTGAATAAAGTTTAGGGTCAATCCAATTTCCAATTATTCCATAATTAATCTATGACCCTTTTAATTAAATATAATTAAAATCCAATTAATTATGATACCCAACTAACCAATTCCCTAGCCCAAATAATAATATTTATGTCTCAATTAATTATATTATCTACTTCTCTTAATTAACTACTTGGTCATTTATCTTAGTAAATTAATACTAATGATATAATTAATTATAACCTTTTAAATAAGTCCCATTTATTTTGAGTAGTGATTAGAAATCATAGTCTTCAAGAACCAAAAGACCGTTTGTTTCTTGGCTTATATAGAATGACCGAAATGCATACCCTCGCTATAAATAGCGAAATCTTGGCTCTGAATATTTAAAATTATCACCATATTGAAATATTGACTCAAAGAATAAAACCTGTGGAGTACAATGTCTTTGACCTACAAGTGTAATGAAGAAAATGCCCTTTAATATTTGCACTCATCATTGAGTAATAGAAAAATGAACTATCACCTTCCTCAATGACATCTATCATCCTTAGACATATAGTACGGTAATCCAAGCTCTCAATGTTTCAGATTTCTCATAGAGCTACCCATAAGCAAACTTAAAACTCATATTGCCAAGGCCTTGGTCTCTAAATTAACACGGATAATCGCAAGGGGGTGATTCTCATAGAAGCAAACATACATATCTGCCTTGGCCAACTATGTTATTTACCCAGTATACAGAGTTCGTCGATCACATGCGTAGGATTCTTCTCTCATAGTATACCAAAGTAAATAATCCCTAACTCCACTAGACTACCGACACACTGCAAAGTACATCATTTTACTGACAACAAGAACCGTTAGCTGTTAGATCTGATCGTAGGGCAAAAAAACAAAAATAAAACTACGAAAATCTATCAATAATATCCACACATATTAGAAAAACCGATTGGATAGAAAACTACCTCAATTTTCTCTGCTGTTAGGTGTGGAGGCGCTGCTGTTTACGCTTCGCCCTCTACTAGTATCCACACAACGAACTCTTTTGCAAGCAATCGGGATGGTAGCCCCTTCGGTGTTATGAAAACTGTTCAGAACGAATCCTGACTATCTGGTAATACGTGGAATTTTGGGGAGAGAGAGGCTAGATATTATTATCGCCGTTCTAGGGTTAAAGCCTTTTGTTTTTAATCATATAAAGACGGTTGCGGGGAAAAAGGTTAACATAAACTTTTATAGCTGTCAACATCAGAACCCTAATTGTCATCTAGTGACAGTTTTAATCTCGTCCGTCTATTCCTATAATCATCGAATGGTTGGATGAATAATATTAAGTAATTAATTTCATTTATCTGATAAATAAAATTAGTTACTTATTAACTTACCAAAAAATACAATATGGAATCTGATTCCCTTTTTGTATTCGTTCAACAAATCTGGACACGATCTAGATTCAGTGGACGTGGACATCGTGCTCACAAGATTGTCTATGCGTGTGACCCTGTAAGTTCACTTAACGTTGGCATTGAATGGAAAATGTCCTAGACATCACAAAACATAAGTGGCCTCTAGTAAAACATTATGCTTACCCAAGTTAAGTAAACATAGTGATAAATTTTAATATTTAGTCCTTTTGTTGTATGATATCCCAATTAAGTATAAGGCATGGACCGAGTCATCCTTATAAAACTTAATTAACAATTTACTTGATCACTAGGCAGACTGTTCCGACAAATAATATTAATAACACCTTCTTAATACTTATTTGAGCATAGCCATGCATATTTTTCAGTCTTTATTATCAAGGGGCCCATGGATATCTCTCTCTAATAAGAGAGGGACAAATCCCTTTCACTATCTCCAATATTCAAGCAATAACAAGAAAATAGCCCAACCAATAGTCATAATAATCACCTGATTAAAAGTGATGCTTGATTATGTAAAAACATATTATCTCCCCATGCAAGAAGCATTAGAAACATTAGGTCAAAGGACACCAAATATAAAATGAGGAAGAAATATTATGACTTAAATCCATGCAATATTTCTTCTTCATTTTGGGTCATGTCCAATACAACATTCTCAATATGTATTTATGCATTGATTTTATATCTCATATTCATGATCAGTAAAACTTGATCATCAATCAACTTCATACTATTTTAAAAATGCAAGGTGTAATAAAACTAGAGACAAATAAGAATAGTATTTTATTAGCAATAAGGGTTTTACTATCAAGTCACATACTTGATGACCAAGAGCAAAAAAATACAATTCAAAATACATGCCTCATAAATCATAAATGTAAGTCAATTGGTCTAGGGCATATACTAGCATAGCATCATATAGGCCTATTACAGACGGCAAACAGATAGAAAAATAATCGTCGACTGGTTTTCATTGGTAACAGTTGTTACCGACCACCCTTCCGTCGGTAACAGTTGTTACCGATGAATTTAGCGATGGACATTGTTAATCCCGTCGGGCCCCATCTTCTTGGTCGTTAACGAAGATGGTCTTCTGTTTCTAGTAATTATCAATAGACTCAGCAACTCTCCTCGAATCCGTCGATAACAAATGTTGATGCAGTGTACCGATGTCTCCTCTGTCGGTAGTTTTCTGAATAAAAAAATAACAAATATTAACTATGAAATTTTGGTCAGTAAAATCGTCGATAACTTTATATATATAATTTATAAAATGTTCAACAATACTCCTTGAAATGCTATTGTAAACCCACACAAGTAATATCCAAATATTAACAATCTTAAAAACGTTCAATATTAAAACATCGACACACTAAAACCTTCATATATGATACGTAGTACATAAAACATCTTGATAAATATTATACATAATGCATTAAAAAGATAATGATTTCACTAATACTCGGGCCTAGTGTCACTAGTGGAAGTGGACATCATCAGTGGGCTGGGAACACTAGTGGTGGAACGGGGGGATTCAAATCAGCTAGAGGGGCATCACTAGAGATTGATCAAATAGGCACTTGAAGGGCGAGAACCTCCGAGTTTGAAGTAGGTGCAGTCGATGAAGATGTAGAGAGGACCGAAGCCATAGCAGCTCTAACATGGTCTAACATCGGTTTGAGAAAGAGTGTACACCAAGTGGTTCTGCTAAGAAAATCCCCTCGTCTACTTGTCGAATCAAGTAGAGATGCTCGAAAAAAAAGCCTCTGTACTCCACAACAGCCTCTGCTCCGCATCCACAAAGCATGGGCCGATAGGCACCAAATCCTCTACAAAATAGGCCCGACTACAGGCTATAAGATGAACTACATTCGAACCACCTCCATATAAAGTATAAGGATTATAAAAAGAGGAATATATTAACTGTATAAGCATAGGAAAATCTATTGCTTATGCATAAAAATCCATCGAACATCTTCTCTCAAAACTGTAATTCAGGTTAGTCGCAGCTAAATTAGAATAACAAGAAATTATGATTATTATTATTTTAAAAAAAAACTTGGTCAAAGAAAGGACACTGGCTAACAAGAAAAAAAGAAGAATAGTGACCACTATTCATGCTTCAGAGTGATAAGCCCATAAAACTTATGGTTGCACGGATAAACTAGAAATCCCAAAAAGCACACAATAAAAGAAAATGTGAGCTAAGCACAATGTTACTATGTCATTTGGTCAAATTAACAAACCAATCAACCAGGAAAATGATATTTAATCAACCAAAGCTCAAAAGTAAAGAAAACAATCAGCTTTATGGTATAATATTAATCAGGTTTTTAAGGAGGATTAAGAAGAAAAAGGAAAGAGTTATTGTTATGAGAGCGAATTTCAAGGAGGAAATTTCTCATTTTTTTAAAAAAGGAACTTCCTTTGTTTGAGGAGGAAATTTCTTAAAAGAAATTAAAACTTTTAAGTATTTATCTACTTTATACATTTGAGATATATTTGATAATTGGAGAAAATAATAACAAACGTATTAAGTTATAAGTGTATTTTGAGAAAATCATTAAAGACGTTACTCCATTTTGTGATAGGATATTGATTTGGCTAGTGATATATCCAAGTCAAGTTTTTTAAATCCAAGGAAATCATCTTTTTTCCCCATATTGCCCTCATCAATTACCATTAGGATTTTACTCCTTATAAAATTATGAGATTTTAATTTCCTTCTTCATTTTTTCTTTTTATCATTTACTACTCTTTTCTTCCTGTATCAAGTTTGATTTAAATGAACTTACTTTTTCCTTCCAAATGGGATAAAGCCCCATTGATAGAACACTTTAGCCTAACAAAGCCCAGTTTCAGAAAGATCATGGGCCGACCCAGCGCAATCTATATACATTACAAGAAATAGCATCCCAACTGATTGCCTATAAAAGGTTCATTCTTTCCACATTCACTGCTTATTGAATACTAGCCAATTACTCTTTACTCCTCTTCCAACTACCCTCCTTGGACTCATACTGACTTAGGCATCAGAGTGCCCTTAGGGAGAAGATCCTCATCGGTCTCTAATTATTTTTTGCTTCGTAGAGTATTGAGCACGTGGCTACTAGGAATTCATCAATTGGCGCCACCGTGTTTGACTTATTCTTTCTTTCAGGGACAAGAAATTGTAATTCATGAAAGCCTCAAAGAATAAAGATACTCTCAACCCTAATTCGTTGGACAGCTAAAGTCCAATGCCTGTAGCTACCTACACGGGTAGTAACGTACTAGACATCTTCTTCACCCCCAGCAGAGGTCTTCTTGTATCAATATTGGGTTTAGGGGTCGCTACCCCTGTGAACTAGTCACACTTGCCACAATTCAAACTCGAGTACAAACAATGATGAACGACATCCAAGCCCCATCAAGCTCTTGAGACAACAATTGGAATTACGTGGCCTGTAGCCCCCTTTCTAAAGTTTATCAACAGACCCCGATATTAGAGAGTTGGCTTTCAGGACCTTGGTAAAAAATTTAGACGTCATTTTCTGCTCAAAGAGAAATCAATTCCAGCCTGTGACCACCTATTCACAGTCCGTCAATATCAGTTTGAAACGGTCTGGGTATACATGAAAGGATTCAACAAATAGGCCATGAAAGTACCTAATCTAAGCGATCGGGAACACGTTCAAGCTTACAAACACAGACTTCAATCTTTATCTCTTACCAAGGTCCTTACAACATGGGTTCAGTAGAGGGTAAAGGAAAGAAAATGTACTATCCCCAAGAGCATATTTGACAGCCCTTCAGAGAATGGTTATCGTACCCATATAACCAAGGCTAGTGCCAAGGGCGAATCTGGGGACACTTAGAGCGGCAAGATACCTTTACCCCACTTAAGAAATCCTGCAATAAGATCTTACAAGTTGTAGAATCTTTGGGAATTATCCAAGCCCCAGCAAAAATGGCATCACCCCCAGTAAGAAGAAGCTCAATGAAGTACTGTCAATTACCAAGACCACAGGCATGAAACAGAGCAGTGTATTGAATTAAGAAAAGAAATTGAAAATGCCATCCAACAAGGACTTTTAAAAGATTTCATTGCCCAAAGAGTCAAGCACAGACAGGAGAGCAAGAAGAAGAATAAGAAAGAATATCGAAGTAAGCGGGAAAACTCGTCACGGGGAGCCACTAGGACGTAAAAATCATCAACGTCAAAGGTGGTCGAAAACGAAATCGGGATGAAGAAGATGATGCCCCTTTTCTTGTCATATTAGACATCAACAATCGCACAGTCTGTCGCATCCTGGTAGGCATGGGAAGGGCAACAAATGTCTTATTTAAAGCTACTTTCAACTGGACAGGCATTCCGCTAGGACAAAATAAACCTCACGATATACCTCTTGTGATACCCCTAACCCTGCCACTAGGTCAACTGCGCTGAGTAGGATATTTGCGTGCCTCTCGACACTAAACTATAAGTCTAAAAAGCATAACCTCCTAGGCAACATTTAGAAGTATATATATACAATACACAGCGGAAAACTAAGCAATCTGAACACTAAAATGGAGCTTAAAGTATAGGGTTCGAGAAAACTTCTTATCTTATGGTAATTCCGATACAAAGATAGAAATACTTTACAAACAGCTCGAGTACAAGAGAGCAACACAAAAACATATGTCCTTCCGGAGAGACTCGAACCAAAATCAAATGCGTAAAACTTTAGCGGTCTATTATATCTCTGACCGTCCTGAGTTAATCTGAGAAGAAAACATGATATAGAAAAACGTGAGAGCAAACGCTCAGTGAGTCCACGTGTGTGTGTGCGCTGTAGTGATTTCTTTAAAATAATGATGAAGCAGTTTCACAAAGCAGTTCATGTAATATTATAAGAAAACATTCTCTTTTAATGTTTTAACAAAATTGATGCTTTAACCTACATGAGGGTTCCGAGCGGAGCAGGAAAGTCTAAGCGAATCAAGACACATCAGCGCAGCTTCTACGCCCCGAATTTGAAAGAACATGTAATGCAACAGTGGGGCTCCCCAGACAAAGTCCGGATCCCCAAAACGAGGCCATCGAAACCAGGTTCCCGCATCTCGTAGTCAATACCAGCCGAACACCATACGAGCAATCGATTACAAACAACCGCACTCCCATATCACTGGTCAAAACAGGCTACAGACTCCTGGGGCACCTACCAGGTCTGCCCTGGGGCCAACCTCAGTTTCGAGCCCCTCCTGACTCTCCACTAGGCGACTGTCCTACCGCAGAGCATGATGCGATGTCCACGTAAATACCGATTGGGCCACGCCCTACAGGTACTACGCCCCTCTTCAAGTGGATCCACCCTTAGAGTCAAAAACCCGTCCACGTCATCGGAAAAGGCCCTAGTATGGGGGACTAGCCACATACAGTGCAATCCGCTAACGCGTCCGTTCACTTAATTTTCACCAAACTTTAACCCTAGTCGGAATGAGGTTTTCATATGTATTTACAAATTGAAAGGCCAATTGCCCAGCCATCATAACAGATTCAAGTCATAAACATTTCAGAGCACCAAACATCCTCATCCGCCAGTCATCACATGCTTATGCAAATTTCACAATTATGCCAATGTCAGGCTTATATTCATTCATGTTGAAACATGTAACTTTTCAGGGCCAAAGCATTCTCCAGCTTATGCAGATTTTAGAAACATGCCATGTTTACATTCATGCATGCCAAATCATATAACTTTTCCAAAACAAAGTATTTTCCAACTTATAAATATTTTTAGAAAACCCGTGCACCGTCTAGTTCTTTTTCACAACAATAATCTGTTTTAAAAAGACAACACATATACGGAGCACCGATCCTATACATTTCTAATGAACATGTAACACATCGTGGAGAACATCTCCAATTAATAAAAACATGGCACGTTATACCGTTTCAAAAATAGTAGATATTTTACGATAAGTTTAGATACCATATTTATATAGCCCGTAACTTTTGAAATAACATAATAAAACGGAGTTTGTGGACTCACTTTGATGCAGATCTGGTACTAAGATCCTACAAAATAATAATACAAAAATACTTAATACCTGGGTACTGATCAAATAGTCTTATTCCCTAAATAATATTGAAATCTTACGAAATGAAGTTAGGATATATATATATATATATCCTCAAAAGTAGATCTAAAATCTTATAGTCCCAAAAATTTTTAATTTGATCACTTACTTGTAGCACCTAAATTGCCTAAAATATAGAACCCCGAAATTAAGTTCACAATTAACTATATACTAAAACCCAGAAAGAACCTTTAAATCTTGAAAAAAAAATTAACAAACCTATACTATATAACTATATATATAATCTAACTAAATAAAAAGGAAAGAGTACATGCAAAATTTCTTACCTCAAATTGGAAGATCACCATGGCTGCCCACAAAACTTAAAACAAAAAAAAAGACTTATGATATGTATACTACTATATGGCTGTCGAAATGCTAGCCAAAAAAAGAAAGAAAAAAATATCCTATGAAATATATATATATATATATATAGGTGAAGAGTTAGGGTCTGAAAAAGAAAGAAAAGATAAAGAGAAGTGGAGGTGGTGACGGGTGGTAAGGTGGAGGTGGGAAAAATGTTGCTTAATAGTGAATTTTTTGTTATTTAAAAAAAAAACACACTAGGTATTAAAAATAAAATCCACTTAAAGGCATTCCTAAACCTTAAACCTCAATATAATAAAATTTTATTCTTATTCCTAAGTATCCCCAAAATACCACTAAATGTCAAAAACACTATATTCCACCAATATAGATCCAAACTCTATTTTCATGACATCCTTAATTTTAAATCATGTTAGGTACTTACGGGGTAGGGCGTTACATCCCTGGTAGGATTCATGGGAAGAATTGTTACCTCCATCAGTACTATCACGTTGCCAATAAATATCAATGGTACTTTGTGGGAGTTTGAATTATTTATTGTTGACACACTTTCTCTTGTAATGATTTATGGGACGACTAGAATTAAACACATTCAGATCCTCGATGTCCACATACTTTGAAACAGTAGAAATCCAAACTAGAGCTGAACCTCATGTCGTTAAATAAGATAAAAATATAGGCCGAGAATGTTTCATAGCCTCAAAAGTGGAAACTGAAAACCATGTCATGAAAAGAAACTTAGAAAAGAAGAAGAATCATCTAGAGATTTCCAACCTCTGGGAGAATTTGAATTATTTAGCATAACAAATTCTCAATCGGAAAGGAAAATCAAAACCGGCAAAAACCTCCTGCCACGTGTTTTCAAGGAAATATGTGGAATTCTCTTCTAATTTCAAGACATCTTCTTTTGGACTCCAAATGACCTCGAAACCGTCTCTCGGGATATTGCTGAATACTTTTAGGGAATCCCAGAACAAACCCAACAGACTGAACAAAAAAAGAGGGCGTTTTCACGGCAAAAACAAAATATAATCAGGGAAAACGTGGTCGTACTAACTGCAGGAATAATTAAAACATACTGACTACTACATATGGCTAGCAAACCCAGTGGTCGTACCTAAACATAATGGGGAGTGCATATGTGAATCAATTACACTAACTTGAACAAAGTAATCCCGAATAAGCCTTTTCTCTTGCCCTACATTGATTAGGTGGTCGATGCGGTAGTAGGCCACGAAGTTCTTTGCTTTCTTGATACTTACAAGGGATATCACTATATCCCTATGGCCCTAGAAGACATGGAGAAAATAGCCTTTGTAACTGACGATGGCATCTTTTGTTATACTCGGATGCCCCTTCATGCTAAAGAATGTTAAGGCAGAATTTTAGCAAATGGTAAACAATATTTTCATAATATAGATAAACAAAAACATGGAAGTTTATGTCGACGACCTCATCCTGAAATCTAAAAAAGTGAACGATCTCCCGACAGACATGTGGGAAACATATGACAGGACTCAGAGGACAGGGATGCGATTGAACCCCAAGAAATGTATTTTTGGCGTAACTTCTGGGAAAGTTTGGGATTCATTATATCAGAGTAGGGAATAGAAGTTGACACCGAGAAAATTCAATCGATCTACCAAATGCCATCCCTAAAAAACATAAAAGACGTCCAAAAATTATCTAGGTGCATGTCATATCTTGGCTGATTCTTATCAAAGATAGAGGAGAAAAGCTTGTCATTTTACCGACTTTTAAAAGAAACATTAGTTTCGAATGGACCCCCGATTATCAGAAAGTCTTCGATAAGTTGAAAGAATAACTTAGCCAGACACCCCTGTAAGTTAGTCCAATAGAAGGGAAAACATTGTTTATGTGCTTGGCCGTAACAAAAGGTATTATCAGTGTTGTAATATGCTCTTTGCGTAATGAGAAAATACTGCTTGTTTACTATTTGAGTCATGTATTGGTAGGTGCCGAAACTCAGCACAACCCCTTAGAAATACACATTTTCAGTTTTATTAAATCAGCCAAAAAATTGAAACCATACTTCCAGGTGCACCTGGTAACTGTGCTAAAAAATGTACCTATTAGACGAGTTATACAGAAACTGGACTTTACAGGCTGAATGAAAAATTGGACACTCGAATTAAGTGAATATCACATCGATTTCTATCTAAGGAAAACTAAACAAGCACAAGTCTTGGCTAATTTCGTCGTGGAAAAAACTTTGCTCATCAAAATAGACGCGGGACAGCCTAGGAGGCATCACACCTAAAATGTGGACGGGTCGGCGGGACAAGAACACAAGGGTGCAAGGTTCATTTTGAGAAGTCTCAAAGAGATAGAATTCACATATGCCCTCAAACATAACTTTCCCATTAGCAGTAACGAGTTTGAATATGAAGCAATCCTATCAGGAATTCGTCCGGCCTGGGTGATGAATATAGACCAACTCATAATCCTTGGGGATTCGAAAGTTGTCTTTGGTCATGTTACAGGATCCTTCGAGGCAAAAGAAGAAAACATGAAGAAATACTCCGCTTCAGCAAAAGTACTAGCTTCATGTTTCCGAATTATGTGGTTTGAGGAAATCAATAGAAAGAATAATCAAAGAGTGAATAAGTAATCCAAAGCCATATCTAGGGAGGAGATCCCAGGTCTGTGGCTAGAACCTTTAACCCAAAAAAGCATTGACAATGAAATCATGTGTGTAGAGAAGGAAGGCAACCAAATGACACCAATAAAAAACTACATAATCAATGACTCTTTTCCCAAAGGGGAAGGCGAGGCCCGAAAAATAAGAACCACGGCTACTAGTTGCATCATTCCTGACAGGAACTTGTACAGAATGATGAGAGACTGGCCGTTGCTCAAATGCATGCCCCACGAAGAAAGGAATTATATCCTGAGAGAAATGCATAAAGGAATATGTAGGGCACACATTGCTACCAATGTGTTAGTTCAAAAATCATGCACTACAGCTACTTATGGCCAACAATACGAGAAGGCGTAAGTGAGATGGTACGAGTATGCAACAAATGCCAAGTACATTAAAACGACCATCATGTGCCCTTAAAATGAATATTATCTCTTGATGTCCCCAATCTTGTTTGAGCAATAAGGAATGGACCTCTTCAAAAGGCCGTAGAGGAAAAGAACACTTGGTGGTAGCCATTGATTACTTCACCCGTTAGGTAGAAGTCAAGGCTTTGAGCAGCAACACGTTAAAACAAGTCCAAGATTTCTTTTGGGAAGACATCATTTATACATACAGGATCCCAAAAGTTTTGATAACCGATATGGGAAAAAGTTTGATTGCAAAGCCTTCAAAGCATTTTGTGAAGAACTTGGAATCGACCAGCACTTCGCATTAATGGCATACCCATGGACAAACAGCCTTTCAGAAGTAACCAATAGATCGGATAATGCAAAGTTTAATTAGATTGAGGAACTACTGAATGTGTTATGGTCTTACAGAAGTACTCCAAGGAAGGCGACATGAAAATCCCCGCCTAAACTATATTTCGGCTTAGAAGCCCTGGTACCTACTGAAGTAGGATTACAAGGCTCAAGGAATATCTATTTTAACCCGGAATATAATGATCAACTCTGCGGGAAAATCTTCTTCTTGTCGACGGAATTCGGAATGAGGCGGCACGAAAAGACGAATACTTCAAACGTCTAGCAGCTCGGTATCAAAACTAACGGGTATTAGGGTACAACTATCGGGTATTAGAGTTGGAGACTTTTTGTTTAAATAAAAAAATGAAATTAGTAGACAACAATCTTCAAGGAAATTAGATGCATTCTGGGAAGGACCGTACAAGGTTATCCAAGCTCATAGAAATGGCGCATATGTGTTGGTGGACAGGGAGGGAAGACAGCTAGCCAAAACTTGGAATGATAAGAATATACGTAACTATTACCCGTAGGAAATTGTTTACCCAAATGAAAAGTTAATGAATGCCTACTAAATTGTTTTCTTTTACAAGGTCCACTTTATATGTAGAAGAACCCATTAGACAAATTGTACTTATCATTCAAACGATGTGCAAAATAAGGGCCCTGGGCATACATTTCTTCACGTCAAAAACAACAAAAACAACACAAAACTACCACTACCACCACTTTTAGCGCTACGGCCACCCGACAGTAATCAAAGATCTCCTTCTTCATCTAAAGATTCATCAAACTCATTTATATTCAAGAGGAATGCCGTGAGGGCCATGAACCCATCAAAATGGGGGTAGAATAGACATACAAAAAATCCTGGCATCACAACCCGGTCTTATAATCTAGAGCCATAAGGTGACAACTTAGATCCTGGGGATAATCGCATGCCCAACTGAAGAAGCAGTGAAACACCCTCATGCGTACATACTAGGTATAAAAGTGGTAAGCCATTACGTGTGGCTCCCCTATAACAGTTTGAAGGAAGTGGATAAAAAATTTAGGACAATAAAATAACTGGTAAGGCTCGTCAGATACACTTAGATAAATTCTAAGTACATCAATAAACCAACCAAACATTTGTCCCTCTCAATCGCACAGCTCAAAAGGTCACCCTAGTTTCAAAATAATCCTCTTCGGATTACCAACTGTGGGAACCTAATCAGCAAGCTATGCCCTAACTATTGTCGTAGTCCACTACTAAAGCGTTATATGCAACATAAGAGAACGGAGGAGGATTAGCCATTATTTTTTCTTCTTCTTAGAGAAAATAGAATAATCACAAAGGAGGAATGCTGAAGTTCAAAAACTTCCCTATACTTACAAGATATGAGGGTGGAACCTTTAGTTATAACAATTTAATACTCTTGATAGGGTTGATATATCTTAAAAACTTCAAACAACGCTATTTATAAGGTATAATCATGCCTTGTTGTCGCTCCAAATGTCTGATGAATGTGAAGAGACCTTGAAAATAGAACGTTTGATGGTCTTTTTGTAATATAGCAAGGGCCACGTCATCAAACGATAGTCTATGTAGCACAAAAGTCAAACAAAACAAGAAGTCAGAGGAGCATCGCAGCAGGATCACTACCCGTAACACTAACTCCACAGCTCGCACACTAGATATTAAATGTCCTCTAAACTTGGGGCCCGTTATGGGTGCGCCCGAAACAAGAACACTGGTCTGTTGTATAAACAAAGCTAGCCATATGTGGTTTCTCTCTTTGGCTGCACACATGTTCAAGAAATCATACATAGAAACAAACACAAATCATAAAAATCAGGTAGTCTAACCTAAAAAGTCTCAAACATGTTGAACATTCAATGAAGAAAACAAAATGTTCATAAGATATTTAAAAAAATATCTATTTATTTACAAAGGGACAATTACTTAAATCTTCCTAACATAAATACAAAAGGTTTACTCTGCAGGATGCTCCTCATGGTCAGCTCGGGAGTTTCCAGACAGAACCATTAGATCTTCGGGATCAGAAGCAGCGGCTCATTCAGTGATGGGTTCGCAGGATCAGGCGTTTTGGAAGCGGACCCTAAGGGATCATCGGCAGTAGGGGAAAGCAATTTCATCCCGGATGAAGAAATGTTTCATAAATCAGTGAATCCGTGTGTCCATCTCGCAACACACGAAGGCAATCTCCGGATTCGGGTCATCGATAACATCTCGACTAATAGAGCAAGAGTGCCCATAATGAGGCGGATGATATTGGAATAGACACGCAGTCTCTGCATTCAATTCATAGCCCAAAGTGGCCTTCTAGAAATTAGACACAAGGCTCCGAATTACCTCCCTCATCACTATCACCATCCAATGGTAAAAAAGAGACTGTGCATGAGTTGTGTGCACAAACCTCTCACATAGCCGCTTGAGGAAAAAGGATTCAAAAGACTGATATCGTCCATCACCAGCACTAACAAATGTCCCGATGCAACTCTTTCCACTGGTACAGCCTGAAGGTCCTTCTCCCTCTTTCCCAAACCAGCCTCCAATAACGAGAGTTTTCCTGCCAATTCACCCAATTCTCACTCTTTGGCCTCGCGGGTAAACTCTGCCACTTGGCACCGCTCTTCCAGAGCTGTGAAGCGAGAGTCCTTAAGTTCAGCTTCTACTTTATTCTTCGAAGTTATTAGCTCTGTCTAGATCTTTTTGAGCTTGTTTACTTCTCCTTACACTCGTTTGATGGTTGAGCCTGCATTAATAATGCTTTCAGAGGCCGAGGTGGCTGACCATGATATTTTGGGTACACAACAAAATTTCCTACCCGTACAGCATGTTCTGTCAAATAACAATACGGGTGTTTGGAAACATGGTTACCAGTAATAAACAAGCCTCAACATCTAACAACAACCCACCTGCATGATAGTCACTAGAAAATACTTCGTCAACTCAGGTAAGCTACACCCGAAGTGAAAACCATGTCCTGCGAAAGCACTATGTGGCTAAGCACTTCCACACACACTCGAGAATCAATAACACAATTATTCACATCCACGTTCTATTTGGGCAGAATGACATTTTCTCGCTCCCCGTATCTAATTCTGAAACTGGATACTAATTGAAAAATGGATCACTAATTCGGGGAGCGGGACCTTCTTTGAACGGTAAGTAGACAACTTTACCCTTGTCAATTTGGCAGACGGGTATGCATTGCTCAAAAAAGAACAGAGCAAGGGATATTCAACCTTTTCGGATTAGCAACTGGAGGCTCCCTTTTAGACGTAACAGCAGCAGTATCGACATGTGAGTCAGGAGCTCGATGAACAGTAGGGAAAATACGGGGAGGTGTACTTGATGGATTTGTTGGGGAAATCTGCCACTATTGATTCCGGATAGTTGTCAATCCTCTTCCCCCTCTTCACTATCCTCAGCAGAAAAATCACCTCCTAACAAGGCATAAACATCATCAGAATTCACACCACCTTGTAACAATTGTTGTTGGAACTGCCTCAAAGGTTTACTTGAGGATGCAAGAACCAGAACATGTAAGCATTAGAAGAACAAAAGGAAATAAGCAAAGAAAAGACTAAACTGTTTGAACCTAGAGCACTGAATCCGGTACGCTTATGCTTTGCACACCAAGGAGTAGTCCTAGTGGGAAGAATGCCAGTGACAGTAGAGATCCTCTAGCCCTTGCTGTTCGATTAGCGACTGCCGTAAAAGCACCTGCAAACCTTGATGTTATATCTGTCACCAAACTTTTGCAAGTAGTAAGTTGACCTTCAAGTTCCCCTGACTAAAGACATTTCTCAAAGAGCAGCCACCTTCTTGGGAGGAATATGCCCATCAGATACCCATAACTCTTCTTGGGAGGAGAATTACCTCAACAGGGTACATCTTATACTTAACACCAGTAGAAAAGGAAACTATGGTAACATTACCTAATGGGGTAGGTGGGATATATCTTGAAGGAGTTTGACCAGAATTTCGACTACTAGAAAAGCCATGATCAGACTCGGAAGGCAAAAAACTTAAATTGGGGAAGAAGACAAAAGTAAGAAAGTAATGCATGAAGAAGAAGAAAGGTAGGAATAAACAAGAAGATGAACAATTTACTTACCTTTCAAAGCTGAAGAGGCACGAGAAACAAAACAACAAGACAGGAAGCATCCCTTGGAAAACAAAGCAGTGTGCTAGAGGATAAGGTGGCTATCAAATCAGAAACACGCCATTTAAAAGAGGGCAAATGATGGGATATGATACAATCCCTAAAGCGGATGAAAAGGTAAATATCATGAAAAGATCATTCATAAGATCAATGGCGAAGAAGAACATAGGATTGATAGCTTAGACACTTTTGCTTCACATACATTTTTCACAACTTTCTTGTTATTAAACAAAAATGAAACCTTCATTAACTTTATCTTTAAGGATTATGGAATGCTAAAGTATGCTTGAATTGGAGTTCATTTGGTACATCAAATTGTTAAAGGAAATCATAACATTTGGATTGCATTCCAGTTTTGCTATGTTTTATAAATGAGGAATAATTCAAGCTATAATTGTCCACATGAGATGATCCAAGCTAATATAGATAGGTAACAGAAAGAGCTCCAATTTTGATGAAGACAAGAAGAATTGAATTAGACATCTAAAGGTCCCAAAATGCCCTGGATCTAGAAAACCCGAGCTCGCCAGCTTCTGTCCGAGTTCTGAAGGATAAACTTGATGTTTCATTATTTTAATTCCGGTTTCATTTTACTCCAATGTTTTAATTAAGTGCCTTGTTGCCCAAATTACCCACTAGATATTGGCTTAATTACTAGGGGTAGGATGATGACTTGTATAGCCTATAAATACATATTATTCTCTTGCACTAGAGAACTAATGAATTATGAAATGAAAATTGCAACAATGTTTCTTGAGAGTTTTCCTAGGGTTCTTAGGATTTCTTTTCTTCTCTTTCCTACTAGGGTGATACCCTAGCTAGATTAAACTAGAATCCTTGAATGTGATTTTCAAGAGATTCAAGATCATTTACAATTCTTAATCTTCAAAAGGTGATTCCGCTTTAGTAATTGTTGTTTGTTGTTAGGTCTCATCCTTGTGGAGGATAGGTGAAGATTTTTTTACTCTTTGTTGATTCTTCTATTAGGGGAAAGATTAGTAATTTCTTCAAAAGGGTGTAGTAAATGTTGTTAAGTTTGTTTGAGGGGTTTTCTAATACAAAGACCTAGTAGAAATGATTTTGAGCAAGGATTTTAAGCTTTTCTACAACCTTGAAGGGAGTTCATATCATAAAGCCCCATTGACAGAACACTTTTGGCCTAGCAAAGCCCAATCCATATGAAAACAACACAAAAGATCGTGGGCTGACCCAGCGCGGCCCATCACTACAAGAAATATCAACCCAACTGATTGCCTATAAAAGGTTCACTCTTTCCACATTGATTGCTAATTGAATACTAGAAAATTAATACTTTTTTACTCCTCTTCAAACTACACTCCTTGGACTCATACTAATTTCGGCTCGAAGTAACCTTGGGGAACAGATCCCCATTGGTCTCTAATTATTTTCTGCTTCGCAGGATATTGGGCACGTGGCTGCTAGGGATTCATCACTTCCCAATCAATGTTCTTCAACATCATTACATTAACAATATATATATATATAGCTTCAAACTTGTAAAAATAAAATCCTCATGCAAATAACATTAACTCTTTCACTTCTCATTGAAATAGAACATAAGCATATAATATAACATTTAAAATCTATCATCTTTTCACTTCTTACTATCATGAGAACTCTAAGTTTAAACAAATTTATTATTCAAATCATGCAAAGAACTAATGTAGATTAATCTTTAAAGTAAACTATGAAAAAAATTCCTTTACATATGAGGTGTAACTTCCGTGGATATACTATTAAAATTCTTCCCTAGAACCTATAAACGATGAATATACAAACGGAGGAAAGAAACTATTACATGTAAACTATCAAGATTCAGTGGTATTTATATATTTTGTATATTTTGATAAGTTGATCTCATCTTCAAGTAGCATACTCAATCATACTTCCCTATGAGCAAACGAGAATGGAAAAGTTAAGAAATATCAATGAATTATAAAGTAAAAACTAATATGTATATATATTAAGGCACTCCAAGCTAGAAGATTGAGCAACCCAAAATTTTAGTAGCACTACTTGTTTTTATTCCTATAAAACAAAAATCAAATGCTTATCTTTTACTACTAATTCATTGAAAATTCATCACAAGTCTGGAAATGCTACTCAAGTGAAACAAATCCATTGATATTGGATCATCAATAAAGCTTTGAATCTGATCTTCATTCAAAGTGTTTCTGATCATTTAGCTTGAAAGACCATCATATTTTCTATCCATATGATTTCTACGCTTTAATGACGCTTCAACGATTTCAAAAAGTGATGGATCCCTAATTTTCAAACTTGAACCTTCCCTTTATTCCCAAGAGGTGGTCTATCTTTTCCTTGCTGAAAATTAGGCTCAAAACTTAGAGGTACTTGTTCATCAAGAAGCTTAGATAGTTTATCATGAACATACTCATTTTCTGCCAAAGGCAATTATTGATACTTGTTCTGTAACTTGGTAAGCAACCCATTTAGAACACACTCACATTATCTCATCCTCACTAAAAAAGGAATCTCATGTATCACTCTGTCATTGAGAATGTATTGCTTCAATCGGTATTACTTGCTCTTTCCAACCACTCATCATATGTGCACAAGTTAACCCCACAATCGCCTTAAATGTACTACTACATGTTTGACTCATAGTGTGATTTTTCATCATCTCAAACTATTTCTCTAACTCTCCCAAGGCAAAAACTGATAAATGAGTCACGACTTATTGAAAAAATGGAATATTACATTTGTGAGGAACCTTAATCCTTTCACTTGAGATTCTAGCCTTAATTTCTCGTATGTCATTCTCAAGTGCTAGAGACATTTTTCTCTTGAGACCCAAAATATCTCCAATTGACACTAATAAATATTTTTTCAATTTTGAATGTGCATTTTCTGCTCCTGAAGAAGTATGATTTCTAAAGTGCAAACAATTTTCTATCCATGCATGCATGCAACACTCTTTATAGGGCAAGAATGTCTTTCAAATATAATTCAAAATATCACCCCTTTTTTTTTTACAATAACTGTTGTTGATGTCATGCTTGTCTATAAAGGTCTTCTGTTGAAGAATATGCAACCCTATTCCAAGCAGCCAAAACATCTTGCCAACCTTCTTTAGTATCAAAATATGATTTACATTTAGAGGCTATATTCTTCTAAATATGCTAAACATATAACAAATTTGAAGCCAAAAGAAAAACCACTCAGATTGCTTTCATTAGTACCAACTCCTTAGTAGTCACTATAATAGATGGATAAATACCATGACCAAGTATCTTAGTAAAAGTAGCTAATGCCCATTCATAGTCTTCATGACCTTTTTTTTCCTGAGAATGCAAAGCAAGAGTAGAAGGATGTGTTAAAACTGGTGATCCCTATGATTTTAAGCAATGGCATTCTATAGCGATTAGTCCTATAGGTGCTATACATAACAAAGATAGTTGAATAACTTTTACTTAAATATAACTAAATCAGGATGTAGAAGAGATGAGTTACACAACCTTCACTATCTCGTTTCCAGTTAAATAAAAGTTTAGACTTACCAAATTCTTCAAATAAAATTTGAATCATGGAGCGCCCTTTCAAGCTTTGATACAAAATTTTGCTCCTTATGTTGTAGATGTCCCTCACTACCACTTGAGTATTAGAATTCTTTTGACGAATCGATGAAAGAATTTGGCAAGCTGGAATATCAGCTCTATTCATTTTATCAATAATATTGATCTCTCCCTCCAAGAAAACACGTTCACAAGGATGTCCACAAATTTCCTTAGAAGCTTCATGATTATGATTGTCATATTTAATCAATAATGCCCAATAACCATCTTCATGCCTCTTCCCATAGATTCTAAACAAATTTGTTAGGCGAGTTGATGTCTTCCTCTACCTTTCTTCACTCAGGATATATTTATCTAAATATTTCCCTCTACGATCACAACCAATTCACACATACTTGTCCTTCCTAGAAAATTTTATGGATCAATTGTAACCTTGCTTAGAGTAAAACTCTATTGCAACTTTTATAACATCATCACTGGTTTCAAACTTGGCACCAAGTAGTTGTGACATGTTCAATTCCTTATCTTGAGATAGTTGTATAATTCTAGCACTATTTCTATTCTCTTGATTCTTATTGTTTAACATTTTGGTTATAAACTCTACAAAATAGAGGAAAAGAGCGGAAAAGATGTTGATTGAAATGATAGAGAAAGAAACGTTGTTCAAGACAAAATTGAAAATTGAGTAGAAAGTAGCTTCTTAGGAATTTGCAAATAGCAAAAGAAAATCTTCAAGAGCAACATTAGATATATATTTCTCTTCATGAAGCAATAGTATAATATACAGGAAAAATAAATTAACCAAACTAGCCTCTAACAAATTATCTTATCTAACTTTAAAATTTTCAAACATTAGATTATCGATATTATGTGTTGCCCGTACTTAAACATTCAATTAAATTGAAGAAAACTCCATATAGTAAAGAAAATCAGGATCTATGACATAGTTGGATAATAAATTGTCTAATGGAAAAAAAGAATGAATTCAGCCCCCTTCAATCGTAGATTCAGAAACTTTGATAAGAACATAATAGTTTCTACACTTCAATCTCAATCCACACTTTATTTTCACCCATTGAGGATGAAATAAACGAGTTTTGTGAAACTACCGTGAAAGTTTTTTTGTTTCAGGAGAAACAAACTGCCAAACTAAGTGTGGTAGAAACTATTTCATTACCTATTTCTCTCCATCTAATTGTGCTTCTAATAAGGTCGCAGCACTGCTTTAAATCCCTTGGATAGAAAATAGTCCCTAAGGAAATGAAAATTTGTTGTATCTGGTATATTATCATTCTAGCAAGTGGCAAGTAGCGACCAAATGTATTAAAAACATAAAGTAGCAAGAGAAAAAATATTTGTTTTATATAGAGAACATCCATTGTAGAAACCTTGAAGCATCATCCCAATAATTTAAACCAATTAACCATCTCAATAAGAAATATAGAGCAAAAAACTGAGCATTAAAAAATCAACCAAAAAAATTTCGGTTCGGATCGTTTGTAACATTTCTTACAACTCTCTATAATATTCCTAATTTGGTACATTTTATTAATAAAACCCACCAAATAAAAGCTAAACCTAAGGGAAATCTTTACAAACTTGCAGGCAACGGATTCTGTAAATTCTGTAATTAAATGGGCTTCAATTTGGAAAAGATTGGTCAAGCTCTTTTTGACCGATTAGAGAAAGTCAAGAATTTTCAAAAGAACTTATGATGTCCCAAAAAAATGTATATGTAATACTAAAGAACTAATACACTCTCCAATTCTTAGATGTTATCCTAAGTAATTGAACAAGAAAGAAGATCAATTTTTTAGTAATCTTTTGCCTATGTGCGTGAAGGTGAGCAGAAGCACAAACATCCCCAAGAAACTACTAAAAATGGACTCAAGAATGATCACCTATAGATTGAGAAGTGTTTCTGTGCAATTTTTAAAACCCCAATTGCCTTTTGAAACAAAGACTCAGTAGCAATATTCAGAGAGTGGCAAATTAGACACGAGTGCAACGGCATGAAGCTCTTAAAATTGCAGAATAAGAAAAAAAAAAAAAAGACAACGTAGGTGTTGCATTGGCGTATGGAGGAAGAGGGAGGGGTTGTATCGGCTAGGCTCTGGTGTTGGTGTTTTGGACTTTATGTTCTCGTATCAAGAATAGAGGGAAGAGAAAGAGGAAACTGGGGAGAAAGGGTGAAAGTTTGGTATGAAAAGAGGGAAAAGTAAATACTACTTTTATTTCAAATACAGTACGTTAACCTTATATTATGAAAGGAGATAGTACTATTTACCAAGGGCAATATGGGAAAAAAAGGATTCCCCTAGGCTTAAAAAACAATGCCTTGAATATCACTAGTGGATAGATAGGGTTTGCCATCATTTTACTGATATGAAATTGAGAAATATATACAAACTTTCTTCTTGTTCTCCCAAATAGTAGTTTGCTACTAATAGTCTTCTCCTCAAGATATGTACAGACCACTTACAAAAGATGGAGAGGACTACAGTGTTAAGGAAATATATAACAATAAAACATGGATGTTAAATAAACTTTCTTTTTTATACTTCCTAATGAACCTCAAGATCTTATCCTCACCACTCCTTTGAAAATTATGCAACCCTTACAAGACACTTTCTCATGGAAATATGATAATACTTGTAGATTTAGCACCAAATTAGTATGCTTATCTTTTAGCCTCTAAATTAGGGCAACTTTCCTACCCTACTCTTCGTGCTCCAAATCTTTCTTGGATATGGAAAATTCACACTATTCAGAAAATTAAACATTTTCTTTCGCTTGCATTCTATGATAGATTGCCGCATAATTTCTTCTTGAAGAAAAGAATAATCTCACAAAGTGAGTCTTGCCCTACTTGCTTCAATGAAGTGGAAAATACTGACCATATTCTTCTAAACTGTTCTATAGCTAAGCAATTTTGGACTAGTATTAACCATATCCTAACTAATAATATCGCTTCTTGTTTATATTTGTAAACTAATTGGGCCAGTGTTTACACATTTTCTCTTCTAAGCCCATGTTCTTTAATCCATGTGATAAGTTGGATTGAGCTTCACAACCCAAATAGGATAAGTGTATGTCTAATTCAACATGTCAAACGGGCTGGGCTGGTAAACAACCCAATCTCCTTGAGTCTTCCCAGGTGACTTGACTGTTGCTTCTTTGAAGAGGTCTTCCAGGTAACAGGATGTTCTGTTATTGAACCATCCTTCCAGATGACTGTTCTGTTGTTTAAATAGAATCACTCTAAATACTCTTATCCTTTCTTGTTGCTGATAGATGAGACGTGACTGTTCATTCTGTGTGAAGCCTTGTTCTTTTCTCTCTTCTTCTTCTTTGCAGATTCTTGTCTCTGTTTGTTCTCTATGAATTCTTTTGTTACTGCCACCGTTAGTCACCATTTCAGGTTGACCACGTGCTTGGGTAGTTTGTGAAGGAGAGAACCGAAAGTGAGAGATTAGATTATTGTTGTGTGAGGCTTATCCATTGCTGAGGGTTTGATCGAGATTCTGACATATAGAGAAAAACCGGTCTTTATCATTCGTTTTGATCGTCCAAATATCTCTGTTCCCTTCTTTCACAGAAATCGATAGTCCGTTTTCTTCAGTGCTGGCGTCCGTTTTTTATAACCGGACGTCCAGTTTTGGTTTCAGTCGTCTAGTTTTGTCTTGTAGCAAAAATCGAACGTTCGATTTTTGCCAGGCTCATCCTGTTTTATTTATCTGTTTTGCAGGTATTTATAGAAGAAAGAGAAGTCTGTCTCATCTATTTTTGAAGAGCTTTGATTAAAGTTGTTATCTGGTTCGATCGTCCAATTTTTGTAATAGATTAGTAATTTCTTGTTCTTCCGCTCTTTTGCTCTTGTAATAGTTTTCCGTAGAGGTTTTATGTTAATGTAACAAGGCTGATCACCAGAGCAACTATTCTTAATAGTGGTATCAAAGCTTAGGCTCTTCCCAACAAGCGGTATCAGAGCCAGAAAGAAAGTCGATCTTTCTGGTGTCTGGTGTCTGTTACATTCCACCAGCGACGCAGACATCATCCGAAGCCTCCCAGGTTGCATTCCAGACTCACGGGAACTATTGAGTTCCGTGAATCTGACACAGGTCACTATTACTATTTTTGCTTTCCTTTCTTTTAAAGTTTATTGTCCTAATATATACATATTTTGCTGCTTGTATCTTTGATTACAGACCAAATTTTTGTGATTTCTGTTTTTCTCTGAAAAACCAAAACCCAAGCCTGGCTTAAGTTCTATTGAGACTTCAAGTATCTGTATCTTGATGTTTTTTTCTTATTTGGTTGCAATTTTTTTTATTGTTCGTGATTGTTGAGATTGTTCGTTTGTCTGTTTGGGGGCTGTTGCTCAACCTGTGATTATCTATACTGTTTCTCTGATGATCATCTGTTTTGTTGCTGTTGTTTTGCCTTTATTATCTGATTGATCTATTGTGAGTTTATTATCTACATAATGCCTGTTTTTCTAGTTGTATTGTTTTTCCGGGCTATGTTTGAGACAAAACTTTTTCTTAAATCTTTTATTTTTCGCACATTACTCTTATTTGCCACTGTTTAACATGTCTGTTCCAAAACTTGAAATAGACAAGTTTGATGGCAAATCTGATTTTGTAATGTGGCGCAGAAAAATGAAAGTTGTTTTAGTCCAAAACAAGATTGCACTCGCTCTTTCCACTCCTGACACGTATCCGGAATCTTAGACGAGAAATACTAGCTGAAAAACTTGGTGATGCACATAGCTGTCTCACTTTGCATTTGAAAGATAATGTTTTAAGAAAAATAAATGAAACAAACAATGCTTATGAAATCTAGACAAAACTTAAAAAACTTTACTTGGGAAAGTCTTTATAAATAAAAATCTATTTAAAGGAACAACTCTTTGGCTTCAAAATGTGTGTGTCGAAATCTCTTTCTGAAAACATGGATGATTTAAACAAAATTGTTTTAGAGCTCCAAAATGTTGGAGAAAACATTTCTGATAAAACCATGTTGTGGCATAATCGATTGGCCACATTAATGAAAAAGGTTTTGATTACTTACACAAACAAAATCTTGTAAATGGTAATGAAATCACTTCTTGAAATTTTTGTGATCATTATGTTCTTGGCAACCAACATAAATTCAGTTTTTCTGCTGGCACACACAAATCCACTATTGTTCTTGATTATGTGCACTGTGATCTTTGGGGACCTAAAAAGGTACCCACTTTTGGTGGCAATGTTTATTTACTTTCTATTGTTGATGATATTTCTCGGCATGTTTGGGTGTTTCTTTTGAAAATCAAAGATCAAACTTTTCAAAAGTTTAATGAATGGAAACATTTTGCCGAATATGGAACCGGAAAAAAGCTAAAGGTTTTAAGAACGATAACGGTTTGGAATTTTGTAACAAAAAGTTTCATGATTTATGTTCTTTGCATGGCATTGTTCATCATGGAACTGTTAGGCACAACCGACAACAAAATGAGGTACCTAAGAGGATGAACCGAACCATTATGAACAAAGTTAGGTGTCTTTTGGTGTGATCTGGGGTTCCAAAACCTTTTTGGGGAAAGGCTGTTAGTACAGCAGTTTACCTTATAAATAGGTCACCTTCCACAACCATAAACTTTAAGACTCCCAGAGAATTGTGGTCAGGCCAACCACCAAACCTTTCCAACCTTAGAGTGTTTGGGTGTGCTTCTTTTGCACATCAAAGGGAAGGGAAGTTAGACTCTAGATCTAAGAAGGGAGTGTTTATAGGCTATCCTAGTGGGGTGAAAAGTTACAGAGTGGGGCTTAGAGTTGAACCAGGTGTAAGGGTAGTCGTGAGTAGAGATGTAGTCTTTAACGAGCTAGACATGCCCTGTCTTAGAACTGAAACCAAACCCGAGAGTTCTTCTGGTGCACCTGTAGTTGAGAACATTGCTGTGGAGGTGGAGGTCACCTCCGAACCTTCTCTTGAGCACACACTAGAACCTGAGCCAACAAGGAGTCTAGTGTTCCTGAACCCGATGAGCTAATTTTAGATAATTTTGATAATGATGAGGATCATCCAGAAGCACAAGCACAAGCCCTTAGAGATTACCAACTATTGAGGGATAGGGTTAGAAGAGAGATAAGGAAACCTCCTAGGTATGGTTATTTATCCATTGTCTCTTACGCTTTTGCTGCTGCATTTTTTGTTGAAGAGAAATACCTGTTTTTTTTTCTAATGTTTTAAAGAGTCCTAATCGCTCTTTGTGGATGCATGCTATGGATGAAGAAATATCTTCTTTGCATAAGAACAAAACTTGGGTGCTCGTGCCTAAACCACCTAAACAAAAATTGATTGATTGTAAAATGGATTTTCAAAGTTAAAGAACCTGAATCTGTTAATGAACCTCCAAGGTTCAAGGCAAGATTGGTTGCAAAAAGTTTTTCTCAAGTTGAAAGTATTGATTTCAATGAGATCTTTTCTCTTGTTGTTAAGTATAAAACTATCAGAATTATGCTTGTTGTTGTTACCTTGTTTGATCTTGTGCTTGAACAGTTGGATGTTAAAACTGCTTTTTTGCATGGTGAAGGTGATGAAACCATTTATATGTGCCAACTACCTGGTTTTGTGGTGAAAGGTAAGGAGCATATGGCTTGTCTGTTGAAGAAGTCCTTATATGAGCTTAAACAATCACCTAGACAGTGGTATAAAATGTTTCACTCTTTTGTGCTTAAAACTAGTTTTGTTAAAAGTAATTATGATAGTTTCTTGTATTTTTCTGGTGATACTGTTGATAATGCCATCTATTTGCTTCTTTATGTTGATGATATGCTTATTGCCTGTAAGCATATAGATAAGATTTTGCATTTGAAATCTTTGTTGAAATTAGAGTTTGAGATGAAGGATCTTGGATCTGCCTTTAGAATTCTAGGCATGAACATTGATAGGGTTAGAGTTGACCATTCTTTGTTTATATCTCAGAAGTTCTTCTTACAGAAAATTGTTTCAAAATTTTCTATGAATTTGTGTAAGCCTGTTTGTAACCCTCTTGCCAGCCATTTTCATCTTTCTTCTATAACCTGTCCCAAAACTAAAAATGAAAAGAAAGATATGGCCAAAATCCCTTATAGAATGACTATAGGATCTGTCATGTATTCCATGATTTCCACCCTTCCTGGTACTGCTTATTCCATAAGCCTTTTAAGCCATTTTATATCTAATTCAGGTAGGGTCATTAGGCCACTCTTAAGTGGCTATTAAGATACATTAATGGGACGCTTGATAGAGGCTTGCATTATCATAACAGGTCTGAACATTTTGAGTTGGTCGGTTATGTTGACTCCAATTTTGCAGGTGATAGAAAAAGTAGAATGTCTACAACTTATTATTTCTTTACCCTTGTAGGTAACTATTTTTCTTGGAAATCACAACTACAGCCTGTAGTCACTCTTTCGACTACGGAGGCTGAATATATTGCCGCCACAGAGGCAATTAAAGAAGCCATCTGGCTTCAGGGGCTTTTATCTGAACTGCATCTTATACATTCTAAAGCTGTCATTTTTACTAATAGTCAGAGTTGTCTTCATTTGTGTAAAAATCGTGTTTATCATGAAAGAACTAAACATATAGATATTAAGTATCATTTCATTCATAAAAAGGTTTCGAATGGTATTGTTAATAAAGACTAAATTAGTACTGAAGATAATCCTGCTGATTTTGGTACTAAAGTGGTGACAACTGACAAGTTTGTTTTGTGTAGAGACCATCTACATATTGATGCACGTTGATTATTTCAGCTAAGAAGTTTACTAAAATATGTTCAAGGTGGAGTTTAAAAGCTAATTCGGCCAGTGTTCACACATTTTCTCTTGTAAGCCCGAGTTCTTTAATCTTTGTGATGAGTTGGACTAAGCCTCACAACCCAAATAGGATAAGGGTATGTCTAATTCAAGATCCCGGGCGGGCTGGGCTAGTAAACAGCCCAATCTCCTTGAGTCTTCCCAGGTGACTTGACTGTTGTTTCTTTGAAGAGGTCTTCCAGGTAATAGGATTGTTCTGTTATTGAACGATCCGTCCAGATAATTGTTCTGTTATTTGAATAAGTCTACTATAGAATCACTATAAATACTCTCATCCTTTCTTGTTGCTCATAGATGAGACGTGATTGTTTATTCTGTGTGAAGCTTTCTTCTTTTCTCCCTTCTTCTTCTCTACAGATTCTTGTTTCTATTTGTTCTCTTTGAATTCTTCTGTTACTGCCGCCGTTTAGTCACCATTTCTGGTTGACCACGTGCTTAGGTAGTTTGTGAAGGAGAGAACCGAAAGTGAGAGATTAGATTGTTGTTGTGTGAGGCTCATCCGTTGTTGTGTGAGGCTCATCCATTGCCGAGGGTTTCTCCTTCTCATCCGTTTTGATCGTCCGAATATCTCTGTTCCCTTCTTTCACAGAAATCGGTCGTCCGTTTTCTTCTGTGTTGGTGTCCGTTTTTCATAACCAGACGTCCGGTTTTCGTTTCGGTCGTCCGATTTTGTCTTTTTTCGATTTTTGCCAGGCTTATTCTGTTTTGTTTATCTGTTTTGCAAGTATTTAAAGAAGAAATAGAAGTCTGATCCATTTTTGAAGAGCTTTGATTAGAGTTGTTATCCGGTTCCATCATCCGGTATTTGTAATAGATTAGTAATTTCTTGTTCTTCTGCTCTTTTGCTGTTGGAATTGGTTTCTGTGGAGGTTTTAGGTCAATGTAACAGGGCTGATCACCAGAGCAACTATTCTTAACAGTGGTATGAGAGGTTTGGCTCTTTCCAACAATATTCAACTAAGTCTCTACAAAATTGGCTTATTGAGAATGGAAAGAAAGCTGATCATATCCTATTAACAAACATTCCTTGGAACACTTTCTTTTCTATTAGCTGCTGGCTTCTACGGATTCATAGGAATAATATAATTTTCAGAAACACTCAACAAGCTTTTGATGCTATTCCGTTATCTCAAGAATCATTGAGTTCATTTCTTTGTCAGAAATCAAAACACACAGCGGGTACTGAAAATTTTGTTTTACTAAAATGGCTTCCCCCTTCACCTGATTTTTTAAAATTGAATGCTGATGGTGCTGCAAAATAGAATCCTGGTAAGGGTGGAGCTGGTGGTTTGTTGAGAAATCAAGGTAAAATGTTACTTGGATATCAGGTAAGATTACCTTATACAACTCCTGGCTCTAAGATATGGTATCTATCTTGCTGTCAAATTAAAAAAGTACAAAAATTAGAAATAAACAGACTCAAAGATTACTAAATTATTCCTTAAAGATGATAAGTTGTGTAATCATGAGCATATTATTTCCGATTGCAGAGCACTACTATCTCTAATTCCGGTGTGGATCCTGAAGCACGTTTATCGAAAAACTAATCATGCAGCGTACCGGCTGGTTAAAAAGGCTACAAATATACAAGAGAGATTTAAAGTGAGGCTAACGCCAATGGAGAAATTGAGTGTTATTCTGGAAATGATGTAAAAGTATCTATCACCTAGGAAGGTTTTGTGTATCACTTATATTGTCTCCACTGCATATTTTTGCCACTCATGTACTCTTAAAAGTAATAAAATAAAGCCTTTTCTTTGCCGGAAAAAAATATTCCTTTTATTTTAAAATAAATATATTTCTATACAAAATATTTTATTTAATAATAATTATCTTTCTACAATTCTCAATAAGCATTTGTACTTTTTTTTAATTTTATTCTCTTCTTGTTCCTTATTTATTTCTCCCATCTTTCTTACTTTATATTTCTCTCTATATTTATAAAGGATATATTAATAAAGTGTTTAACAAATTTTAAAACTCTTAATATATGTGTCTAGAGTTAAAAAAGATTTTTATTTTAAAACGGGGTAGTATATATATTTATATATTTTCTGTTCCTTCTTTATGGTAATTGCACCTTGAAGGTTTCAGACGAGCTATTCACTTCTCCTAATTTACTATAGCCCATTTGGAGATGACTACCTAGGCACTCGCATATTACCGCCACTTTCTGCCTATAAATAATTGCTTTAGGAGACTAAACAACAGTTCTTTTGAAGATCAAACTATTTAGTCTTCAATTCTGATTGAACACTTTCTCTCGTAAATGATCTGTTCCTCTTTTCTTTTCCTTCATCCTATTTCATTAATTTTCTTTCCTTAGTAAATTATATTTCTGTCTCTTGCTATCTCCTTCTCACCAGATTTAGTTATCACTACATTCTTGTGTTCCTTTAGCAAGCTTAAATGAGTTTAGTGATGCAGCAAGTAGCATAGAAAATTTTCATAAGAATAATTAAAAATTAAACTTAACAAGAACACGATTTTTAATATTAGAAAATTTTGAAGTAGATAATATATTGATAATAGGTTCTATGCCTTCAACTAAAAGGTTGAAGTAGTATTTATAATGCTATAACACCTTTCATTAACCCTATTTAGGAAACTAAAAACTATCCTCATTAAACTTTAGTAAAATCAAAGTCTTAAGAACACCATAATACATAAAAAGACTTAAAATCACCTAGAAAATACTAGAACAAAAACAAAGACTAAAAATCATTTTTCTTAATATCTTGAAATAATCAAAAATCGTTTTCTCAATTTCTTGGACTTAATTGCTGATTTCTTCTTTTTGTATTGACCTGTAAATGCTTCACTTACTTGCTCTTCAGCATCTAGGGTAAAACTCTAGAGTGTAATTCGTTTTTTAGATTAATCTCTAATTTATACGGAGGTTTTAAATGCTTTGAGCAGGTGCCTAGCAAATTTAGAGATCGTTAAAGCTTTAAAGAATTTTAATATGCTAATAATCCTTATATTCATCAATTTAGGTCTTTGATGGATTTAAGGATGTTAAATTTAATTTTCTTGAATACCGGATATTTGGGGTCTAACCATTTTATGTTTAGTATATATATTAGTGTGTGAAAATTCATCTTCAAAGCTACTTTGAGTAATAAAATATTTCGCACAAAATATTTATATATATTATATGGCATTACTATGTTTTTAAGTTATTCTTTAAAAATAAAATAACTAGTTATTGATATTTGTTTGGCTGAAATTCGCTTCGAAGGTAGACTGGAATAATAAAACTATCTTGAAAGGCATCACAGACAAAATGACAATAAATTTCGATGTGTTTAGTTCGTTCATGAAAAACAAGATTTTTGGTAATGTAAAGAGTAGCCTGGTTATCACAATGTAACAGAATAGGGCGAGAGATAGGCACATAAAGATCACGTAGTAGGCTAGATAACCACTTTAATTCACATAAAGTCATTGCCATAGAATGATATTCAGCTTCGGCAGAAGAACGAGAAAAAGTATATCGTTTCTTTGTTTTCCATGAAATTGGGGACCCACCAAGTGAAATAAAATAGCCAGTGATAGAGCGTCGAGCAATTGGATAGGTAGCCCAATCAGAGTCACAATATGCAGTCAATAATAGTGGTGATTTAGATTAGAGAAAAATACCACGACCAGGATTACCTTTGAGATAGTGCACAACGCGGATAACAGCATCCAAATGAGCATGGCGAGGGGCGTGCATAAACTGAGTGAGTGTATGGACTGCGGAGGCAATCTCAGGTCTAGTAAGAGTAAGATAAATCAGTTTCTCAATAAGTCTGCGGTAGTGATCTAGTTTATCAAAGAAAGGTCCAGAAGCTTTGGCCAACTGATGATTAGGTTCTGTAGGAGTAGACACTGGTTTGGCTCCTAACATACCAGTTTCAGAGAGAATTTCCAAAGTGTACTTGCGTTGGCATAAAAATAAACCCGAAGGATTTCAGGCAATTTCGATACACAAAAAAAATTTAAGAGGACCCAAATCCTTCATATGAAAACACTTATGTAAAGAAGCTTTGAATTTATTGAGGATGGGTAGTGAGTTTCCAGTAAGTAATAAATCATCCATATAAATGAGAACATATAAAAAAATATTTTTTTCGAGAGTATGTGAAGAGAGAATAATCCGCATAGGATTGAGAAAAGCCACACTTACAAAGGGCTGGAATAAGCTTGGAAAACCAACATCGAGGAACTTGGTGAAGACCATATAAAGATTTCTTTAGAAGACAAACATGTTCTCGGATGGAGGGACGAAAACCAGGTGGTGGTCGCATGTAGACTTCTTCCTGTAAATCTCCATGAAGAAAGCATTGTGGACATCCATCTTATGCATAGGGCGATTTCGAGCAGTAGCAATAGAAAGCAAGGTGCGAACGGTGACCATTTTAGCAACTAGGGCAAAGGTATCTGTGAAATCAATACCTGCTAGTTGTGTGTTTCCCAAGATCACCAAGCGTGCTTTATATCGTTTAGTGGTGCCATCGGCTTTGTATTTAATGTGAAAGACCCATTTACTCCCAAGAGCCCGTTTTCCAAGAGGCAAGGATGTAAAGGACCACGTGTCATTTTTTTCGAGTGCATCAATTTCTTGACGTATAGCAGCTTGCCATTTAGGATTTGATACGGCTTCAGAGTAGGTGGTAGGTTCAGATTCGGTGGCTACGGATGCTAAAAAATGTCTGTAGGAAGGAGAAATTTTTTCATAATCGACAAAGTATTTTATGGGATAAAGGGACATACCTGAGAGATCTAAAGAGGGTGAGAGAGCAGAGGAGGAATGGGATATAGAAGACTTCCAGATGTCATTGCAATCATAACATCGAAGTCGGGCTGGAATATTTTTTATTCTAGTGCTTTTTCGAGTTCCAATATTAGCCGATTTTCTTGTAAATTTTGTTGAGCAAATTCGGATGAATTAGAGAGGCTTGAAGTAGACTGGATTGGCCCTCCGAAAGAAATGCCTTCTGGTTGCTGAAATTGGGCTGGCAGATGTTGTTAGGCTGGGGATTGTGGTGATGGGCTGCGGGAGGAGAGCTGCTGGGTAGGAGCCGCATTTGGGCCGCAAGAGGGAGGGATTCGTTGGTCAGTTGGGTCTCAAGAAAGTGAAGCTGTTGGGCCACACGCAGGGGCTGGACCTAGGCTGTGCTGCAGATCGTCTGGGCCAGGCGGCTGATCTTTCGGGCCGCGCGCAGCTGGGCAGTTTGGCCACAAGGTGGGCTGTCTGGTTCTGGTGAGAAGTGTAGGTCTTGTGGGTTCGGCTGCTGAGTTTCTGGTTCTTGCTGTTGGGCTGATGTATTTTGTGGATTTGTTTCAGCTGCTGGACTCATACTCCCCTTATCTTTGGAGGACAAAATTTGTTCTCCAAAAATGTATAATTGTTTAAAGTCTGTAGTATTTATAGAAGTATTGGATTGCTCTTGGTAGGGGGAACCTCGTCTCATCAAAAATTACATCTCGGGATAAGATAAACTTCTTTGCTTACAAGTTATAAAATCGCCAACCTTTCTTGTTATATGGATATCCAAGAAAGACACAAATTCTACTTCTGGCTCTAAATTTATCTCTAGATAAATCATGATCATGAACATAAGTTAAACATCCAAAGCTTTTAGTGTGAGAATAAGATGGCTTCTTCCCATATAGTAATTCATAAGGAGTTTTTCCATGTAATAATGAGGAGGGTGTGCAATTGATAAGATATCCGACGGTGAATACACATTCTTCCCAAATTTTATGGGCAAATTTGCTGGAAAACGCAAAGTCCCAGCAATGTTTAGAATATGTAGATGTTTTGGTTCAACCTTATCATTTTGTTGTGGGGTGCCAGCAGTAGTAGTTTGATGCAGCATGCCATGAGTTGAAAAATACGTCTTTAAACATGTAAATTCTATGCCATTGTCACTCCGTACTACTTTGATGGTTTTCTGAAATTAAGTTTTTATCATAGCAAAGTAATCTCTTAGAATAGGTGCAACTTCACTTTCAGAGATTAGATATATCCAAAGGGTCCTAAAGTAATCATCAAGTATGGTAAGAAAATATGAGGCACCTATAGTAAATGGAGTTTTGTATGGCCCCCACAAATCACAATGGATTAAATAAAAAATTTCAGATGCTTTATTATCACTTAGAGGGAAACAATCACGAGATTGTTTAGCTTGTAGACATATATTGCAAGGAACAATTCTAGTGCTAGAGTTTTAGAAATTCCCAAAAAATTATTCACCACAAAATCCGAAGGATGTCCCGACCTTATATGCCATATTATTCCGGAATTCAAAGCAGTACTAGAAAAAGCATACAATGCTGATGATTTCATCGGCTTGTAGAAGAAAATCTCATTCCTCTGCTCATCCACTCGGATCGGCCTCATCGAGATACGGTCCTGTATAACACCAAAATTGTCAGAAAGGGTGATAAAACACCGTGAGTCTCGGGCCAATTGAGATAAGGAAATTAGGTTGCATTTAAGTTCGAGACTTAAAAGCATATTTAGGAGATTGAGTTAGGAGTTAAGGAGACTGTTCCTTCTTGTAGAGCAACTGCCTTAGCTCCATTAGGCAGACCAATAGTATATGGGTAGAGATTATTTAAATTGCTTAAAAAATCTTTCCTACCAGTCATATGATGAGAACATCCTGAATCCAAAATCCATAAATTTTTCATACCAGATAATTTTTCGGATTGAGGTATATTTGAATTATTTATGGCAGTCAACAACTTTGACCATTGGTCAGCTGTCAAAAATTGAAGGTTCGGCCCATTGTTGCTAGCGTTCAGCCCGTTTGGCCCGAGCCTGCTACAGTCTTCTTCCTCAGCAATATCGCCACTGCTGGAGCTTCCACTTCCGTGCCGGACGCTTGTTGTGTTAGCCTAGGCGTCCGGCCTTCTTCCCCCTGGCATGTTCCATGTATCCATCCGACAAGAAAGAGGTCATCCAAATGAAGTATGCGGCCACCGGCGTTTGCAACTTGTTTAGGCCATAGTCTGGATACCCTACTAGCTGGAAGCAATTTTTGATTTCATGGCCAGTTTTCTTGCAATGTGTGCAAAAAAATTCTTGAGAATGTTGGCGCCGGCGGTCCATTCTGGCGACAAAGGCGGCACCATCGCCGGTGCTGGCGTGATTTCCGGCACGGGCAAGATTTCGATGCTGCTCCTCTTTACAAATTTGTGCAAGAACTGTTCTTACTTTTGGCATGGGTTCTTGTTGTATTAAATGGTATCGAATAGTACCATAAATTTCGCTATTCAGTCCCATTAAAAATTGAAAAAGTTTTTCTTCTTCTCTTTCATTCATGATAATAGTTAAGAGATTTGTGTTTGTGGTGGATGAGAGTTGAGAATAGTTATCTAATATGTCCCATAACTTTTTCAAACATGAATAATACACGTTTATCGAGTCTTTTCCTTGTTTACAATTTGTAAGTGCCGTCTTCAACTCATATTTTTTTTGGCCCGTTTTCAACAAGAATCTATCTTTTAAATCTCTCCATAATTCATCTGCTCTTCCAGAATAATTTATAGAGGATCAGAGGGAGGGCTCTATAGTATTGAGAATCCAGGAGTTTATGAGGGTATTAATTTCCCACCATTCTTCTTCTTTGTATAGGTCGTTTTCTGGTATGGGAGTTAGTCCGTCAATGAAACCCAATTTCTTCTTCGATCGTAAGGCGAGTCGCATTGCTTTCACCCATTCAGTATAATTATTGTCTTTTTCATTCTCTTTCAACTGGACTGTTGTTATAATCCGTCTGGGTCCATCTGAAGACGCTACATAGTAAGCGTCTTTCTTCATTCCACGATCATGGCTTTTTTCCACCATGCCATTGTTGATATTACTACCTTCTTCTCTGTCATTACTCATTATGAGAGTTTAGACAAAGGCTCTGATACCATGAAAGTTTCCAATGGGGAAAACAATCCAATGTTTTCTGTCTATTATTGTAAAAAAATGTACATTATATAATTGTCAACATATGTGACCAATCCTAAACAAATTATAATTAGAAAACTTAATCTATGTACAACTAGAAAACTAATTATACAGCGATGAGGATTTATAAGAATCCTAACAAGCAATGGTAATTCTAATTATGGTAGAATTTAAATCCTTAACAGATATCAATCTTTCTTAATTTTGAGGAGGCAAATGCCATACTAGGGGATTAAAAATATTGGAGATTTGTTATTTGAAATTGAGTGGTTTGTATGCTTTATTGGTAGGAGTTCGTAACTCATGAGTGGACTTCTTGCAGAGTTTTAAAGTTTAAGTACATACTCCTTCTGTTTTTTATTTATAATATTTTTGTGAATTTTTGTGTTTTTTTTATTTATTAGGTTGTAAAAAATAATGTAATTTTAATAATAATCTTCTCACTATATTCTTTCAACAAGTCAATGTCTCTCTCCATCTTTATATCACGAAAAAAAAATGTAATTACTCATTCTCAATAAATTTTACTATTTTCTAATATCCATCATAGCCATCATTCATTATCTCACACAAGTTTCAACTTAAATTTTCAATTTTTTTTGTGTTGATAAATTAGATGAAAGATTAAGGTTAAGGGTAGTTTAGTCTATATATATATATATACAAAGAATTTTTCTAATTATATATTTTCTTAATCTACGTTGAGGGAGTATTATATTTCAAATGATATTGCCATGACTTGAAAGTATGTATTTTTCTAAATTAGTTATTACTTCCGGTCGGAAGTATAAGTTCTTCTATACTTATGCACAAGGATTAAGAGAAAAGAAAATAAGGTAACTTTTGAAGTGATATGCCATCTATGCTCTAAATAAATAATGAGAGAGAGTGGGAAAGAGAGAAGTAAATGAAATAAATAAATAGGTATAGTTAGAAATTACAAAAAAAATACTAATTGATTGTGTAAAAAGAGATATTCTTTATCATGTATTCAACTCTAAAAGGACTTATATTTTCGATCCGTGATAGTATTAAATATCCTTCAAAAAATACTATTATGGTTCATATATTGTAAACGCATTATTGCATCATCCGTGGCTCAGCCGGGTGAAATGGTAATGTTATCCATTCTTATGAATAAAATCACGAACATGACAACTATTAATCATTTGATTTAACGTACACTACAAAATAAATACCTTTCGTTTAAGCACAGGATGGTGACTTAAGACTTTTAATTAGGAAAATAGCCATCTTAGAATCAGTATTTATTTACAGTTTTTGTGAATATTTAATGGCTTTGGCAATTATATATGGTTACTTCTAACTAAGGGATTGCTAGGGGAGGTTTTAATTGGGACATGTAATGAGTTGTAGTGAAAAGCTCTTGAAAATAATTAAGAATATATGAATTGAGATGAATACTTGGTCAAATAGCAAATTTCCTACTGGATCTCTCAAGGCTAGAATTTATTTTTCTTTCTTCTAAATGGAGGTTTTATCTTAAATTTAGAGTGATTTAAACAATAAAGGATGGTGATCACAGAAAAATCTTGGAAGGTGAAGGACTTGCGATTCAGGAGAAAGTTTTAAACTATCTGAAATAGCTAAAAAAACTAACTGTTCAAAAGCAGCTTTCAACAATCAATAATGTCATGGAACAAGTATAGCTCATCAGATTAGAGCAAAGTAAAATAACAAATGACCCTTAGTAATTCGGAGCGAAAATTTTAATTTATTCTATTTATTTTCTAACTTGTATAGAGAGTTGTTAAACTGAAAATTTTCATAGTCAAACTTTTTTTAACTATACATTCTCTCTCTCTTAAAATCGGTTCCTTTTCCTTTCACTTTTTTTTTTTTTTGGAATTCCTTTTTCTTTGACTAATTATTTCTAATCATAATTTAGGTGATTGAAACTATGAAATTTCTGCTATAAAGAGTGACAATTTCTTTGATACGAAGAAGTTTTCCCCGGCCAATAAAAAAATACCACGTCAATACAGTGGTCTGACCATCAGACAACCATGTCAAGAGAGAAGCCAATGTGACAATGATGCTACGGGAAAAAGAGGAGAAAAGAGCCCGGTACAATTGGCTTCTTCCCAATATTTTCCCAAAAAATAAAAATTAAAAAAATTTTGAACAATTCATTCATATTAAAGAGGTTTTATTGGTGAAGTAGGAAAAAAGAAAAAAAGTAATAAATACATCATTTATACAAAATAGCTCTCCATTGTATATTTTGGAGAAAAATATGGTTAGTGTGGTTCATATTTGGTGAGTCTTCTTTGTGAGAGAAATGAAATGGAAGAGAAATACAATTTTTTTTAAGCAATGGAATGGAAAGCAGTGAAGTATGAGGTAATTTTTATTTTTATTGTAATTTTAATTGATTAATTTGTGTACATGTAAATAAATTGTTCTAAAATGTATGAAATGAGGACATATTATTTATAAATATATTTGATGAACATGAGCACATATATGGTAAAAAGTTTTTATATTTAGAAAAGTATATTTAGAGAATTGTAATTGAAATATGATAAGAATGAGATATTAAATTGTTCTAAAATGTATGAAATGAGGACATATAATTTACAAATATATTTGATGAACATGAGCACATACATATGGTAAAAAGTTTTTATATTTAGAAAAGTACATTTATAGAATTGTAATTGAAATATGATAAGAATGAGATATTAAAGGGAAAAATAATAATGAAGTTTTTTTAGTAACTAACTATTCAGAAAATTTGTACATAGAAGAAAAGAATTAAAAAAATGGTAAAGATATGTATTAATACAGGAATAAAGGATTATTGTACAGAGTAAATAAAAAAGAAGGTTACTTGAAGAAAATATATATTGGAAAATGATATATGTATATCTGCAATGGAATTACAGTAAGAGATGTTAAGGTATTATTACGAATGGTACGTTATTGAATACGTACTAGAATTTATGTTTTGCATTTTGACTGTAATGTAGTTTAAAAAATAACATATACATAGAGAAAAGATATTTTAAATTAACATAAGTGTGGTTTAATAATTGTACCTTGGATAAATTGAATAAAGAAATTGTATGATGTATTTATATGTACCATTTAAGGAGGTACTGGAATGTAATAATAAATTTATTTTCTTATTTCATTTTGAATTAAATGATGTTTTTGAATTTTTTTTGGTTTAATTATACAATATGAAAGTTATTTAAATGATTTTTGTAGATGTGAGTTCAAGGTGTGTATTTGTGAAAAAGATAATGGACATTCCGAGAAGTAGTAACTATATGAATGTTGAATATTATGAGTGTGTACTCCAGATGGAGTGGAAAAGGGGTAAAATGAAGAAGATGAAGTAGAGAATACTTTAGAAATGAGAGAGATCGAAAAGGTAAAGGTTTGGTGATAGATTTGAATGAAGGTTGCACCAAAGGTAATGGTAATTCCTTCAATGTGAAAGACTCTGATGAAGATTTTGATAATGAGGAAGTTATTCCAAATAATGGGTGAGCTATGAATGGTCTTGTATTAGACGATATTTCAGAAGAAGACGTGATGAGCATGTTTTGATTGTATTGATGAAGCTAATTCATTTTATGATATGTACAATAAATGTGTTGGATATAGTGTACGAAGAGGTGAAAAAAATGTGATAAGGATGAAGTAATATGTTTCAGGAGATGGATGTATAGTAAATAGGGTTTGCAAGAACAAAAGTGGATAAATAACCTGAGAGAGAAGGACCACACAAAGCAGTCACTAGTACGAAATGTCCAACATGTTTCAGAATTAAATTGGATAAAAAGAGAACAAATATGTTGTCCGTGAATTCATCAAGGAGCACAATCATCCATTTGCATTTCAAGAGCATGTACCTTTTCTTCGGTTTCACTGAAAGGTAAAAGAAGGAGATGTGGCTCAGGCAAAAAAAATGCAAGAAGTTGGTAACAACACTAGCCAAGTAATGAAAATGTTTGTTTTGCAATCTAGTGGATATGTGAATGTACATTTCCTTTCAAAGGATCTTTACAATCGTATTAATAAAGAGCGCAAAAGAGACATAATGGATGGGGATGCAAAAAGTTCCACAACATTTCTCTTAGCAAAGCAGGATTTCCAATGTACTTTTTTTTAGTTATGATTTAGTTATGATTCTCACTGTTTATTCCTTCAATATAGGTAATGCGAAAGAGCTTCTTCTTAAATCTTAAAGAAGATCTGCTGCGCTTATGCCTTCAAACCCGAAAACAGTGCTTATTACGACACCAGGTTAAATAGCAGCTTTTTCTTCTCTTCCTCCCCTCTCCCTTAGGGTCGAGCATCTCCTCCCCTCTTATTTTCCTTTATTAAGGTTAACGTCAACCTTACACCCATAAGCGATCCGCTACAGCGCAGCGACGCTTCTATATTTTGAATAAGGCTAAGCTGCCATTAGAATGGTGGCTTGGTCGAGGCATGCCTTTAAACCCTTATCTTCGAGGAACCCTGGCTCATTTTCTTAGGGAGAAACTGAGAGCAAAGGACCTCAGAGTTGTGCCAGAACATCTGTTCTCGCAACCCGGGATGAGAGATTTTCAAGAATGGGCTCTCATCCGAAGATGGATGATGAAGTGGCTTGAAGCTGTACGTTGGTACAGCATGACGGCGATTAAACCCGTGGTCTCCATTGAGGAGATAATTGCGAACGCAGCCGCAAAGGTTATTCTGGGTAGATTCACGTAGTCTGCTTAGTTATGAGAAGTTCGGACACGTGTTGGTGTTCGATATTACAAATCGAACCAACGTGCATAAGAAATCCTTTGTGATAAAGGTCGGGATTGATAACTAGTTTCTAACATGCATTTTTGCTTGTGCTTTGTTATCAGATAAAATAGTTGAAACATATGAATGGTGTTATCGACACTATAAGGGGCTATGAACAATAAAAGGCTTTGTTTGGTTATGACAGATAGTGACAAAGCAATGAGGAAAGCTATAAAGAAAATTATGCCTAGTGGGAAACATAGATTACGCAGTTGGTATCTCACCGCAATGTTAAGGCAAATGTTAATTTTACTGAATTTGTTTCTACTTTTGGAAGGTTCCTTCGTAGTAAGTGAAGTGCATATAAGTTTGATGTTAGATGGAAAACAGTTGTTGAATCATGCATGTTAGAGGAAAATGAATATATTATAAAATTACACTGCACACGAGGAAGAGAGACAGAGTCGTATTGGAGGGGGCATTTCTTTGGAGGGATGCGTGCAACTCAAATATCTGAACAAATGGATGGTTACTTAAAAATTTCTTGAAGATGAGGTCATATGAGTTTGCTTAGACATTTGAAAGTGCTATTGGCTTCTTATATCTTGTGACCTTCACTACTTCTACAAAAATCGGTAATGCATCTGTTGTGCCATCTACTGAGATTAGAGCTCTTGAGATGCATGCTTTTGAAGTGTATACCAGGAATTTGTTTCTAATAATTTGGAAACACTTTGTGAAGGAAAGCAGTGTACTTCTCTATAGACAAAATATGTTAAATACATATTTAGGAAATAAGAGTGTTTGGACAAGATTTGGAGTGTTGAAATGAATCGAATTTCCTTGACCTGGAATGTTCTTGTGTGAAATTGGAGTAGAAAGGGATGACATGCACACACATGTTTAGATCTATAGTTTTAGAGCATATAGCTAAAATTCCAAAGAGTTGCATAAGCACGGTGCACCCCAAGTTTTGATTAGTTGAATTTGCCTCCGGAGAAGTCAAATGGCACATTATATGGTATGTTGAATGGATTATGTGGTCAAATGTGCTATTACGGTTCCCAATTTGAGGAAGGCACCACCATGTTAAGGGGGGCAATAATGAGAGAAACTAATAGAATGAAAGCATTTTGCCCCTCAAAGGAGGAGAAGACATAAATTGTAAGAGTTCAGGTCGTGCTCTGGTCGGCGCGGAAGATCCTGATATGACAAGGGCAAAGGGAGATTGGAAATGCGACGGAAGCGGTAGGAAGAAAAAATATGCAAAATCTGGTAACTGTGGGTACGTATGAATATAAAAGTTAGAAATATGTGTTTGTATTTTTCTATAAGTATTAATCTAGTTGTGTGTTGTTGTAGAGGAAAAGATGGTCATAATAAGAGGACTTGTAAACGAATAGGGAAGCAACAAGGAAGCCCGGAAACCGATATGTACAGAAGCAACATTAATTTCATAGATTGCGAGTTGAGTTTAAATCGTACACAGATACGTATTTGTTCACCATAATTTTGAATATTGATTTAATAATTATGGAATGTAATGAATAATTTTTAATATGTAAGAGACAAAGACGTGGACAAGTTGAGGGACAGTAATAGGAGCATAATTCAAGTCACTATAATTTATCCCACATAAATTAATAAAATACATTCTTTGATGTTGAAAGTTTGGTGTTTACTTTTACTTGTAAATGTATTGGGGCTTATCTATAATTTCATAAGAAAATCGAAATAAATTGTAATAACTTCATAGTTTAAAGAGTTACCATGCCAATTCACAATGATATAATCTAAGTGATTATATTGTGACCAAGATGAATTCATACAATATAAGCTTTGATGTGAATCCTACTCAGTTTTTATTTACATTTCTATTAAATATATTTGGTATTTTTTTACAATTTCATGTTAATAATGGGGCACATTTGTATAACTTCATATTATAAAGAATTATTTTGCCTTTTCAAGTATATAATGCAAACGAATAAAATATGACCAGATGTATTCATACGATATGAGCCTTCATGTGAATCCTATTCAAGTTTTAGCATTTACATGTTAATTAACCTAAATATATTTGAGGCCTTTCGAGGATTTCATACTAATACTAGTGCACATTCAAACAGGATTCACCAATTTGGAACTGGTAGATTTTTTTTTTAATTTAAAATTCCATGCAATTGTTGGGTTGGATGACAAAAAATTTGGGCCTGTGTGCATTTTGGACCAAGAAATCTGAAAATACAAATTAAAAATCCGGTTAAGGTTTTTTAGTGGACTGTAAACTTTTTTAAATTTTGACAAGCAGTTTATTTCAAATTAATTTTGAATTTTGGATAGTAGTTTTTGAGTCAAAGACATTGACTTTATCAAAATTTTGGCATATTCCTAGCCATAATAAGTGATGATAGAGAATGGAGTATTTTTGGTTTTGTTTGGTGTGTTCCATTCAAGGCCAGCAGGGGCAACTTTGTATCCCTGCTGACCTATATCCTTAGTGCACCATGCTATATCCTCAATAGGGAATTTATGAATCTCTAACTTATACATGTCTTCAATCCAACCTTAAAAGATTCATGTATACCATTCTTTTGTAATTCCTTCCATGATCAGTGATGACTATAAAAACATAGGAATGGACAAATTTCCTGAATATGCTTACTTTCACTATTGCCTTTTTCCTAAGTATCAACCCTATGTTTCGTTTAGAGTCTACCAAGAGAATCTTACTTTTCATCATGTCAACAATGAAGCAATACCAGTGCAAGTCTTCCCAGTAAACTAGTACATAAATCTGCTTGAATAACAAATCTCTATGTTCATAAACCATTTCAAATTCACTTGGATTAAAATAAACTGCACACAATAAACATACCTTCTCGCAAAACAATATATCTCCACCATACGACATTTCTGTAAAGAAAATTTCATAAATCTTTTTAGGTGGGTTCACGAATCCAGTAATTTGGCCCTAGAAAAGTTATTTCAGCTACGTGTTATTGAATAAATAATTTAAAGCATATGCTTTTTCTATTGTAAATAATGTGGAATGTACTTAACAAGTTGTTTTAGTTTGTTACTTGAAACCACATCGCAATGTACCAAACTTTCTTTTTGAATGTTACATCTTTCTTACGATCCATAAATGTCTTTATTTCACAAAGCTATTAATAATCTACAAACGAGAATAGTAATATCATAAGTTTATGACAACCAGATATGCAATTAACTCATTACTACCTCCGATGATAACCAGTCTCTAAGTTTAAGACTTTACATTTAGAACCTATTTACAAAATGATTCTTTATCTTCACTATTCGCTTGCCTCTAGGTAGCTTATCGTTCCGCATAATCTCCAATAAGGCATGACGGTCAGCTATGGGGATGTTATTCAATGCCAACTTCTTCTTTACAACATTCATAGACTTGTATACATCCTCATCTGTGTTTGTAGCATTGAATTTCTTAACAAATTAGAATGTAATGATCATTAAATAATATAACAAGTTGCAAGGATACTAGTGCATAAAATTATATAATCTTGTGCTTGCTGCTTGGCATTCTTTGTCATTTTACTTTGCTGACTTGACTCCTATTTAGCACAGATGTGTCACGGATCCTCAACAACCGTCTTCTACTGGACAGCTCCCTAGCCTTATACAATTATAATCATCAATAATTTTTACCTTTTTGGCTTTTAGGTGACTTCCAACAGCCTTATTTTTCTATGGATTATCCTAAAATTTATTCTTAAGGCCGCAATCCATTTTTTTGACAAAATCATCATTCCTAACAGACTTTGTTTTCAATAACACGTCCAGATTTTCCAGTAATACAACCAAATTTTCTGCCATAATGCGCTAATTTTCATCAGGAACTTGTTGATTTACCTTGGGAACATGATGGAAAATACAGTTAATGTTACTGCCCATTTTTTCCCCAATTTCATCAGTTACAACAACCTCGTTCTTCTCTGGAATAGTCTCAAAATTTTTCCCCTCCTTACTCTCAATGTGAATCTCATCTCCACAATCCAATTGACTCCCATCTTCACTGTTCACTTGCTCACTAACATTTTTCTCACTTCCAATTACCTCATCTCTCATTTCATCTAAATTAACCCCAACTCCAACATTCTTCCTCTCTTGATGCACCGGTATAACAAATGAACTCATGAAACTCCCCAACATGTTCTTAAAGTGCTTCATCATTACCTTTTGACCGGTCTCCACATTAGTTGCTAAATTACTAACCATGTCCTAAACTGAATTCAAACCCTCCTTCATCTCACTAACCTCTCGATCGAGCTCGTTCAATATATTATTGAACGACACTTTATCCATTTCATTTCTTCTTTCTAAAGTATTAACAACTTCCACATCTGCCCTATAAAAAAATCGAGGTTTCGCAACCATGTAATCTTGGCATTCATCTTTCTTTGATCCCAACCAGTAATACGTGGAATTTTAGGATCTGAATAAGGCTTCTACTTCTCCTCGACTAGAAAGAACCTCCCCAAGATTAAACTGCAAATAAGTTACTTTTACAACAATAAGAAAACGTAAATAGATAACAGAGATATAAGTAATTAAAATTACAGCCATTTAGTTCACTTATAGCAAGTACCCCAACATATCCCAAAATGCTTGCCTTCTCTGAATTTTTTCTAGTCTTTATCCCTAACACTAATGTATCAGCAATGGACTTGCGCCGATTAAACTCTTCAACCTTCTCAATTAATATTCTCAATGACATGAACCCAACCCCTTTTAAGTGAATATTTCATAGTGGGTCTTAAGAACTTTACTATAACATACAACAGAAACTTGATTCTAAATATATACCCCGCCAATTATAAACCTAACAAACTTCTTCTCAGTGGAGTTATCGGTATTATATTTCCTGATAATATTTCTATATTTAATTTAATCTCTACTTCAAGCCTACTTTTACCCCTAAGCAACAAAGCTCTCAATATCTATTCCCCTGATAGGCAATCCTAATACACGATGTACGTCAAACTCTGTTATGGGTATAGATTTGCTATGAATCTTCAAAACTAATTCAGTTGAATCAAAATACTCTACCAAGGATGAAAATAACTCATGTGGAAAATGAAAAGGACCAATTTATAGCAAACTACCAAACCCCATTTCTATTATTGCAACTCTTTACGGCTCCTTCAATTGGTCTACAAATTCCTTCACAGCTACTGTGAACACCTAATATTGTAAAGAATCTACTAAAAATTTAGTATTTTACTTCCAAACAAGTAAATAATTAACAATAATTTTTACTTACCGCAAATTTTCCATTGCCATACATATAGCCATCAACTTTTCCCTTCTTCCCCCAATGTTTTTCCAATATCTGTTTGTTGTTCATCGCTATATGCATAATGTGAGCCCACATTTGATTTCTTAAGAGATTCCCTAGAGGAATCATGTTCCTCTATGCCCTCAACTTCCATATGCCCAACTTTCACAGTTTCCTCCATTTTTTTACTTTTCTCCTTAACTTCCATCTTATGCTCCTCATTTGCACTTTCAAAAATTTCCATTTTTTCTTTCTTTTTTAGATAACGGATGCGTGACGTAACCTCATTTTCTCTAAAGCCCTTCTAATGTGTGTAACGATCATCTACATTGCTAGATGTATCACACTTAGACCTAAACCGATTAATCATAATCAAAATAGAAAAAATTAGTGAAATCATAACATTAATATTCTAGCAACTTTGTAGAGTTAGTTTAGTCTATATTCTATTAAAAAATCATTAGATAACTGGATATAATAGAAGCATTCGGGTAAGTTATAGAGATGGAAGTGACAATGGAAGGAGGACGCAGGTATTGCCTGCTATCAAAATAATACAAGCAATTACTATAGTTTTCTTCGGTCATATATCATATTGCAGTGTCAAATATAGTAGTAAGTCCTTATTGTTATATTCAATTTCTTTTTCATGATTTTGTAGGCAAGATTCCTTTAAATTGAATTTTTCAAGGAATAAAAATGCAGGTTAAATCTCAACTATAGAGGTAAAAACATAGGTTAGAAATTAACATGATAAAAGGATTGAGTTCATGTTCAACACTTGAGAAAAAAGAAACAGGAAAAATGTTGCTAAAACTTACATGCTTGGAATTTTTAAGATGGATAGAAGTCGTCAAAGAAAGTCATTTACACATGTCAATACTGATTAATAAGCATTCAGAACATATTAAGAAGAAGTTCTCAGTTTTCTTATGCAAATAATACAAATTTCAGTTAGGAGATTACACCAACACTCTAAAACTAAATATAAACCATAAATTATGGTTAATTTTTATACAAGTTCATCATTTAAGGTTAATTTCTCTTAAGATAAGGTTTGGGATCAAAATTTCACAAAGGAATTCCACCAACATTCGATAAAAATTTCACAGAGGGATTCCCAGATTAGGGTTAACTATTATCGCCTAAAAGTTATAATACTTAACCGGGAATCCTTGATCTTCAAGAAATTTGACACTACACCTTTCTAATCAGCACCTCTCATCGATTTTGTCGATCAATTCAAAACGCACCTCCTTCCCATATAATGCCTTTCTTTCTCGATCCTTTCCGGTGATCTTCTCCAAATCTGCATTTCTCCTTCCTTTTTGCCACTCATCCGCTAGCAAATTAATTTCCTCCTCACTAGTAACCACTGGGAATGTCACTAGCTTGTGTTTTTCTTTGAAAATATAAGACGAAGGATAAAGCTGGATTAAGTTTTCTGAGAGCATCCTATTTGAATTGTGTTCTCCTTTTTCCACCATTTGTTAATAAAAATGATTCCAAAATTCAAGCCAATTCCCACATCGTTCCCCTTCTTTTGGTTGTTTTACACTTATAGATATACCATGGTCGGATTCAAAACACATCCATCAAATGGTTAAAAAACTTTCTATGGGTCGTACAACGTTAACCTTCTCCACTACAAAAGCCCCCTTGAAACTATAGTTTAGGTTTTTTATAAAGGTTAAAAACGAAATACATTCTCTAAAAAAATGGCTTAGTTACTATTAGGTCCATTTTTAAAGAAAACGATCCATATCCTTCTAAGTTTTATAATTTTAACTGTACCCCTCCGTTTGAAAGTGACACTCTTTTGATAACTTAAGTATAAATATGCGTGTTGACTATTGTGTATTATTTGAATAAAATAACCTTATTATCTACCGTTAATTACAATTTGACCCTCTTATTTTTAATTCTAAATGTAAAAACATGGTTAGTGTCTAAATTTTAAATTATCATAGGATTATACTTTATAAATAAGCTTATTATCTATTATTTAAATGAATAATCTTATTATATATAGTTTCAAATAATTAGACTTTGACCCTCTTATTTTAATTTTAAACTTACAAATATAGGTATAGTCTAAATTCTATATGATCATAACATTATTGTTTATAAATAAGATTATTACCTATTCATTATATGAAATAATCTTATTATTTATAGTTTTAAATAATTACACTTTGGCCCTCTTATTTTAATTCTAAATTTACAAGTATGGTTATAGTCTAAATTTTAGAGGATCATAGCATTATTCTTTATAAATAAGCTTATTATCTATTATATAGATGAAATAAGCTTATTATCTATAGTTTCAAATAATTGCCATTTGACCCTCTTATTTTAATTCTAAATTTATAAACATGATTATATTCTAAATTCTAGATGATCATAGGATTATTCTTTATAAATAAGCCTATTTATCTATTATTTAGATGAAATAAGCTTATTATTGATAGTTTTCAATAACTACACTTTGACCCTCTTATTTTAATTCTAAATTTACAAACATTATAGTCTAAATTTGAGAGGATCATATAGGATTATTCTTTATAAACAAGCTTTTTATCTATTATTTATATGAAATATGCTTATTATCTATAGTTTCTAATAATTACACTTTCACCATCTTATTTTAATTCTAAATTTACAAATATGGTTATAGTCTAAATTTTAGAAAATCATAGGATTTTTTCTTTATGTATAAGCTTATTATCTATTATTTAGATTAAATAAGCTTATTATCTTTAGTTTCAAATAATTACACTTTGACCCTCTTATTTTAATTATGAATTTACAAATATGGTTATAGTCTAATTTTATATGATCATAGAGTTATAAAGAATCATAGAATTATATTTTATAAATAAGCTTATTATTTATTATTTAGATGAAGATAAAATGATTTTGTATGCCCCTAAATTATTTTTTTTACTGCTTACCCCCAAAATGTTTTTAATAATATTTTTCGCCCTTATAATTAAAATTCACATGCCACTGTGATTCTATACGTTTCGTCAAATAAAATCAATTCCTCCCTATCCACATGTTTTGGGATTAAAAAATGAATACTAAACAAATTTATGACCAAAACAAAACTATCCCTTTCCCTCTCTTGTTTCTTCTTCCTCTTTTCCCTCTCTCCTCCACCACTGTTGTCAGCTACCATCGCCAGCCACCTCTGCCACTAACCACAGAAATGGTGGATTTTTAAAACCCTAAGAGATTTTGTTTAATGAAATTGATGGTCTTTAAATTTTGTTTATTTTGTAAAATATGGAGCTATTTTTGGTTTGTGATTGTAGTGTATCCAAAAAGAACTATGCCTTGAGTTACTAATTCTTCTTCTTCTTCGGAAAGACGAAAACCTTCAATTGCTCCTATTATTGATTTTCACATAGCTTAAGAAATTAACAATTTTATTGAGTTTATTAACTCTTCTTCTTCCTTGCTTGGATTAAATTCTACTGCCCATTAGTAGAAAATCAAACCTTGCATCCTTCAAATTAGTTATGGGATGGGATGATGTGTTTTTTTTAAGTTTTGTTAGTATAATTGCTCTTTTAATAACTCTTGTTAAAGGAAAAGAAGTGGAGTCCTTTTACGTTTGTACATATGTAATTGTTTAGTGCTAGGATTGTGTTTCCAATTAATTAGCTACTTAGAGTCCAATTATTGGATTAGCAAAAACTTGTACAGATTTACAGATTTTATTGTGTACATATTGGCCATCTTTCAGCTATGTAAAGCAGCATTGGAAGAACAAACACAATTTTCTTCTATTCTCGATTTTGTACTTTACATAATTTTTCAGGTATTAGGGAGGGAGGGAAGGAAGGTGGAAAAAGGAAAAAGAACGAAAACATGGAGTAATGATAGAGGGGACAAAATCATTAAATCCAACAAGTTATTGTATTTTTTAAAAGTATTTAAATTTTAATTCAAATTCTATCTCAAAGTAGAGCAAAGGGTATTTATGTCATGTAATATTTTATTTTGACATGAATTTACTTAATTATCCCATTGATCCGGCTCAAGTTGAGCCATCTAGCATCGCTCTTCAACAATTTCTTTGGTTGTTTTCTTCCTAGAAACGGAAAGCAAAAGAAAGCATGATTAGCCAAACTAAGCGTTGTCATCGTAAATTTCTGACAAAGATAAAGTGCTTTGCAAGGGTTGACAAATTAAATCCGTATAAAGCTTTATATCGTTCCCAACTAGAAAACAAATCAACCTTAAGTAGCAAACTACATATTTTAGCTATTTCAAACTACTACAACAAAATATGCGACAGAGGCAGTTTATATACATATTTATGTTCCCTGTGCACAAAATGAGAAGACCTAATATAACCTTTCATCCGAATCAAGCCACGGAAGAGCCATCACTTGAGTCAGAGAAACAGAGAAAAGAAGAAGAAAGACCAGAAACCAGATGAGAAAGTGAAAGAGAGGTAGAGAAAGTTCTTACCTAAGATTCACGGCGGCAGCGGCAATTCTGGTTGGTGGCGGTGGCCTTCGGCACTGAACAGCAGTACCATCGGTGGTCTTCATCAGCAAGGGGCAACAATGGAGAGGGTTTCACAGGGTGGTGCTCTTCTCTTCTAAAAATTGAATTTTGGGGCAGAATAGAGGGTTTGTCTAATTTTGTATTTCTAGTCTTTTCTAACTGGCGGAACACCAAAGTTACAGCTATCGGTATTTTTAAATCATTAATTACCGAGGAAAGCAATATCGGTAACTCCAATGTAGGTAAAATAAATTATTGATGACCACAGTAGCATCACCATACCTTGTCAGCAATAGTAATTACTGACAAAAGGAACCATCGGTAATATCTGTCACTTTCTAGGGCATAATTATCCTCAAATTTTTTAGAAAAATTAATAAAACTTCCGTGACATTAGACATTTCGTCAGGAAGCCATTAGTAAGAGGCCACGGTTACTTACGGTTATGAGTTTTCATCGTTGAGTACCGTCTGTAAATAGCAATTTTTTGTAATAGTATCGAATATTATATTATTTATCTTTTAGGCCCCCAAGGGTGTGTACTTTGCATCATTTATCTTAGGCCCCCCCTGCCCTTAAAGATGTGCACAGGTTGACAACTTTGGCATATAGGTCCACAATTATACAGAGATTAGCCGATCTTGAGTTAAGAGGTTTAGCTTCGGGATGGTCAGATCGATCTATACAACATATCTAGCAAGTATCCTAGTGATATGAATCTTCAATTAGATGCATAATTGAATCCATCACCATCCCAAGATCACCTCTTTCTATAGAACATCTTCTAATTGTTGTTTGAAACTCAATACTCTACTATAAAACCTATGGAGAACATAGCTACATAAACCCGATAATGAGAGGTGAATTCTTTCCATATTTTGGTAACAAAAACCTTAGAGAAACAAAGTCTCTAAAATCAAAGCTACACAAACTAGAAGACTTAATTCAATTAACCAAAGAAACATTAACTTCTAAATTAATTGTAACGGGAATTTAGTTTATGAATTGAATTCCTTAGACCTTCAATCTAAGGAAGGAAACCCTTGGAAGATAGGCTAAGTAGGTTGAAGAACCCAAGAACCCTAAAAGAGTACCCTCTCGAATTTCATTCATCAATTCATCATTAATTATCTAATTACAAATGTGAGAATAAGATATATTTATAGAAAAAAAACTAACCCTAGTAACATTAGGAGAGGTAAAAAAACTTAAATAGTCTTTAGGAAAGTTAATTACAAGTCTTGACCATTAAAAATCAGAAATAGGCTAAAATGAACAACAAGAATGAAAAATCCTAAGTTAGGCTGGATCCGGCTACCTATTTGATCCTTAATGTTCAAATTTCCGAAAGCTGCTCGGATTCGATTGCGCTGCTTAAGCCAAATCTAGATTCCTTGTTTTGTTAATAAATTCTTCCTAATTAGCTCTGGATGTCTCATTAAAGTTGTAAATCTTTATTTGAGCTTTCTAGAGAAACTCGAATTACTTTAATTAGACTCTTATAACTAATGTTATGGTCATTTTACAAAAATGTATCAACTTGAAAATTATAAGTTGGTACTTAGGCAATCCGTGTAGTGTGACTGAGTTTGCTGTGTAATAGGTAGTGTAATACATAGTATAAAACGCAACAGACAAAACAAACATACAAGACACAACAATTGGTAACGCAGTTCGGCCAAGCCTACATCTGCGGGGCCATGCCCAGAAAGCAACCCACTAAAACTGTCAACAAAGTAAAAGAAAACTCCTGGCTCTTGTACACATCTAGAGTTTTCCTGGTGGAGTCAGTGCAAACTCCCTTTGCACAATGCACAATTATATCCCTCAAACTTTTCAAGGCTCCCCCTTGGTGTGTGGATGCATGGACTTGAACTCCCTTCAATTCTCAACACCATTGATCCGCAGCACAGCTGAAATTCCTTCATTTCTTCAAGGCTCCCCCTTGAAACATGTTGCTTAACCTTGAATCCCTTCAAGTCTTCAACTCTATTGAACAGCAGCACAATTTCTATCCCTAGAAGCTATAGTCCTCAAACAAGAACTTAATTGAATTTATGAAGGATGAACAACAAACATCAATAGAGAATCACAAAGTTTGAAGTTTGTAACTGCACAAACTCAAACACCATGAACCACCTTCTCCTCTCTTGCAAAATGTCTTCGAAGAATTACATATCAGTTGAACCTCAACTTTTTATTACAATGCTTTATTTATACATGTATGAGGTTCATTGGTCAGTTGTGTATTTCCTAATGAATATGGACCAAAGATTTAGTTTCTAAATAATGCTTCTTTTGATTCCCCACAAATCCTGTTTTCCTTTAGGATTTTGACCATTTTTTATGCTTTAAATCTTTCCTTAACCGGACTTCCATATCTCAACTCATAATCCCAGATCCTTTGGAATTTTATCAAGTTCCTAAAACTATGCCAACACATGGTGTCGCTGCAACATTGTAATTTTTGTGCGGTCACATGATCAACCTGTATGACCACACTCAAGCTGTGGGACAGGTTTATACAGAAATTAAAGGTAGAAACTCCAATATAATGCTGATCATAGGGTATCCAAATGAACTCATATAGAAATGAGCCACACTATTATGGAAACCTCAAGAAGTCCACTACAATGTTCATGAAGATCACCTTTGATTTGAAGATTTTAAGAGCATTGAAGGGGAGCTTCTGCAAAATTGATTCTGAAATTCTAGCTTACTACCAATATCTTCATTTTGATCATTCTTCTAACTCCAACTCTTGGACTTGAATCTTCAAAGAATTGATGCATATCCATGGTCATATTATACCTTTCTCTTTCATCTCTAATTCGCACCTTCTTTCAAATACCAAAGGCGAGCAATATTAGACATAAAATATTTCTAATGAACAACAGTATGAGTCTTATCGCTAAAGCACTTAAGAACTAGACAAGTAAAGTCCAATGGCCATCTAAACAATAAAGAAAGCAAGCTCTAAAATTTCTTTGAAAGGCTGATGATGAGTAAAATATATGTAAACAATGATGTTCAAGAAATGACTCTCCAAGGAGAATTGAAGCATAAGCCCCCAAGATGGATGATTACCAATTAATCTTGGCCCTAAAATTATGGTGTGTTTGCAGAAGATTCTTTTGTTTCTCATTAGTATAATAATTGGACAGATTCTTTCTTTATAAGGTAATATGGCAAAAGGCAATGTATAGATTCTTTCTGTAGTACATAATTGTGTAATACACTGTTTAATGGACATTATTTATCAAAATTAAAGTTCAACTCTTATGGTAGTCCTTTATATTATAATACTCTTTTAAATCTTTTATAGTTATATTATGTAATTATTTGATTTATTTCTTACAAATACGGAAACTAGTAAATGCCTATCCATTTCAATGAATTTTTTGTTTGGTTAGGGTTTACATATTTTATCATTTTAATATTCACAAATTTTGTTTTTAAGGTTTAGCAATTTAATATTATATTGGTTTGTCATGCTCTTTTTAGCTTTAATATGCTACTAATTTACTAATATCTAATAAATTATCCTTGCATTTTATATTCATTAAAATTATTTGATTTAAATTGAAGTTTTTTAAGTGAATTGATTGTAGGGGTTAGTTCATCCTTACTAATTTTTTGCTTTTTAGATCCGTTATTGATTTACTATATTTTTAATATTTTTTTGTCAGTCCATTTTTTCTTCACTAATTCATTTGTTTCATACTGTAAGGTAATTTTCTATTTCACACACATTAAATAAACCTAAAATCAATGTACACTACCATAAAAGAAATTTATCAATCAATTCTACCGATAAATGGGAATTAGTAAAGTTTTGTAGTTATCGGTCGATTACCGACCGAAAAAAAATCGGTCGACAACAATCAAAGTTACTGTCTGATTGTCCTTTCAGTGATTAATCGGTTGGTAATAATTCAAATGTATCGAGTGTGTAGAAACCTGTCAACACAGCTTGAGTATGGCCATACAGGTTGGGTATGTGACGGCACAAAGCTCCATGTTTTCGGTGGCAATATGTACTGGCATTGTTTTAGGAATCTTGGAAGATCTTGAAGAATCCGTGATCTTGAGCTATAATATTGAAGTCCAGTTAAGGAGATTTGGAAGAATAAGGAAAGGTCATAATCCCAAATAAGAAAGGACTTTGAGGGAATTAAAACTAGAAGTCCTTTTGGAAACAAAGTCCTTGGTCAAAATTCATATTGAAAAAGGATTGGGAATTCAAGACCAACCAATCAGCCTCAACATCTATAAATAGAGTAACACAATAGAAAGTTGGGGCGAGCCGTTCTACAATTCTTTGAAGACATTATACAAAAGAGAAGACGAGAGTTCATAGTGGTTGAGTTTGTGCAGTCACAAATTCAAACACTGATTTTCCATTGATGCTTATTTGTCATCCTTTGTAATTCAATGGAGCTCTTATTCTGAATTATATAGCTTCTAGGGATATAAGTTATGCTACAGTTCAATGGTGTTAAAGACTTGAAGAGGATTCAAGATCAAGCAGCTTGTTCCAAGGGGGAGCTTTGAAGAGGTGAAGGGATTCAATTGTGTAGTGTGCAAAGGGATTTTGCACTAATTCCACTAGGAAAATACTGGATGTATAAAAGAGCTAGGTGTTTTCGTTTACCGTGTTGATAGTTATTAGTGGATTGCTTTCTGGGCATTGCCCCGCAACTGCAGGCTTGGCCGAACTGCGTTACCAACTGCTATGTCTTGTGTGTTTGTGTTGTTTATTGCTTTTTATACTGTGCAACATAGTAAAATCAGTCACACTACACTAATTACCTAAGGATTAACTTACAACCAGTATCATAGCTTTGGCACTGTTTGTTGTGCTAGTTATCTAGCAGGTGAAGATTGTGAGAAGTTAGTACTTGGGTTATCATGACAATCGAGAAATGCGGATTTGTTACTATACTTTTTCTGCTCGAAGGCACAAATTATGCCTATTGGATGATGAAAGCACGGATTTTCATTCAGTCCTTGGATGAGACAACATGGGATGTTGTTGAGACTGAATGGAAAAATCCTATAAAAATTGAGAAAGATGAAAGAACTAAATTGACTAAGGTTGTTGTGAAGCCCATATTCGAATGGACTGATGTTGAGAGAAAATCTGCTCAGGCTAATACTAAGGCATTAAACACCATCTTTGCCAGTGTAGATGAGGAACAATTTAAGCTGATCTCAACTTGCACATCTACAAAGAAGGCTTGGGGAACTTTTGAAACTATTCATGAAGGTACAAATGCTGTAGGGATTTCCAAATTATAGATGTTGACCACTCAGTTTGAAGAATTAAGGATGCAAGAGGATGAAACAATTGGTGATGCTCACGCGAGACTTTGGGAAGTTTCTTAGAAGAACTAGTACAACATCCAAACCTCAAGGGAGGTTCAAGACCGATAACAGGGATAGGAAATACCCTAATAAGTTTAAGTCTGAATGAAGCATAATAAAAAGGAAGTTTGACACTTGTCAAAAAGGAAAAGGCATACAGTGCAAAGAATCTAAGGGATATGGTCATATCCAGGTAGAATGTGCCAACACATTGAAGAAGAATATATCCATGAATACTACTCTCAGTGACGATGATAAGAAAAACAATTCTGAAGATGATGAAGAGGACACTGATTCGAATGAGAAACTGACATTTAATGTGATAATAGATTTGGAAGATACATCTACGCACAATGATCACAAAGGTGACAGTGATGATGATTCCATCTATAGTGATGAAGAAGTATCCTATGAGGAACTATAAGATAAATGTAGCCTTCTCTACACCAGGTGGGTTGGACTTGTGAAGTTACATCAAAATCTAAAGGACAACCTAAAAAAGATCCAGGAACAAAAGGATGCACTTGAAGGAAGAAATTATGAGCTAATGGCTCAGGTCAAGGATGCAACAGAGAGAGTAAATGTGGCTGAAGGTAAAATAGCAAGATGGAAACTAGAAAGGCCAAACTTGATGAAATACTCTCTATGGGAAGACCAACTGGAATGAAATTGGGACTTGGCTACACTGGTACAAATCTCAATCACACAACAAGTATGATGCCACACGATATGAAAACGGTTACACAATGTTTGGAAAGCTGGAATGAGTGTTTGTCACAAACTGCTTAAGTCAAGCTGAGAAGAGAAACTTGATTAATAAACACAAACCTAGAAAGACTCTACTTATGTGTGATTACTGCAAAATGATCAGGCATTTGTGGCATAAATGTTACAAGAAAATCAGAGATCTGAAGCAAGGAAGAAAGCTACAAACACATGCTTTGACCAAAGGAGAAGTCAAGATGCGATGGATTTGGATCAAAAAGGAAGAATTGAGACGTAATGTAGCTCATCTATCTCGTTAGCAAATTTTCGGGGTGTATGGTATCTTGACAACAGAAACTCAGGTCATACAACAGGAAATAAAGAATATATTGCATACTATACATTGTGTCATAAAGGCAGTGTGACATTCGGTGATGGCATGAGAAATACAATAGTCAGTGTGGGCACACTAAATGTAGCAAAAATGCCAAAATTATCTAATGTGCTACACTTCGAAGGGATAAAGCCAATCTGATAAGTATAAGTACGCTGTGTGATGATGATGATGATCTATTGGTGTATTTTCACAAAAGACAATCCTATGTGATAACAAAAATGACAAGTGCATAATCGTAGGATCAAGAACAGCTGACAATTGCTACCTGATGAATGCGATGAAAGAATCGGTATGTCTAACTAGATAAATTAGAGAAACTGAATGTGGCATACACGATTGGGGAATTTGAACAATAAGCACTTATACAAACTTGGAAGCAAAAAAACTGTAAGAGGAATTCCTCAATTTAAAAAGGAGTTTAAGTTACTGTGTGAATATTGCCAGATCTGTAAACCAGTCAGATCCAAGCATATCCAAGTTGGAGTTATCACCACAACACATATCTTGGATATAATTCACATTGATCTGTTTGGACCCACATAGTTAGAAAGCACTGGTGGAAAAAGATATGCCTTGGTTTGTGTCGATGACTTCTCAAGATACACATGGATAGACTTTCTCATAAATAAGTCTAATTCATTTCATGCATTCAGAAAGATATGTCTAAGTATTTAGATAGAGAAGAACACAACTCTGGAAAAGCTAAGGAGTGATCATGGCAAGGAGTTTGATAACAGTTAGTTCTCAGAGTTCTATGAGTCCCATGGTATCTGACATGAGTTCTAACACCTAAGACACCACAACAAAATGGTGGGTTGAGAGAAAGAATAGACCAATTCAAGACATGATTTGTGTGATGCTGAATTCCAAGAGATCGCCACACAGTTGGTAGGCAGAAGCAGCCAACACAACAGTTCACATCATTAACAAAGTATTTTTTAAGGCCATTGATGAACAAAATAGCATATAAAATGTGGAAGGGCAGGAAACCTAAGCTAAGTTACCTGCATATGTTTGGAAGCAAATGCTGCATCATGAAAGATCGAGAACAAATAGGAAAATTCGACACTAGAAATAATGAGAGAATATTTTTAGGATATTCCACAAACAGTCATGCATATCATGTGTTTAATAGACGCACAAGAGTACTCATGGAATCAGTAAATGTGACTGTTGAAGATGTTTACACCAAGAGAATAAGTGTTAATGATCAGGCTTTTGAAAATGAAGACAACACACCTGAAGTTATAATAACTCATGAAGATCAAGGCAATGTTGAAGGCTCTTCAAACCTACCTATCAATGGGAGTGTGACTTACACTCAAGATAATAAAAAAGCAAGAAAAGAGGATATAAGATTTCTGAAGAATCACCCAACAGATGCCGTCATAGATGACATCAGGAAGGTAGAAGAGCTAGAAGCAAGAAATGTGTAGACTACAATTAGATAGCAGTGATGATTAGTTTGACATTCTACACCTCTATACTTGAACCCAAGAATGTTAAGGAGGCTCTTATTGATGAATACTTAATTGAAACAATGCAAGAAGTGTTACAACAGTTTGAGAGAAACGATGTATGAGAACTTGTCAAAAGAGCAAAAGTTGTGAATGTGATTAGTACAATAAGGCAAGGTTGGTTGCACAAGGGTATACTCAAGTAGAGGAACTGGATTTCGATGAAACATTCGCCCCAGTCGCACTACTTAAATCTGTAAGATTGTTGGTCTCCATTGCGTGTGCCAAGAACTTCACACTTCAGCAGATGGATGTTAAAAATGCCTTCCTGAACGGAATATTACAAGAAGAAGCATTTGTTGAACAACCAAAATGATTTTTGAATCCAAAGTATCCAGGTCATGTTACAAGTTGAAAAAGGCTCTTTGTGGATTAAAGCAGGCTCCAAGAGCATGGTATGAGAAGGAATGTAGATAAAACTATGTTTATCAAAAAACGTGCAAACATGTGCTTATTGCACAAATATATGTGGATGAATAGTGTTTGGATCCACATTAGAGGAGCTCACTAAGGAGTTTATCACATCCATGAGAATTGAATTTGAGATGAGTATGATGGGTAAACTAACATTCTTTCTTGGATTACAAGTTAGATAGATGAAGGAAGGCACATTCCTCTCCCAAGCGAAATATGCAAAAAATTTAGTGAAGAAGTTTGTTTGAAGAATAGAAAGACGGCAAAAACACCCATGAGTACCACACTGAAGATCAACAAGAATGAGACGGGAACCAATGTGGATCAACATGACTACAGAAACATGATTGGTGGATTACTCTACTTAACAACTAGTAGACCTTATGTATCATATAGTGTTGGAGTGTGTGCAAGATATCAAGTAGATCCTAAAGAGTCACACAAGAAAGCAGTAAACCGCATCCTGAGATATGTACATGGCACTACTGAGTATGAGTTATTCTACAATAAAGATACCACCGCTCATCTTGTGGATATAGTGATGGGATTGGGTTGGAAACTGTAATGATAGAAAAGCATATATGGATGGTGCTTTTATGTTGGAAATAATCTAGTCTCTTGGTATAGTAAGAAACAAAACTGTATCTCACTATCCACTTCAAAAGATGGAATACATCGCTGCAGAGAGCCGTTGCACAAAACTACTTTGGATAAAAAAGATGCTAAATGATTATGGGATTATACTGAAGGATTTTATCATGTATTGCGACAACACAAGTGCAATCAACATCACCAACATAAGATGTCACTTTATTCGAGAATTGGTCGAGCAACAGATTATAAGCTTGGAGTATGTGAACACATAGAAACAATTGGTTGATATCCTCACTAAGTGCCTAGATGCCATGAGATTCGAAGAACTCAGACAGGCATCGGGGATCTGAGTGATCAACTAGTGCATGAAATGCCTGTCTAACAATGCTCTTATTTCACACCCTTATAAATGTTAGACAGGTACGTGCAGTGTGAGAACTAAATGAACACCCTCGTCTCACACTCAGAACACCTCTTGTCACACCACATATATCAGCTAGCAACACACAGTTCCATTCACATATAAAAGACCCTAGAAGCAGAGTCCATTACAAAGTCTGACACGAAAATGAGGGATTTTCTCTTTCATTAAATCAACTCTACAGACGTTCCAAAGTCATTCAATCTAGACATGTTTCGCCTCCATCTCCTAGTTTTTCTCCGAGACATATTCACTATCTCTACATATTTTGACAACAACAATGGCAGGCGACCAACCTATTAGGCCCAGAAGGTCTCTAACTCTTGCACACGAAGATCATGCTCTCTCTTTCCTGGCAAGAACTAGATACTTCTCCCCGGGGTCATCAACCACAATGACTTCATCTGCTACACCAGTCACTCCGGTAATAAGGCTGGTAATCTCTCTGTCTCTTGGACATTATATAGGTTATTTAGAAGAATTTTTACTTATGTGCAAGCTGTGACTATCAGGCACTCATATCTCATTCATGTTGAATCCTTTGTAATTGTCGGTTCTGATTGTTTTTTACTTTCGTTTGATGATACATGCACATGTGCCTAGATATTTTTTGCAAAATACTCTGTCTCTACTTGTTGAAAATTTGGGTACTCAGGCTTTGTCTGTTGATGCATACCCTGTCCACCATTTTATTGATGAACTGTCTTCTATAACTATACTTCAGTCTTTACCTGTTGAGAGTTCAATAAATCAGTCCATGGAATATATTGATGAAGGAATTGAGGAAGGTTTTGAGTGGGAGCATAATGCTGAAGGAAAAGGAAGCTTTGGGTCAGACCTACAGGTTGTAGGGATGACCCCTGGTACTTGACTAAGTCAACGGAGAAAAAGGACTAGAGCAGTAGTAAAGGGAGCTTCATCCTCGAAAACCAGTGCTAAAAAGGCATGAGCTACCACACCTCCTCTCTCTGCTCCTCTTAAAGTCAAAAATGCACTCAACAAATACTTTTACACAGACTGCTTAATTGAAAATGGTGGAACTGATTGAAAAACCAATTATGGCTGAGAAAAGGATTACTCAAGAGATTTTGGAGCAGTACAATGTGATGGAGCTGTTTCTTGGATTGGGCTGTGTGGAATTGCTCTATTTTCTGAACAATACAATGGTAACTTAGTCAAGGAGTTCTATGCCAATCTGTCTGAAGATTTTGGCAATCCTGAGAGCTCAGCTTATGGTAAGTCTATGTGAGGGGGCATGTTATTCTCCCCTGCCAATATAAGACACTACCTAAGCTGCCCACACTTTAGTAACATTCAAGGAATTGGTTTGGAGAAGGAAGCAAATTTTGATGAGGTGACAAAGGTCCTAACTGGAGATACAGGGGCTGTTTCGCCCGAAACTAATAGGCTCAACTTAAATCTAATGAAAATGTTATACAGAGCCCTGTTTAGAGTATTTTGAGGAAACTGGCTGCTCATTACAAATGTTACTATTGTTCTCAAGGAAAGTGCTCATCCGCTCTATACTTCTACCACCAGGAAGAGGATCAACTTGTGCATTGTTATCTTCAAAAACATCCTCAGGCAGATAGACCAAAAGAAGGCCAGTAAAATTGCTCTTCCATGTCCCTGTTTGATTTCTGAATATCTACTGGGTTGCAAGGACGTTTTTTTGCCTTCTGATTCCTAGGTAAGGGTACTAGACCCTCTGGTGATGCCAAAGATCATAACTCTTATTGGGGTGCCACCTTCTCCCACTCCAACCACACAAGGACGCACTGGTCCAGGCAGGTCTATCATGCAGCAGTTATCTAAAAAGAAGCAACCCAATACAAAGAAGGCCTCAACCTCACCTCCGGCTCTAAGTGTTGAATCCTCAGAAGTGACCACCAGTCTAGACCTTATGGCCTCTGTTCTTTAAATGCAATAAGACTTACAGAATCTCAAGGATAAGCTCCCCTAAGCATTATTTCAAATAAAAAATGGGAGTATCAGGCTGCAAATCTTAATTATAAAAATTATTTTTCTTGACCTTGTGTGGTCTTTGGATGGGCGAGTATGACCTTGAACTGAATACTTTAATTTCTGTTTTTAAATGGTCTGTATGGCCTTGGGATTTATTTTTGGATTCCTTTATGTGGTAGCCTATGAGCTATCTATTTTCGCCTGTGTGCCACCAAAATGAGGACTTGAAGAATTCACTTAGGTTTTGTTCTAGTTCATGCTTATGGTTTAATATTCATGCTATCGGTTTCTAATGAAGCATGAAAGTCTGTACAACTCATTGCTATTTGATCTAAAACAATGCTAAAGGGGGAGTTTGTAGAAACCTATCACACAGCTTAAGTGTGAATACACAAGTTGGGCATGTGACGACACAAAGCTCCAGGTTTTCAGTGGTACTATATATTGGCATTATTTTAGGAATCTTGGAAGATCTCAAAGAATCTGTGATCATGTGTTGTAATATTGAACTCCAATTAGGGAGATTTAAAAGAATAAGGAAAGATCATAATCACAAGTAAAAAAGGACTTTGAGGGAATTAAAATTAGAAGTCATTTTGGAAACAAATTTCTTGGTTAAAATTCATATTGAAAAAGGAATGGAAATTCAAGACCTACCAATCAGCCTTAACATCTATTAATAGAGGAACACAATGGAAGGTTGGGGCGAGCCATTCTTCGAAGACATTCTGCAAAAGAGAAGACAACAGTTTATGGTGGTTGAGTTTGTGCAATCGCAAACTTCAAACGCTGTAATTCTCCATTGATGCTTGTTGTTCATCCCTTGTAATTCAATGGAGTTCTTGTTTAGAAGACTATAGCTTCTAGGAATAGAAGTTGTGCTACTATGGTTCAACGGTGTTGAACACTTGAAGGGATTCAAGATCAAGCAGCTTGTTCCAAGGAGGAGCCTTAAAGAGTTGAAGGATTCAACTATGCAGTGTGCAAAGGGAATTTGCACTGATTCCATTAGGGAAACACTAGATGTGTAAAAGAGTTAGGTATTTTCTTGTACTGTGTTGACAATTATTAGTGGATTACTTTCTGGCCGTGGCACCGTAGATGTAGGCTTGGCCGAAAAATGTTACCAGCTATTGTGTCTTGTATGTTTGTATTGTTTATTGCTTTATATAGTGTGTATCACACTACTCCTCAGGCAGCAAAATCAGTCACACTGCACAAATTGCCTAAGGACTAACTTATAGAGTGATTTATTGACCGAAGTTATTCAGTCAGTAATTTTTTTTAGTTTATTTTTTTAAATCCCAAATATAATATATATCACAGGATCCTCTATACCATTTTGTGTATCACTCTATGCACTACTTTTGCTTTTATAATGTGTTTTTCCTTTAGAGTTTATCTTTTTCCCTTAAAGTTTATTTCTTATTTATTAAGTTTTATTATTAAAATATACCAAATTAGAAAGTAGTACAGAGGGTGGTACACAAAGTGGTATAGGAGATCAGAATGATATATTGCATAAGTTTGCATAGTAACGTCAGTAGAGCAACTAGTTAAGAGCTAAAACTGTAAATGGGAGTTTCACAAGTTCGAACTTCCTTTAATAAACCTCATATTTAAGGTTTTATCTTCCCTCTATTTTCTCCTCTTTTTTGATTGTTAGTTTTGATCAAAGTGAATGGTCAGGATTACTAAGTAGTGATGCATTAATTGAATAGGAATAATTTTAAAAAAAATAAAAAGGAAAATTTTCTTATAATATTAAATTTCAAATATGATAATATTATATTATAATATGAAATGGAGGGAGTACCATGTATATTTATAAGACAATAATTTTCTTGATTCCTTAAAAAAAATCTCTTGATTATAAGTAATAAGGCAAAAAAGGAAGAATGTTCAAGGAAAGTTAGTTATAGTTATCTTAGTTATCTCGTACCGAACTCTAATTGAAAAGTTTGAGTAGCCTTTGGAACCTGCTAAGGATTGTCTTGCATTAGGAAGATCGTTATTTATTTATTTTTTGATGTCACTATAGATAGCCTTTTATGCTTACCGGACAATGAGAGGATACAAAATCAGAGCCACTCTATATAAAGATTTATAAGACTTGTTCTCTTTGTTTACTAACCACTCCCTTAAATAGATCTTATAAAGACTTTATTTACAAAATCTTTGTTTGTTTATAAAGACTTTATAACGTCTTTGTTTATAAAGAAACTTGTGGACCATGATTTATTAAACATTTCTTTCTTTATATTATTCTTAATATTCTAAACCAGACAAAAGACTCCTACCAAACCGTGATGCAAATGTTTTTTTTTTTTAAAATGGATGACGACGCAAACTGCAATGACCTCTTACATGACTTTGGGCTTACTTATTGAATTTAGCTGTAAGAATGAATTAGTTAAAAATTTATTGAATTAAGTGTATTTGTTAATAGATAATTTTTAAGTGTTTAATATTTTAAGTGCGTTTGATTGATAATTTTAAAAAATTATTTAATTGTTTAAAATGTGTTTAATTGTAGTTATAAATTTTAAGTGAAATTTTTTTAATTAATTCTGAAATCTGAAAATATATATTGTTTGCAAAAGTATAACACTTTCTCCATATATAATTACCATTTATTAATTAATTTTTTCAGATTTAGTGCTCAAATTTAAACTTATAATTCAAAACTTAAATAATTCAAATTTTAGACTTCATTTTACGACTTTAGCAAACGAGCCTTAATGTACCACGTCAGAATACGGAGTGTAGGGCAAAAATTCTTTATTTTCACTAAACACTTCTCCCAACAAAATTTTGATAACTTTTTTAAAATTATAAAATAAAAAACATAGCAAATTTAAGGTAAATTTAAAGAGAAAGGGGTTAATACACCAATCTCTGAACGATTATTTACAGTATAATTGGTTTAGATTTTTTTTTAAAAGAATACTTACAAATTGAGAGGAATAGGGCGGAAAATATCTGCTCTGTAAAAGTAGAGAATCGGCACCAGTTCTCTTACATCTATCTCCGAACAATTTATTTACAATTTAATCGGTTTAGATTTTTAAAAGAAAAAACTTACAAATTGAGAAGATTTAGAACAGATAAAATTTACACCATAAAAGTAGAACCAGCAAAATGGCTAGTTCTCTTGAAGGGACGGATGGCTCTCTTGAAGATGCATTTTTGAAAAATTTAAAAATAAATGTTTTAATAATTTAATAAATAATAAGTACAATATTAATTATATGCATTGACACATGAAATTTATATGGTTTTGCGAATTGAAAAGCTAGGTCAGCTAGCAACTAGAAAAGTTTGTGATATGGATCCTAATTCGATCGTAGATTAGACTCTATACTTTCCCAAAATCACCTCCTTTGATGAAGAACCTTTATTGAGAATTTTGTAGCTTCAACGCTCCAATAGAAAACCTATGAGGATGTAAGCCTCACAAACCCAATATTGAAAGGTAAAACTCATTCCAATTTGATAGAAAGAATATTGAGGAAGCTAAGGCCTCAAAACCCCAAATACACAAACTAGAAGACCTAGGTTTAATTAATTATAAGAACAAGAACTCTAAGAATCAATTAAAGAAAGGAATTGGATGATCAATTGAATCTATAGATTCTACATTCTAGGCATTCAATTGTTCACAAAACTAAGGAAAGAAACCCTTAGTAAGCTAACTAAGAAACTGAAGAACCCTAGAGATCATGGAGAATTCCTCTCATAAAGTTCAGCAAATATCAATGTTAGTTCCAAATGGGCTTATAATTAGGTACTTATAGGCTAAAGTCTAAACTTAACTAATCTATTGATTAATGGCTTAAAATACCCATTAAGCCCTTGCTTAAAAGCTGGAAAAAAATGTTCAAACAATAAAATCCCGCTTAAAGGTCGCATAGGCACTTCTCCACCAGGACCCTACCGGTAATAGTAGGGTGAAACTTGCCGGATGCGGTAGGGTGTTGTCTTCCAAGTTCTTTCTGTCCAGAAGCCTACCAGCAATGGTAGGGTAGGGCTACTATCGGCGGTAGGTATGCTTTTCTCCAATACTTGAGTTTCTCCACCCTAGCTCTAGTGAGTGGTCGATGCTTCAACTTTATAGGTTCTTGACTCTGCTAATCCATATCATCCACCCCTCCTTTGAAAAGATTCTTCCTCGAATCTTCACCTACATCAAATAAAGATAAATCAGAACAATTAAAGGTAGCGCTAACATTACATTTACCTAGAAGATCAATTTTATCACTAAGGCACTCAAGGACTTGAAAAGTCCCATCGCCATGAGCATCAAGCTTATTTTTGTGTAGAGAAGGAAAGAGTTCGTTCGGAAGATGAACCCAAACTATTCTCCGGGTTAAAAAATGACTTTTTTCCATCAAAAATTCCGCTTAGCCACTAATTTCTTGTTATTGGACTCAGTACATCATGCACTTTAGCATGAATAAACTTGATAAGCTCTGCCTTTCGCTTTCAATCCAAGCTCACAACATGATCTATAGGCAAAGGAACTAAATCAAATGGAGTGAAAGTATTGAAACCATAAACAAAATCAAAAGGAGAATAAGAAGTAGTAGAATATCTAGCCCTAGTGTAAGCAAACTTAATGTGGGGGATGAAATCTTCCCATTGGCGCAAATTCTTCTTATGCATGGCCCTAAGAAGTTGCCCAATAGTTTTATTGACCACTGATTTATAGATGGCAAGCTGTAGACCAAGTTTTCTCCACAAAATAGTCCAAAAATGACAAAGAAATTTGGTGTCATGATACGAGATAAGAGTTCTAGGTATACCATGGAATCGCACCACCCAAGTAAAGAACAAATTTGCAACATGGTTAGCATCACCGGTTTTCTTACAAGGTATGAAATGAGACATTTTAGAAAATTTATCTACTACAACAAAAATAGAATCCATACATGTAAGTGATTTAAGCAATCTAAGAATAAAATCTATAGAAATATCAACCCAAGGTACTTTAGGCACATGTAAGGGAGTATAAAGGCCATGTGGCAAAGAAGTAGATTTAGCTCTTTTGCATTCTAAGTAGTTTTCAATGAATCTTTCAATATCTTTTCTCATGTGAGGCCAAAGGAAATGTTCATGCAAGATATCATAAGATATAAGAATGCCAAAATTTCCCATTAGACCACCACAATGAGCCCTTTAACTAACAACAACCTAGTAGAACAAGATGAAATGTACAATCGCCCTTCATTATAAAGAAAACTATCATGTATAAGATAGTTATCATTAGGCATAATCAAACAATCCCAAATATGTCTTTAAAATCTTGATCACTAGCATATAATTCCTTAAGTATATAAAAAACCAAGAATTTGAGTTTGCAAAGTAGAAATAAGTTTCCAAAATTAGGTAGTGCAAGTAAAGGAGCACTATTCAACCTCTCCTTTAGCAACTTGAATGCTTTCTCTTGATTCTCCTCCCATTTGAAGCTATTCATCTTCTTAATAACATCCATCAAGAGACTAGCAATGGTGCTAAAGTCCTTAATGAACCTCCTATAGAAACTTGCTAGTCTATGGAAGCTCCTCACTTAGAAAGCATTTTTGGGAGTAGGTCATTCCTATATTACTTCCACATTCTCTTGATGTACTTGAAGACCTTGAGAGCTCACCACATAACCTAGGAAATTCACCTTTTCCAAATAAAACTCAAATTTTCCAAGGTTAGCATATAATTTCTCTCTTCTCAAAACTAAAAAACTTGTTTAAGATGATGTAAATGATCTTCATAAGTTTTGCTATCGATGAAAATATCATAAAAATATACTACAACAAATTTATCAATGAAATTCCTCAACACATGATGCATAAGTCTCATGAATGTACTAGCAGCATTAGTTAAACCAAAAGACATGAGTAGCCATTTATAGAGACCAAAATTGGTTTTGAAAGCCATTTTTCACTCATCCCCTTCCTCATTCTAATCTGATGGTAACC